>VWZO01012954.1:35000-58056 GCA_013396975.1 Bucco capensis
AAAAGTGTTTACTGAACATTAGGCTTCCAATTCAAAGTGTGGATGATACATCTTTTTTTTGAGATTGCACACACAAATTGTCTAATGTGGGGAATAACAGAATTTGTTTGTAATTTTAATTTTCATGAGATGGCTTTACAACTCCCACTCTCCAAATGATTATATGGCGTTTTAGTCTATTAAAATGATCTTGAAAGGTTGAGGGTGCAGCCCATATTAGAAAATATTTTGTTTATAAAGCTCTGACAGTACTCCTAGTAGTCATTTTAAAATGTATGTCTGAAATAGTTATGTAAGAAAAGCATTTGAAATTTTTTTACAATATATATTGGGAATGTTTTCACTTATATAAATAACTACTGATAATATGACTTATGAAAAAAAATTATTACTACCATATGTGGAATATAGTGACTTCTAAACAGATTTAAAAAAAACCCCACCCTACAAACCCAGAAAATGTGTATATCTGTCTTTAGAAATTAGTGTTTATATCACAACCGTGATTTGTGAATAAAGAAACAAATGGTTTGTAATATCAAAATAAAAACTTAGTCTGAAAAGGTAAAAGTACTTTTGGTGTTTAAAGTCATTTTGCTTTGCTTTTCTTTTTTTCACTGTGTTGGTCAAAGAGCTGTGCACTGCTGCACCATCTCTGCATTTCCAAACAGAGGCACTCTGGACAAGGCTCAGAGCTTCTCTAGTGCCTGGAAGTGGCGTTTGGAAGCCCTGTGTGTCCTGCCCGGGAGCCCAGGCTGGGGCAGGGCATGGGCTACTGCTGCTGGGGCTGTGGGGAGGGTGGGGAGGCAATAACCCCCTCCGAGTGATGGGGTTCAGCACGGGACTGGGTTGAAGGTTTGCTTCCCCAAAAAGGCAAGGTTAATCCAGTATCAGGTGTATTTTTCACACTGCATGATACATGAGGAAGAATTGGGGTTTGTTCATGGGAAGGGGGAAAAAAAGGTATCTTTCATACTGACTGCATTTAAACAGGACATTTTATCTGAAAGGATCACAAAAATACCACTCAGATGAAAAGTGCCTGTAGCTGCTTAGGCAACACCCATACTAGGGAGGGCCAGTTCCTGCTAGGTATGTACCTGCTGAGCTCAGACATGCTCTGCACCTCTTCTCTCCAGTGATGGATGGATGGGAGTTAGCCTTCTGTTTAGCTGCCTTGTTCATGGACAGCTGCTATTTCTGTGCACCTGCAAGTACAGGGGAGGAAGGAGAGGGAACTGTTCCAGAAAAGGTAGTGGAGTCACCATCCCTGGAGGTGTTTAAAAAACATTTAGATGCTCTACTTAGGGTCATGGGTTAGTGGTATGGTAGTGATAGGTATGGTTGGACTTGATGAGCTTAGAGGTCACTTCCAACCTTTGTGATTCTGTGATCTTTAAGGGCATCCAGGTTGTTCCTTAGCTTCCTATTGGGGTAAAATGTTAATTTTTTTTTAACTAGAATTGAATTTTCTTTAACTTTCTGGGAACTTTGTCTTTGGTTTGAATCACTGTTATGCCATATTGCTGTTTCTTACCTCAAGTGATTTCTTTTTCAAGTTTGACATGTTCCTGTTGCCACATTTTTTCAGTTTTACAGTACAGATGCATCAGGAAAAAAAGGCTGTGTAACTGATTTCCTCTCTGAAGTAGGGCTGAAATATCATTTTGGTAGGTGGAAGGGAGAGAAGAAAAAAAGAAGAAGAAAAAGAAAATAAAAAGCAGCCTTGTTTCAGTGGTAAGAGAAGATTTGAGTGGGAGGTGAGATCAGAAGGGAGACAATGATTTTGGGAGGTCTTTGAGGACTTTATGAGAACCCAGTCATCTTACCAGTGTTATAAAAGTTTATCATAATGCTTCATTTATTCCTAAAGGGCATATGCTTCCCCTCTTACTATAACATGAGCTTTATGCCAAGTCTTTCCAGACTGGGACTTGTGTCCTTACAACACGTACCTTGATTCATACAGCAGTGGAGATGTTTGCTTTTTGTCTGAAAGGGAAATTGTTCTCCAGCAGCTTTTATGCCCCTCCAGCACTTCCCTAGTGCTCTGCATACCAATAATTGTCTTGCAGCACTTCACAAAAGCACAATGGACTCTGACTAGGATCAGAAAGAATCTAGGTAGTATATGCCAGTGTCACCAACTTGAGTCTTTTAATGAGGTAAAACTGAGATTAGTGCAGGGAGGAAAAAGATTAAAAGCACTTCTAGATCCAAGAGCTGCTGCTTTTTTTCTTGCTTGGAAAAGAGAGGGTTTTATTTCATCTGGTCTGTATGCGGGTTTCCTCTGTACATTTCCTATATCCACACAAACACGGGTTACTCTAATGCAATGGCAGTGTAGGAGACATTGCAGAGCTGCCTGGACACATTGCTGTGTGAGCTGGTCTAGGTGATCCTGCTCTGGCAGGGGGGTTGCACTAGATGATCTTTCTAGAGCCCTTCCAACCCCTGACATACTGGGATACTGTAGTTGAAATAGTGATGTGACTACCTGAACATTTCACTACTGGCTTTAGTTGGCTAAGACACAACTCCTGCTATGCAGCAAAACAATGGAAGGTGCAGATTACCCACTCACAAGGAGCAGGTACTTTGAATTATATCCATGAAGGGATATGGAAATATCTGTGTCATTTTAGGTGTCCAACCAAGCAGCATTCAGGGCCAGGTGCAGGATCTTGTTCAACTGTTGTTTAGCTCTCTGTAGTAGGTGCTGTCAAAATTTTCTGATTCCTATTTAATGTCCTAACCAGGTACTCAAGGAAGGGATCTTGCAGCACCCAGTTAGAGAGGGGTACTAGGGATAAGAGTTTTGGGTAGAAGACTGAGAGGAGACCTCATTAATGCTTATAAATATGTTAAGGGTGAGTGTCAGGAGGAGAGAGCCAGGCTCTGCTCAATGGCATCCAATGGTAGGACAAGAGGGAATGGGAGCAAGCTGGACCACAGGAGGTTTAGTATTAACATGAGGAGGAACTTGTTTGCAGTGAGGGTGCCAGAGCACTGGACCAGGCTGCCCAGGAGGCTGTGGAGTCTCCTTGTCTGGAGCCATTGCAGAGCTGCCTGGACACATTCCTGTTTGAGCTCGTCTAGGTGATCTTGCGCTGGCCAGGGGGGTTGCACTAGATGATCTTTCTAGGGCCCTTCCAACCCCTGACATACGGGGATACTGGGATACTGTGATTGTTATTCCCACTGGAACCATATTCAAAGCACTCACAAGTGTATGTGGGAGATGGTTTTAATAGTCTTCCATTAACTCAACTTAATACAGGAATGTTTGGGGTTGGTTTTATTTTTCCATATGTAGCTGCCACATGTAGATTGGGTCAAGTTGTTCTCAGTTCTGTTAAAGACCATCCACTTTAGTTAAAGAATTAGTCATTGAGAAACACTTCCTCATTTGGCTGTTGGTTGGGATCCTGCACTGAATCCCAGCTCCCATTCCACATCAGGCAGAGTGAAAAACCAAATGCCTCCATGAGCCCGCTGCTTGCTTCCCAGGGGTCAGGTGACAGTGACGTGTCCCTTCTCCTTCCCATGGAACGGGCTGTCTTGTTGTAAATCTGCAAAAGAGATTTACAGCTGAAAATCCAAACTGGAGGAAAGCTCCTTGTGTTGAAGGTCCTTCACAGCCCTCCAGTCTGCTGCTCAGCACTGCTTCAGGCTGGGTTAGTTTGTGTTCTGTTAGCTTTGCTGTGCCTGTGTTGCCTGCAACCACCTTAATGATGCCATCTGTTAGCAAAAGGCCTGGAAGTCAGGAGTTCAGGACACAGGAATACTGTTAAATAAAACATAAGTGAGTGCAAAAATACCCCTTTAATGGACATTATGAAAGGGGCAGTAAATGGTTCAGTCCAATGGGTGATGTATAACAGCTAAACAAATATGACAACTAATTAAGGATTAGGTTCTGCATTTTGGATGACAAGCCTTATAAAAATGAACGGTTAGGTTATTTTGAAGGGGGGAAAAAAAAGCTGCATTTTTGCAAATGTCAGGCAGACAGCTCAGTAAGCAGAAAAGCTCAGTTATCCAATTAAAATAAATGTGCAGTGTTCTCAATATAAAGAGCTAAAGCATCCTTATGTTGAGGAGTTAAGATCCTGAAATATAAGTGGAGCAAAAAGTACTCTCTGTAAAGATTAATGTAATCTATCAAGATTAACATTTTGCATGCTGGCAAAGGCATATAGTAATATGCTTCAATTCCTGAAATTGGAAACATTAGACTAAGATCAGCACCAATTTAAACCCCAGGTAACCCCAAATATTGGATTGAATTCATTATTTACAACTATGATGGGCTAATAAACTTGCCCTAATGGTTTCTATGGGAAATAGATACCTACAGTAGGTGCTCTCCTGTTTCCCACAATCCCCTCTGATACTTCATGTGAAATGTAATAACAAGTTGCATAAATGTAACTTGGGGAAAGGTCTTCCACTAAAAGTAATCCCTGATTTATTCAGGAGTTTGATTCCAGTCCTAAGGAAGGCTAAAGATGTTTTTGAACACTGTTGTGTGCATGAGTGTCATGAGAGAGGCCACAGAGTTTCAAGACCAATGGGGGACATAGGTTAACCTGGTTTATTGTTCTTGATTTCTACCAAAAGGAGATTATTGCCTAACAATAGAAAGTGTGTGGAGGGAAGGGATCACAATAACAAACTACAAACTGGGTTGCACTGGGTTCTGTTGTAGGGAAGATGAGTCCACTAACTATCTCTCTGCAATGTCAGCAGAGCATGTCTTTGTTTTAAGCCAAGGTTTAAACTTACCCTTTGGAGTAGGTCTCCAAAATAAGAGTTTCTGAGGCTGGAAAGTTATAGCCACACACACATTTTTCTTAAAAGGCTATTCAACTCAAGATATTTGCAACACAATTAACATGAAACATATGTTTTTTCTGGTAGTATATAAAGCAGAACATTATTAGTAGGAGGGAGGCTTTAGAGGCTTTACTAGGGGTATTAAAATGGAATTCAAGTTTGTGAAGTGCCTGATTTATATATAAAAAAATAATTTAAAAAAATCTGTCGAATGTTGAAATGAGAGGTGACAATCTCAGCTCTGCAGTGCTTGAGAAAGCATGGAAGATCATGGCTGTAACACTCCCACCTCTGTTTGATTTTGCCACCCACAGAATTGCCACCTTTTTCTGTGAAGTGAGCAGTTGCACTTGCAACTCTGAGTGCCTCTGCTGTCCTCACCTGTATTCTTCTAGGAGCTCTGTTTCACATCTTGGACACAGTTTTTGATGTTCCCCTAGAAGGGCAATGAACAGTTGAATTTCCTATTATTTGAGAAGAATGATGGCCTGGGGATACAGATTCAGCTGATAAGCTGTGTCACTGAGGTTTCATCACAGACTTGAAAGATCTGGAGCCTTGTTGCTCCACAGTTAAAGAGCAAACAAAGTTTTTCCAGGCAAGATGGCAAGTGAGAGGAGAAAAAACAGTTTTATCTGGGAAGCTGAAAAGCAGCTTTTATTGGCAGTTCTCATGCACTGAGATAAAGAAATCTGCATGTTGCTAAAGTTGGTAGGATTTGCTGGAGAGCTGAGAAGTCCCATGGGGTGTCTTGAGATTCTGATACATCTCATTTTTTACTTTTTCAAACATGACCCAGTGTTAGGCCATGCTATAAAAAGTTGACTTTCCCCCCTCTCTTCAGCCAGCTTTGTCCCCTACTATCTGCTTTCTGTGATAAGAAAATCTCTACTCCAGGTATGTGAGGACGTGCTTTGTGCAGGGAGATTAAGAGGAAGGTGTGCTGTACCAGTCATCCAGAGATCCCACTCTGAAATCTCTTACCTCTGGAAAATGGGAAGTGGCAACATGAATATGATAAGCAGAGCAACATGGCCTACTTTTTGATAATCTTCTTTTATAGCTTTATTCTCCATGTCTTTGAGGGGAAGTCAGTAGTGAAATCTTTCTGCCCAGTGCCAAAATATTGGAAATAGATGTGAATTTGTGCTCTCATCCAACTGTCCGTGAATTTTTGTAAGACAATTGGAGATTTGTGAAAGTGAAAATCACACATTTTACTCTTGCTGAAGGTCAGAAGGAATGAGGCTTCATCAGATACCATGGTTAGCATTGATCTGCCCAAATCTAGTGGGAGATCTTCAGAACATTTTCAGAACACAGCAAGCTACAGACAGGCTTATTTGAAACTCCCCAAATGCTGGTTGCCTTATTTGAAAGTGAATCTTCTGGTGTTTGCAAGTTGTTTTGTACAAAATACACTCAGGTTTTTATGAGACTGAAGTCCCATAAAGAGGTGAAGTCCAACTTTGGCACACACATTTGCCTAGAGTTGCCTAGCCCTTTGACAAAGGACAATTCTAAGTTCCTTTTTTATTTATTTGACTTTTTTTTTTTAACTGTGAGATTTCTGCAGTAAATTTAGATTCACAAATTTGAAAGTTCTCCTCCTATCTAGTTTCACTCCTAAACTTGAATTTACCCCCAAACTAACTCTTGTTTGCTGTCCCTCTTGTTGGCAGTTCTGCAGGTGTGTGTGTGGAGGGAGCTTAACAGTGAGGTAAAAGCAGGCAGGTGGCTGAGGGCACAGAGCCTAATTTTAAATAACTTTAAGGCTACTAAAAAAAGTCATAAAGTCTCTGGTGCTTGTGACCAATCTGCACAAAACCAGCCAGCATTTAAAGAGAAACTTTTCCACTATTTTTTGTGTAAGCACCAGCATGCAACAATATCAATAGTGGATTTTAATCAAGGAAGAGACAATGGCTTACATTTATTTTATTATTTTTTTTTGGTGCTTATTTGCAGGGCTCAGCACAGACCACAGAAGCATCCAAGGTGATCTGTTTTCAGTAAATTCGGGAATAGATGTCAAAAAGCAAATTGATAGATTTTTCAAAGTTACAAGTAGAACTTTCTTACCAGGTATATAGGATTTCAGGATTTTAGAAAGAGCTAAGCAAAAGGCTCATTCAGGACATCTGGGTATATTTTCTGTATTTTCTATATGTCACAAGCTAGCCTTATTTTGATCCTTACTCAGTATATACTATTTCATTGACCTGAGGAGCCATAGAGCTAACATTGTAAGCAAAAAGAGTTTTGTATTCACCAAAGGTACTTACTTTTTGGCTGAAACCTCCACCAAAGCAGAAGAACCCACAGCTGCTCCTCTCCCCCTGGACACACAACAGGAGGGAAGTCTGAGCTCTTATTGGGAAGCTGCAGATTAGTACCAATTAAACCCACTCCAGAACTGCTCCATCTTTCCCCTGGGTTAGGCTGGCCACTTGCACTGGAATAAAGCTGAGATGAAGTCTCTGGCTGATGGATCATTACATAAGGAGAACAAGTAATGTGTTAAATAGCTAACGCTATCAATTAATAGTGGAATGTAAAAGACACAAATGCAACCACCTCAGGATTGATGAGACATCACCATGTCTGAGAAAGGAAGCCTATGCTCTCAGCTCTTCTGGGTGCCAGGCTCTGGCTGAGTGATGCTCTGCGTGGGCACAGGTACCTGGTGCCGTGGTGGTCTCTGAGCAAGGGGAGGCCACAGGCACAGCTGCTAAACCACAGAGGAGAGCAGTGACAATTTGCCAGCTGTCCTGGTAAATGAATAAGACCTTGTCCAGTCCCATGGGATTATCACCATTCCTCTCCTGTCACTGGTGCCAGTCTTCTGTTAGGCTGCTGTGCAATGGGGAGCAGAAGTTGACTCATTCTCTTCTCCCAGAGTTCTGCATGCAGCAATTCTCTTCCAGGTTTCAAAGATAAATTTGACATTGAAGAAAACATAAAATTGAGGCTTTTCTCCATCTAAGTTGCATTCCTCCACATACACAAGCAAAATTAATGAATTATTTACTTTTTACCTTATGCTTTCTTGAACATTTTATATAATAACCCAGCCTAGGTATGTTGTTTAAGGGCAATTGAAAACTGCATATTCTTAGAATCCCTGAAAGCAAAGGAACTATTTTGTGAATTTGTTGATAGTGTGGAAAGAAAGCACAAAGAATTTGGTAGGAGAAGGAAACCAGTAGTTTTCTCAGGAAGTTTAGAGGCTTAGCTTTTTAAATCACCTAATATCACCAGTAGCTTTTAGCATGCCCATAGGACACTCCTTCCTTTCATAACACTAAAAGATGCATGTGCTGAAAAGTAACATAAAACAAGGCAGAAGACTTTTCACTAGGGCAATTGGCCATTCATCTTCCAGAAAGTTTAACTTAAAACTGAAAAGGTCTCAGGATGCAGAGGCCTGGGAAATTTCCTTGTGATGGACAAAACCTCCTGGACTTCCCCTTATTGTTCAAGTTTCTTGTAACTAAGATGGGTTTCCTGCATGGATTACTGAAGTTTTAAAGCCTCCTTCCAGAAGATAGCAAAAGTGATTGCACTGTGTTCAGTAGTAATTGCATTCCTATGGTGCAGCTTATGAAAGTTTTCTGACCCCTTGTTTTTATGTTTGATCCAGGACAAGCAGTTTGCTTAAATAACTCAACTCAGTGGGGGGGGGTTTGTAGGTTGGTTTTTTTTTCCTTTTAAAGACTCTTTTTACAATTCCTGATATTAAACTGGGGGAGAGTGAGAAGATCAAACAGCAAGTAAAGATTTAAAGAGCATAACAGAGTCTGGAGCTAGGGAAAACAACCAACCAACCAACCAAAAGACCAAAGAAACCTCCCCAAAGATTTCTGCTTTCTCAGTATATTAACCTGAATTTAAAAGGGAAAAGCCCCTTTGGGCTCATTTTTAACTAACTGAAAGAGCTATGTCTCAAGAGAGAGCTGGGTAAAGGTTCCAGACACATAGAGGAGCACACCCCAAGAGACTTGCAGAGCTATTCCTCCCTGAGACTGCCTCCATCATTGCTGAAGAGCATAACACAAAGCCATTCCACATGGTAACAGGCACTCCTCTGTAGCTATCTTCTCTACCAAAGGGAAGTTCATCCGTGTTGTGAAAAACACAAAGGCACTGGCATTTCACTTTTTGTGGCCAAGCCAAGTGGCAAACCTCATCAGCTGGATGTTAAAGCCTTTTTTTCTTAGCCCCTGCCTGATATATAGCTCTGTGACAGGCATATGTTTTTCTCCTTATTCAGCATGAAATTAACTTGACATGTTCAAAGAAGCAAAGCTATCAAGCTAGGATCATAATCAGCATTAGCTTCTTCAGGGGACTCTTCACAGCCCAACAGTAAAAGGTAATCTGTCCCTGGAACGAGTCCCCCGAGCGCTGCTGGCACGGCATCGGTCGTTCCACACATGCTCGGGAGCAGCCATCCTCGGGCTGCCCTTGTGAAGGGGTGAAATAAGGAATGAAAATGCCTCGTGCCCTCCCTTTGCCTTCCCACAGTAGCCCCAAAGTTGTCACAAGCCAGCCCAAATGCATTGTTTTAAATATGCTTGTAATGAGTAAATGCATCCATAGCCATTTGGATCTGGTATTTTAAATGTTTAAGTGCCTTTTGGGAAGCTTTTAGGCTGAAATGTTGCTGTTAAGACACTGAAATATTAGTAAATCTTGCAAACGACACAAGTTGTAATGTTCCTCATTGCTGTGGTGCTGCTTGCTGTGCTAATGACCCGGTGACTGGATTTTCTGCTTTTGAAAGCAGAGCTATATGCTGTAAAACTTTCATCTAAGTTGAGCTGCCTCTCTCTAATGAATTTTTTATTTGTTTACTTGTTGTTTCACTAGAATTTAAAAGTAGCAATTAAAAAAAAAACCCACACCAAAAAAACCTGACAACCAAGCAAACCCTCACCCCTCTAACAAGGAACTTACCTTAATTCAAAGACTAATGATGTAATAATGGGAAAAAAATCTCCTGCTCTGGCCAGTAAAATGAAAATAAGTAAAGCAAAATGCATAAATATGCTAGGCCCTTCACATGCAAAGAAATGTATAATCGATGTGATGATGGTGTACACTCTCACTGGCCACTCCAGCTCTATTTCCCAAGCAGCTGTGCCTGTGCATGCCTCTGCATAAGCAGGGTACACTGTTCCTTTGTCAGGAATTCCTGATGTCTCCTGAGCACTGGCCCAGCTTGCTCTCCATTTCCAGTGTGGTTTGCTCAATTAAGGTGCAAGATCTCTAGAGTTTGGCCCATACCAGGCGAAGGAGGCCAAGCTCCACAGTGGTTTGAAGCAGAACCTGAGCAACCTGTCCTACCCTCTGTACCCAACTTCCCATCAGCTGGAGTCCACTGGGCCTCAGAAAAAAGACCAGGAATGAAAAAGAAGCATGAGCACACAGTGAGAGGAGAGCCCCCTTGAGCGGTAGAGCAAGCCAAGGTGACTGTGCCCGTGTTGCCTGGGACCATGGATGTCTTCCCTGGGGTAAGGAAGGGGAGCATGGGTGTCACCCACCTCACAGTGCCAAATAGCTCTCTACCTTCAGTGAGGAAGAGCTGAGTGACCCTGCAGGACCAAAGGCATGGATGAAACACATGATGGTTGCTATTACCCCATAGAAGGAAGGGGGTGAGTCTTTCTTGTCTCCATCCTTTCAGGGCCAGAGGTTTACAGCCCAGCCTCAACAGCAGGGTACCAGTGTTGGTGAGGAGGGGGAGGCTGTAGTGCAAGGACTGGGATGAGCCATGGGAGGAGAGCACTGGGAGTGGCAGGAGCTTTGGCAGAGGTGTGGACAGAGGTGATTGTGGAGCAGCCTCCACCCAAAGACATCTTCCTGTGACACTCAGCCAGCCTCAAAGTGGCACAGAGAGCTTCTCCTTGTCCCTAAACTACTCTTAGTTCCAAAACTTCATATTAGAGCTCCAAAAGCAGACAGAATATTATGTTTTGAGAGCTGTAGGTCTTTATTATGTTAAAATCATAACATCTAAACTCTAATTCTGTCCTTGCTATAAATAAGTATAATGAAGAATTTAATGATATTTCCACGAAAATTAGTTAGAAGGCAAACTTTAAAAACTGATACAGATCATTAGCTGGGAATATTTCTCAGAAGAGATTTGTTATATTAAAAAGGCACTGAAATTACTAGTGTTAATCAACTGTATTGTATTAAAAACTCTGTATGGATTAATTAGGTATGTTAAATATGAAGAAATAAAAAAAATGGAGGTACAGGGGAATCACAGGCTTGAATTTAGGTCTTCTGCCATGCTGATTTCCCTACACTTGTTAAGCACCTAATTTAGTAAGAATTCAGTTTGTAATTCTTCTTGACTGTTGTAAGTTGTTTTTAATACCCCAACTCACCAGTAACACAATTCCTGCCAATTACAGTGGCATTGCTTGTCATTCACTTTCCATAAATGCAGATGCTGGGCTCTTCTCCCCACTCCACCCACCTTACCCTGCCTGAGTCTAGTCAGCAAGGGCCAGAGTCAGCCAGCTACATTTGATACAGTTTCTGTGATTCTTTGCCTGTATTGTATGGCTAGGCTTGGCGAACGAAGCTCCAGGGNGGACCTGGCATTTCTAGGTCATCTCCCACCTGAATAAATCTGTGTTTGTTTAGCCATTGACTTTAGATAAGAAGGGCATTCAGCTCAGTACACCTAAAATTTGTGTTTGACAGCTTTTGCCAAATACCTTTGCACCAGCAATATTTCAAGAACTGGAAAAAAATATCAGTGATGCTCCATATACAGCACTTGCATTAGAAAAAAGAATTTTTAGAAGGGGTCAACAATGATATCTTCTCCCTGTCTCCAAGGTAAAAGGTAAAAGTGTATTTGATTGCAGAAAGACCTAAAACGAAATATATAAATGAGTGAACTTTAAACTAGTCTTCTTCCTCCCTGCACATGCACAGATCACACCCAGCCTCCTAAACAGAGTGAGGTCTTGCTAACACATTGTAGCTCTTGGTCATCTCCACAAGAACTTTCGCTTTACGACCTTCCCAAGCCCATATGCACTACAAAAGAAATTTCCTGCAGAGATTCTCTGGTTCAGTAACTGCTATTGAAAAGGCAGCCCAGAAGTAGAACATTTCACTGCTTTAAACTAAATAGTCAAACTTGAAAGCTGGGAGACTTAGATTTTTTTAAAACAGGCTTAGCATTAACAAAATAATAATAAAAAAATCCTTCTTGTGTGGTTTGTGTGGCTCAGTACTGGGTATTATCATAGAGTCTTGTCCCCCACTTTCTTATTCCAGTTGTGTGGTGCTTTAAGTGTTGCTGGATAATACAGTAGACTGTGTATCAGAAACAGGTCACCAACTGATTTTCTGCAGCTGCTTTATACAAAAATATATTCTTTAAAACTAAAGAGCCCTCCAGCCAAGTCCCCAGTATTCAAGGAGCTGCTGTATACAGGAGTTCTGTTATAGTGCATCTCCCATTCTGGGCACGCTCTTTAGTTATGTGATAAAAATACTGATATATAGCCATGTAAAATGCAATAACCTAAAATGTTTGTAGACACAGACTATCACTCAGACAGAATGAGCTGCCTTCATTTATTTATTTTATTTTACTTTATTTTGTTTTATGGAGACAGTAAATCAGAGAATTCCTTCACCTGTGGAGTTCAGCTCGGTGGATACACTTGTAATTATATTAATTGAAACATCTGGACACTATCTTATACTGAAATTAGGCTTATGATGTGTGCAATTTTTTTTCCCCAGTTATTTCAAAATATTAGAAGAGGCATTTTCCAAACAGTCTTGCATTTTCTCTTTTTCCTGGTCTTTGTTTTCACTTTTTCCTCCTTTAGCAGTGGTCACTTTGCTATTGGCCAGTTAGTAAGATAAAAACCTGCAAGTAGCTACACCTGTTTCTTTGCCTCCCAGGCACTTTTCAGGGTGGGTCTCCTAAGGCAACAAAGCTGCTTGTGAGGACATTAAAAAGAGGCTTTAGGGGTACAGCAGTTTTACTGCTCCTGGGAGTAGTGTGGTGCTTCACACTCAGATGTGAGGGAGCCATGGGAGTCAGAATGGGAAGAAAAATATTTTTGTTGTCAAGATTTGTGCCTCCAGAAAAGAACAACCTGGGTGAGTGTTACTTGAGGTAAACAAGCTCATGTTTGTTCTACTTTTCACTTTGGTAGAAGCAGATGAAAAAAACCTCAGGGTTTTAGCATTGGTCCTGAATAGAGAGGAGGATGAGAGAGAGAGGTTGAGCCTAGCAATGTTATATTAATTTCCCCACTCCTCCAAGTTGATTCTGCTTTGTTTGGGGTGGCAATCTGTGAATGATCTCACTGCATCTGAAGAGCTTTTCTTTTTTCCATCCCCCCTGTCCTGTTGAGGAGGAGGAATGAGAGACCAACTGCATGGGTGTCTGGGGGTGGCAAGGGTCAGACCTGGCCCAAAGGAGACACTGTAGTGGTGGTGGTTCAGAAGCACTTGGAGAAGAGTGTGTATCATGAGCTATGACAGATTCCTCTGGAGAAAGATGGAAAAGGTTTGACACAGGAAACAGGAAGGCTATGGGCTGAAGAAAGTTAATCTAGGCAAGAGGGTAAAGAGGCATTTGGCTGAGGAAGATGCAATAACTGAGGGTTGCTAGTTTTTAAGCAAGTCAATCAGCTAACACTAATAGCCTGTAAGGTTTATAGAAATTAAAAGATAAGTGCAAAAACTATGTGAATTTCTAAGAATACTTGGAAAAAGGTGTATGAGGCTGGCAGTAATCATAATGCTACAGCACAGCCCTCAAAAGCAGAGGTGAGGAGCCCAGGGCACAAAGCAAGCTCTTGTCCAGAAGGTAAGTTGGATTTGAGAGATGTGAGGTATCTGTGTGTCATGCAGCTCCACTGCAGTGAGCAGTGTGCCCAGCCACCAGCCTCTGCCAAATCATGTCTGTTTGGATCAGCTTTCATAAAGAGGGCTTGCTGTTTGTTGAGGTCCTTTCCTAGCAGCACAGCAGAGCTGTTGCACTAGGTAGGTAGCCAGCACTTAATTTCTCTCTTAATATCTGCCTCTTGCAATATGTGTGTTATTAAAACAGTGCAATAGCCAAGCAGTTTTAGTGAGTCAATAACTCATACTCTGTCCATCTGTGATGCAGGCTTGGTCAGCAGAAGTGAAGGAGTTTCATTGGTATGGAGAGTGTCAGATGAAGATACATCACTTCCCTGTTACTTGATCAGAAAATTCAAGTGATGGTTTGGCTCAAGAGCTCACCTACACTGCATCACAAACACTTAATTGGCTTTTTCTGCTTTCACTGGAGGGTGGGAATTAAGCAGCTGAAGTTGTTTAGGAGGGCAGGAGGTCAAAACCAAAAAGCTGGGAACTGGGAGAGAGGAGGAGTTATTGAGGAAAAGCAGCTGTGTCCCTGCATTAGGAGAGAAGTTCCTAATTTGTGAAGCAGGCTCTTACAGCCAGCAAAGGAAGTGAAGCTTGTGAAGAAAATATTCCCAGAGGAGATATTGCACTTGCTTAGAAGAAAGAAGAGGAACATGAGTGTGCATGTTTATCCTCCCATCCTGTGAGGGATGAAAAGGTTTGAAAATGCCCTCCAAACTTGTGTTTGGCTGGCTCCTAATCTCTCTTCTGATTCAGTAGTAGCAGTTGCAAGTTTTCTTGTAATGTTTGTGTCTTATAGGTGATTCTTAGACACCAGTATTAGTGTAAGTAATGCTAACAGCAGAAATAGAAGTGTCTATACTATATAAAAGAAGCCATTTCCTACAGAAACATTTGAATAACAGGCTGAAGTTTCTGGCCATAAGTGTGCTCCAGGAAAGGCTCATTACATCTCTTACTGGTACTTGCTAATCCTGTGTCCTGGGTTGGGTTGGAACAGAACATATCTGTTCAGTGATTTTACTTTTCAGCTAAAGCTCCTCTAATTCACTGCACTTTCTGAAACTAACAGTGTGTTTTCCTCTCTCTACTGATGGAAGGTGGTCATCACTTAGAGGCAACAGACACAGGAAGTGTGGATGGGAAATAGGATTCAATCACACAAATACACTCTTGCAGTGTAAGTGCCTCATATTCAGATAGACCTTTCAACACAGCATGAAACTAGGCCTCTAAGTTACTGTGTCTTGGTGATGATGAGTCAGGAGCAGGCTATGGGGTTATCTGAGTCTTCACAGTTCTTCATACCGTGGTTAGGAGGGAAAAATAAAGGGTAATGTCTGAGCTGCTCTGATTTTTCAATTGCCTGAAGTGATGCAAGGAACCAGTTCCTCTTAATGAGGTTTTGTGGTTTCATTGCACGTGTTTCGTTTGAAGGTAAAGAGTATTTGCACAGACAGTAAAATAGAGTGGAGAAGAACTTGCAGGATTTATGCTACCCTTGGGCTTGAGTGTCTGTATCTGAGAGTTTATGTGCACCTATTTTTCCAGAAATGTTTGTGGGGTGAATTTTAAATACTTTATCATGTGCAGGATTTGTAAATGTATAGGAGCTGGGTTAGGGCTCTCGTGCTGCTGTAAGCCTGGTGCTTTCAGAGGGCATATATACCTATGCAGCAGATTTAATTCCAAGTTGTATTGGTTGAACATGCTGCACTTGTGCTGCCTGATTTTGATACATCCCCTGAATTGCACTTAATATGCAGAAATTGGGAATTTGCACATTGGAGTTGGAGCTCTTGAAAGTAGGAAATTAATTCCTGTGATCACAGAGCTATTTAGCTTTTATTTTCTTTTTCTTGCTTAAGATGTCAGGGATAGTTTTAAACAAATAATTTTGAAAAATGCTATCACTTCTGGCTTACAACTTGGGGATTATAGAATGAAAAAAAGGGTTTGGTTTTGTGTAAAGATGCTTAATTGGTGACTGTAACCATAACTTTAATCGAACATTTAGGGTGCTTATCCAACCAGAGTGAGTGTTCAGAAATACAGTACTTCAGCAGCAGTTTGCATTAGTGGTAAACAACCATCATGATGTTCTTCCATGTTACATTACAGTTTAAATGTTCTGCCATGCAGAACTGCTAGTTCTGCTTGTATATAGCTATTACTTCCAAGTGAACAAGCTGTTGAGAAGGATGACTTGCTAAAGGAAAACTTCAGAGGCCTGCAATAGAAGACCAGGTTCCCCACACTGGAATGGAAGCTCAGTGCTTGGAGTTTGGCAGTAGGACATTGCACAGCCCTTCCCTGAAAAATATGCATGCATCTCCTCTGTTATTTTCTCCTAGTTTGTCCCTCCCCTTTTTAATTTTTTAATAGGTCAAAATTAGAATTGCACAAAAATATGGACTTGAAATAAAAGTTCCTTCCCAGTATTGTGTTAATATGGGTGCTTAAATGATAAAACACAGCAGGTCAAAACCAGTTGAATCCCTTTGACTTGTGGCCAGTCAGTTATTACCAGAATGTACACTCAGTTCTCTTAACATTCTTCAACTTTTCTTTGATGCATAGGGAGGCTTTGTTTACATCTCTGTTTATTTTGCCAGCTCCTAATAGCACTATAAACTAGGGGCCAGAGACTCTATTCCCATATAGAGCAGACACTTGAACAAAAGTACAGCTTTAAGATCATCATTGTTTTGACCTTTCTTCTCCTTTTCTGCTCAATTCACACTGTGATCAATCAATAGCTGCTGTGGGAACCCTGGGTCAATATAATTTAAACTGGTTAGTATGTCAGAATGATGCCACTTCAAACACTGTAACAATGAAACCTTGCTGTACAAGGAAAAATATAAAAGTGTAGTAGAAACTAGATGGAGAGAGGAAAATACAGATATTTTTCTTTGAAACATTTCTTTTACAAGGTTTTGGAGCTGAAAAGTCTGGATTTATGCTGATATAAATAATTCTTAGAGAAACAGAAACAGGCAGAACCCCCTGGGAGAGCTGCTTCCCTGATCTCAAGCAGATCATAGGAGAAACCCAGAAGATGGGATGAGCATGGGAGAAATTGGCTTTGTTGCTCTCTTACCAGATTAGTCCTCAGTGCTTTGGTTCATTAAACCTAAACATAATCCAGTTGCATCCCAGACTTCTGGTTTAGAAAGTAGCAAGTATTTTGTTACAGAACTCATTACTTGACCACAGTTTTGGTTCTCCCTGTAAGAAAACTGTGTTATCCTGGAGCTCCCATTGAGCTATCAATGTTGAGGCATTCAGGCTGCACTGACTGCTCTGGGTGAATCTCCTCTTCATGGTACTTTTCCAAAGCATTTACACTTTCTTTTTTTGTAAACAAAGACAATCTTAGCTTGCAGACTCAATGGAAAACATGAACCATCTGTGAATGTTACTTGCAGCTCATTTGTTTCATTGGCAAATATTAAATGGTGTTGTAAAGATCCACTGAAATTATGGAAATGGGTTTTAACATTAAAATCAAAGTGCAGTTAGAACATTTCACTGCATAATTGTTTGCAGACTAAAGTTGTAACCAGAAGACACCCAGCTTTCTGATTTATTGGTCACAGGTAGTTTCTTTAGAACTACAGAAGCTGGGATAGATGTTTGTATCTATATTTTTTTAATGATCTACTCAATTACGGAAAGACAGTGCACACACATCTCGAGTTTTATTTTGTGTGATTGGTTTTTACACTTCCAACCTGTTAACTCCATTTTCAGTAAGCCAGCAGGCATTGAAACTTGCAGGATGGAGGGGCAGGGGGTACAGACAGCACCATCTTGATGCTTTACCTTTGTGTATGGCTTTCTCTGCAATATGTAGTGTATTTGGGTTTAATTCTTATTCAGACATAAGAAAAAATGATGAATTACCAGTGTGCCCCAGAGTGTTTTGTAAGTTAAACCCATGCTGCAGCAGACATAATCACAAAACACAGCAGTTCATATCATCTTCAGAACTCAAGGCAGTTTGTTTTAAAATTTACTTAGTGTTGAAATTCCTAAAAGTAAGTATTTTATATATAGCTACAGTGTTATGATTGTAATTCATTTGCCAAAAGCATGCTGCAAATGGTCTGTGCTTTGCTGTTTTAGATGAAACAATGAAGACTTGTGATAGGTAAAAGCTGGCCAGGAAGGCATAGACTCCTGCTTTTAATTTATGTAGTGGATGCTCAGAGTAAGAATATTTTTACTGTCTCATGCAGCTGAATACTAGCTGAAATAATGAGTACTTGAAATTACTGCAGAGTTGTTTTTAGTGTAAAAGCTTTTCAGAAACTGTCTTTTTTTGTTCAGTGTTTGTACAACAGGGTCCTATTTGTGACTGGGTTCCCAGGTGCTATTGTAATGCAAATAATTATTTTTTGGGAAAATGCACACTGTGAGCTGCACTCTAGCTTCAGGAGTAAATATTTAAGTACCTTTAATATTGAACATTTGCTGAATGCCTTAGTAGTTCTGATATAATTGTTTAGTTTGTTTATTGTGGAATAATGTTAGTCTTGGGGAGGGGGGAAAGTATTACTGAGCTCAGTGGGAGTTTGGAATCCTCTGTATTATTTTGGCTAGGGTGAACATGAAGGGCAGCAGGTGATTTCAGCTCTAAGGTGAAATTATTGTTCCTTACGAGGTTAGAGGTATGCTTGCAATCAGTATTCAGGTAAACTACTTCTCAGGGAGCAGTGTTGCTCTGTGGAAGAGGTACTTTCCCGCTCTATTTGCATTGTACAGGATCTGGGCATTGCAAATTACTGAAGATGTAGCAGAGCAGCTCCTGTGGCTTCTAGCATTTCAGGAGGTACAGACAGAAAGCATGTTCCCATAAGCATACAAGGATACTGCTAAACCCCAGACATTTCCATGGCAGTTGGTTCCCAAACCAGGTGTTTCCTGCTGCTCCTGCAGCAGTCAGTGTCTTCCAGCTGCACAGCAGTACTAGTGATGGAGGCCTTGGGCTCTTGCTTAGCTGCTGTTAACCAGGGTAAGAACACTTTTATTTTATAAATGCTTTAAAAGCAGACAGACACTGAGCTCAAAAACTATCTTTAATTGCTTCTACTTGTCCCTTGGAACCTGAGCATGATGGTAGTGAGTTAGGTTTGCTCATGAAAAGCAGTTCTCATCTCATGGGAGTTTTGGGCGTTTGGGATATTACCAGCACGTTATTCTTCAGTTGTTGAAAAACTACACAAACCAAATGAAACTGGATACTGAGTGGCTGCAATGCTGCCTTAACCAGGTTCTTCTCTGTTCCATCTAATGCAGGTGGTGTTGTATTACTTCATTTGGATAAGAAAATTGGCTTTATTTAGTCATTTACCCTTAGACTGCTGCTGGGTTTGTCAAGCTCCCTTTGACATGCTGGCAGCCACTGTGAAAGCATTGCAGTTGCTGGCACTGTATGCTAAGTACTGACCAGATTATGAGGCTTATAAAGGTACCAAGAAAAGTGGGTTTTGGGGGATTTTTTTTTGTGGTCTGTTAACCATAGTACCTTTGACCACAATACCTTGGGAGTAGGACATGTTGGCAGGACTAAGATATTTTTGACTGGCTTTTTCAGCTGTTATTTGCTAGTGATTGTAGAAGTAAGCCCTTCACCTGACCCTTAATAACCACCCTGGCAGTTGTATGTGTATTTGGCTCTGGGAACAGTAGTTCTACAGAAAGCAGCATCTGCAGACAGTTTGGTTGGGTACTGTCTTTACAAGAGATGAGTCACGCGGTGGTGATAAGGCAGAGTTTTGAAAGCATATTATGTGCTCAGCACCTGGAGGTAAGAATGGGAACCACGTAGTACCCAAAGGCCAGGAAGTAAATCAGAAGGACAAGTTTTGACTTAGAGTTGGAGCTGGAGGTGTTTTAATCCTCAATTTACACCCTGAGTCTGTGTGGGCAGATTACACAAGGTCTTTGACTTCTGTGACCTGAGCTCCTTCTGGCTTTGGACAGCAGAAGGTGTGGATCTAGCAATGATGATGAGCTGACAAGGAGCTCTGCAGTAGACCTATCTTCCTGGTTTTTAATCTGGGTCTCTACTACACTAAAGTGAGTTGAGACATTTGAGAGCTAAGGCAAAAGAATTTTTGTGTATTCTGGGCCATTTCTCTGAATTAATGTGCTTATAGGGTTTAGTTTGCAGTGGCTGACAGTCTGCTGTTCTCACCACCACTAAATACATGGATCAAACGAAACATTTCTCTAAAGGTAAAGAGAGCTAAAGAAAATCCCAGCAAGCATCATGCAAATGAATCTGCTTTCACAATACAATCTCCCTGCAAACACCAACACAGTGTATGTCTTTGTAATGTGATAAATCAGCTGAAGCAGCAGGAATCTCAGTGAAGGAATAGCAACTTTTTGGAGCACCTCTGGAGGTTAATTGATGAAAGGATTTTGAGTTGATAAACACAACAGGAGGATTTGGGTGTTTTATGTCAGATGAAAACCTGAGTAGTCTGTGCTGGAAGATATTTATTTAACGGGCACTGCAAGTATGAACATTTAAGATGATCATTTCTCCTCCTCAAAAAAAACCAACAAACCAAACCCATAGATTTTCTCTATTGCAATCCAATGTCTCCTACCATCCCTGTGGCATCCCAGAAAATTTCAGATCTCTTCAAGGGTTTAGTACTCAGACATATGTACCTGCTAACCCATGAGGTAGGTGAAGCCAGGAAGATGATCTCCAAGCTGTGAATCCCCATGGATGGGAAACAAACAAAGAGGAATGGACTAATGCAACTTTGCACAAAGAAGCTGGCACGTGAAGATGACAGAGTCAACACTGGCACAGCACTGTTGTTTAGCTTTCAACCAAGTTAGTCTTGCTACTACCACTGGGAAAACTAATAACATAACAAATGAAACTACAGTTCAGTTTCATTAAAAAGAAATCTGATAAGATGAGGAAAATTGAATTAGCCAATCTCAATAGAGTTACAGCTTGTTGGAGCAAAAGCAATATTATCTCTAATAGAGTATGTCCCAGATAGTTTTGGCTGGTCCACGCAGCCACGGAGTAAGAATTCTGTATGCAGATGCTGGCACAGCCATGCAGCACGCTGATGTTAGCATTAGTGGGTCAGCACTCTCCAGCTCCAGCAGCAGCTCCATAGCCAAGGCTGGCAGTGATACTTGTTAGATCAACGTGATAAATTGATTTCTCTTGGCAAAACAGCATAGGGCTTCTTTCCAGTGAGGCTGACGAGGCCACTGCTGAGTGTCTGTCAGGTATTGTGTCCTCTGAAGTCTGTCTGAATCCCATATGCCAGCCATGGCTGTGGCCACCCTGCCAGTGTGGGTAACTATGTAGAATACTTGAGTTAAAAATTGAATTTTACAATCATAAAGCTGAAAAAGACTTTCACACACAGGACTCTTGATGCTGTAGGCCAATATTGTGACTTCGTGTGTCTGCTAAAGCCTGTTGTCCATAACTGCAAGTTTCTGTAATGACTCTAGCTTGAGTTTGCAAGGTTTAAATGCTTGTATTCCTTGATATTTACTCAGAATTATTATATCTAGCATAATCAGTACTTGCTTATTTTGTGTTGTGTTGTTATGACCTATCATTAACCTCTTAGGGTCCTGGTAGGGGTTTTGATATACCTATGGCACAACCTAATCCTATAATATCACTCCTGAAAGTACAAACAGACCAGACTAGGATGCCACATTTTGTATTTGTAGAACTCATAAAATACAAGAGATTGTAGAAGTTTTACTTGTACCTTTAGTTAATGTCTGAGTACATCTGTCTAACCTGTAGTGTATGGACCATATAATTTGCTGAAGTGTGTGAAGTCAGCATTTGTTGGTAAAAGTTGAGGTGAAAAAAGACAAAGTGTTGCTGTCTTTTTTTTCTTTCTCCATAATTGAGCAGAATAATGCAGTGCTGGTTTACAAAAAGGCAGTAATCACACGTGGAAAACTTTATTTTTAAAGAAACCTAAAAAGTACAAGAATTAAAGGAGCTGCTGGGCTTTGAAACAGAATGGAGGGGAGAGACAGGAGGGACCCAGTTATAGTGAAGTGATAACATACTTCAGGTAGGATCAATTTCTTTTGTATGGAATATAAACATCTACATATGTTTGGCAACAAAGGGGATATTTAAGGATGCTAATCTGAATTAAGATGTATAGGAGATCACCTAGCTAACATTAGACATCTTGGAAGTCTCAGTATTAGAATGTCCCTACTTCATTTGAGATTCCTTATTTCTTATATAAATTAAGGTGGTTTAATTCTGAATTAGAGAGTTACAAATGCTTGTTTTTACATCTTTATTCTGCTAGAATTAATTTCCCAGAGCTGGTTTGGGGTTTTTTGTAGGCTTCTGGCTGGCTTCTGCTAATCAAAGCAGTGTTGCTATAGAGAGGATTTTTTTCTTTAGCATGGTTGTCTGGGTACTTTAAAGCACTGCAGTGGCTGTTTGGTAATGCTCTATTACTTGTTGCATCTTCTAAAATATCTCTTATGTCATCTCATTCTTGCAAAACTAGTCCATTATAACTGTTCAGGTTTAAATAATATGTTATCAGATTTAAAAGCCTACTGTCCTTCAGTGAACAGAGTGAACTACTTCATTTTCAGTATGTGAGGAAATGAAACATTTTGTAACAGAAACTTAAATCTCCTGCCTGTGGAATGAAATGACCTTGCATGGTACAAGACTTACATTTAAGCCAATGGGCACTAAACCCTGCTATATACAGTTTTGTATTTCCAACTAGCTGTAACTCCATTTTGTAAAATCAAAATGGAAATTGTATTCTGAACAGTTTTATTTTGGCAGATTTAAATATAGTCATATAAATAACACTATTAGATAACAAAGATTTGAAGGGTAATATGTTGGAGAGTGAGGATGTAGTAATTGTCAGAGAGAAAAGGTTCCTGAGCTGCTGCTGTGATGTTCCTGGAATATGAAACAGTAGCAGGGAGATGGAGATGAGTGGAAGTTTGTGAGTCTGAAAATCCAAATCAGAAAACAGCTGGAAACAGGTTCTAAGTGGGCTGCTCTCCTGGCAACCTGTGGGCTTCACAGCAACTGTAGGAGTCTGTTACAGCATCACTTAAAAAAACAAAAAGCCCTCCTCTATAATATTCCTTGGCAGTTTTATTAACTGTTCTCTTACATGCTGAAGAGCAGACTAAGGCTGTTCTTTGGCATATTTTCTGACTTTTTTGGACTACCAAGGTAGGAGTGACATTTAAATGTGATTTGAAACTTGGTACCAGGCACAGTCTGAAAATCCCTTGT
>VWZO01012958.1:0-12745 GCA_013396975.1 Bucco capensis
GCCCGGGGGACAGGGGGATGTGACACAGGGCGATGTGACACAGAGCACGCACAAGCCCAGGGTCAACCCCCTGTCCTGCGCAGACAGATCTTAA
This sequence comes from Bucco capensis, assembly GCA_013396975.1. Taxonomy (NCBI): domain Eukaryota; kingdom Metazoa; phylum Chordata; class Aves; order Piciformes; family Bucconidae; genus Bucco; species Bucco capensis. The sequence goes on from VWZO01012958.1 coordinate 95, forward strand.
AAGAGNGCTAACTAACTAACTGCTTCTCTAACTGACTAACTAACTGCTTCACTCCTGTTAGCCCTCCCCTGTTCCTGCCGCTCCCTAGGCTTGACTAATATAGGGGAGATTCACTAGAGCAGTGAGTTCAGCTCCGCCTCCACTTTGACCCGGGAGTTACCCCAGACCACCGCGTCTGGAAACTGCGCCCGGGGGACAGGGGGATGTGACACAGGGCGATGTGACACAGAGCACGCACAAGCCCAGGGTCAACCCCCTGTCCTGCGCAGACAGATCTTAAAAGAGCTTTGTCAAGCTTACCTGGCCCGCAGAGCTGCTGCTCCTCCTCGAAGCTGACTCGTAAAAGCTGTACTGTATTGCAGTACTGTATTGCTCATTGTCCTGTTTGGAATATTTTCTTCTACAAGAGGTATTAGTCAATATATTAAGATTACCTTCTTACTACAGCTGAAAATTGAGAAATTACTAAAAAAAGTATTAAAGTTTAAGATTAGTAGGTGTTTAGAACCCTCCAGTTCCTGATTACTGGAGGTGAAAACTGTGGTTGCTACCATGTACAAAAGGACCAGGCTATTTACTCAAGTGCCTAAATATGCTTCAACATCGCTCTTAAAACTCTGGGCACCATGAATACAGAAGACATCAATGAAAGAGAAGACTGTACTTCAATCATCCATCATACACATATTCTCCAAATAGTACACACTATGCTTTCCCTCTCTCTTTTTTTTTTTTTTTTTTTTTGTAAGTTTGGTAACAGAAATAGGAATCCTAGACCAGACTAAAAGAATCTAGTAATCACTCTAATTACTGATTTCACACAAACATAGCAATTGAAAAGCAGAGAAAATAACAAAATAAAGACAAAATAGAAGATCCAAGCTTATTTTGGATGAGACAAGTCTAAGCAGAGTCAGAATTTGTCATTTATTAAGCCTCTCACATTCAGAATAAAAATATTTAGAAGACTAAAGGTTTTAGCTTCTTATAAGTACAAAGAGATCATTTGATAACGATACCTACAGTTCAAGCAACTTAAATATGCAGGAAATTTTATATAGATGCTAGATCAAAATTTCAGCTTCACTTAGTGAATACTGTACAAAATACCCAGCTGCAACCCTATAGACATCAGATCTTTATAGTTCAGCCCCACACTTCTATGGTGTTGATGTCTGAACTCTGTCTTCCATTGAGGTGTTTATACAACATTAATTTCCTAGCCACCTCTCAAAAATAACTGGCCAAATGAGACAGAAATTCTGCTAGTTTTTAAGCATCTAAGTGCTTAAGAGGTAATTGGACTTCCTCAACTTTGAAAACACTTAGAGCAGCAACAAAAAATACACTACATATTTCACACACTATTGCAATTCTCAACACAATCTTTGTGAAATCTAGTGTAATAAACATAGAATAGAATCATAGAATCATAGAATGGCCAGGTTGGAAGGGACCCTAAAGATCATCTAGTTCCAACCTCCCCGCACTGAGCAGGGATGCCAATCACTACACCAGGTCACCCAGGGCCACATCCAGCCTGGCCTTGAACACTGTCAGGGATAGGGAATCCACAACCTCACTGGGCAACCTGTTCCAGTGCCTAACCACTCTCCGGGTAAAGAACTTTCTTCTAATCTCCAATGTAAATTTCCCCTCCTTCAGTTTATATCCATTCCCCCTTGTCCTATCACAGTCTGACCGCCTAAAAAGTCTCTCCCCTTCTGTCCTATAATCTCCCTTTAGGTACTGGAAAACTGCTATAAGATCCCCTCGAAGCCTTCTCTTTTCCAGGCTGAACAAACCCAACTGTCTCAGCCTGTCTTCATAGGGGAGGTTCTCCAGTCCTTTAATCATCTTTGTGGCCCTCCTCTGGACTCGCTCCAACAGCTCCACATCTTTTTTATGCTGAGGAGCCCAGAACTGGATGCAGTACTCCAGATGGGCCCTCACAAGCACAGAGTAGAGAGGCAGAATCACCTCCCTAGACCTGCATGCTGGTCAGATGTTCTATAAATTTACAGAAGTTCTGAGCTTGCATCATTTTTTCAAATGCAGTCAGACTTGTTTATTATCCAAAGCTCCCTTTGCAGTCAATATGGAAAACTAGTCAGGTTTGGATAAAATTAATTGCACCCTGAAGAATGTAACTACTTAGAAATAGATGCTTAATTCTTGATATCTACAATGACACGATAATTCTTCTGTGTCTAAGCATGCTCACTTGAGAATATATATTTAAATTTTTTTAGTCGTAGATGGTAGAGCTACCTTCTAATTTTTCCAGTCAAATCTTTGGAAGAAGGCAGTCAGAGGAAGGCTTTTTTCTTCCTGAATAGCAGCACTGTTCACCTTGTTTCTTTGCTACCTCACTTTTTTTTTTTGGACCAAGTTATTGATAAACCTTGAAAGCGGCACGAAAGGAGAGAAGAGAATTCAAAGGAAGAATTCTTATTTCAACACTAAACATTATATACTTAGGAGACAACAAAAAATAGATCTAGAGAAAACCAGAGTAAGCTAGAGAAAAAAGGAAAACAACTGATTGTTAGCTTATTCTAATGAAGAAAAATGGATTTTTCTCACCCTAAGAGCTGTAACCATCTATATGTAAATTGTAGTTATTTCCACTTTAAAAAATAAAGCACTCTAGGAGGCACCATACTTATTACTGAAGCAATTTGTCCTCGACTCTAGGGGCTGCCAAGTGACTCATCTCTCCCGATGACACAATTCGCTCTTATGCAGCACACTCTCTTGGGCGCCAACTGCCATTATGGAACAAGATTGCTTTCATGAGGGAAGTTTTCCCCAGATGAACTCACATTTACCTTAAGTAATAACCCCTGTTCAAAATCAAGCAGCTCAATTCTATGAAGTGTTTTACATCTTGCATATACTTTGTCAGAATTTCTTTTCCCCACTCAGCACGTGCTTGTTCACTAGTGATTACTACAGTTCAGTCTGTGAGGCTTATTTTAAAAGCATCTGGGCACATATATTGCGATGCAACCAAGTGCCTGCCTGAGTAAATCAGTTAGCCATTTTACTGTCCACTTAAATTTGATTAGCTTTTTGTTCTATAGTTAAACACTGCAAACTTAAAATTCAACACACAACCAAGAAACACCAACAAAACTCTAACACACCCCTCACATTGCCCCTGAAATTTCCAGGTTGTATCACTCCACTATGTCAGCACTTCTTGGAGTATCAGGATCAGAGGCAAGATCACTGGCCACAGCAAATCCTGATTCAATAAAGGCTCAAAGAAAATGGCCAACACATGTAAGTGACACTTCAGTGGGAGCTGTTATCTCAAGTAAGGAAAGCTTTGCCATCAATTAAAATTATCAGCCATCTTCTCTACCAACTAAAAACCCATAACCTCCTAGGGTTTTAATGGATATTGAACCCAAGTTTGGTTTTGGTTCTTAAAGACCAAGGTTCTGAGAAAGAGGATCTGTCACTCCTCAGCCATAGAGAAAAGTTTCAGTGCAGGTTGCCACTCATCATAGACAATTAGCATCTCAATGACTGCAGAAAGCCAGAGGGATTGAGGAACCCTGAACAAGTTTCACACAGACTTTCAGAAGTTTTTTTTAAATGTTACTATCCAATCTCTAATGCATCTGAGCCACAACAGCCTAAAAGCAGTAAGAGTAATTTTAACAAGTAGCAGAAATAAAGAGCTAGAAAAAGTTTAACATTAAAAACTTTAAATTTAATGATGTCCTATTCAAATGTTACAATGCTTTCAGTTTATGTCATAACTTTTTCTAGACACTACTTTGCTCAAAACATGAAGTTTCCTGTGTCTGTTTGCTGTATGAATTTTACTAGAGTGGAATGGGACAACTCTACATGGTGAACTCTACACAGGTCTTTTAGGAGAGGTGGAGGGGGGACCACCTGCAGACACCTTACGTTAGCAAGAGGAGGCAGCAATGGCATACAGGCACAGGGGCAAGTTGCAAGGCTGAAGCAGTGATGGGAGTTGCACAGGGCACAGCAGGGGAAGCCAGCCACTTCACTGCCTGGCACAAAAGCCTGCCATTTTGTCAGCCTCAGCTGACAGAAGCAGCTCCAAAAGCTGCTTTTTCCATCTGGTTCGGAACACGAGGAAACATTTGACTTTGATAGGTACTATTCAAGAATTTGACATGAACATGGAGTTCACCCTTAAGTACAAAGTGGTTGTGGCCATAGCATTCATCCCTGTCTCAAATTTGGGGGAAATATGTTGCTACTAGGTTTTGGGTTTTTATAATGGAACTAAAAAGCAGAATTTTAAGTATACATACTGCAGTCATCTCACAGCCTGAACTTTACTTTTTATTATATCATTATACTTCTCTACACTGTGTCATATCACTCACTTGGTAATCAGTTCCCTATGTTTATCCCTGAAGGATGGAGGCTGTTCCTATGACCTGAGGGTTTGTTTTTTTTTTACAAGGTGCTGACTTTTTGCTAATGTATGCATAACAGCATATACACAGATCCAAATAACCAAGAAACCTGAGTCATCTTTAATAACCTCCTTCATGAGGAAAAGCTTGTGTTCTGTAATCATTCCTGTTAATCTGTGATCAACCAAAACCACAACTCATGAAGTGGCAGAGAAAAATCAGTTATTCAGTTTTGTAGATCCTCAACAGGCATGCTAACCTGTGACCTGAAAGCTTAATCATTGAGATGTCGATGATGTTGCCCTGTTATGTAGTCTTTATGATTACTTTTAAAAAGTAATCCACAACATGCATTAAGTTTTATAATGGATTGAACAGTCCATACATACCAAGTAGATTGAGACAGTCGATCAACTGAAGTGGGAGACATGAGAGTTTAGCAGATAATACTGAAAAAACCACCATCTCTCCAATTGTGCAACAAAAACAACTCTTCAAATGGCAAACTAGAATGTTCTGATCTGCCTTAAGTTAGCTGCTTTTATTTTGGTCAGAGAAGTGAAGTGATATACCAGAAATTCTAGTATTTGTGTACACTGGTAAGCTGTTTTGAGACAATCCTAGTGATGATCACAGCAAACATCCTGCAAACATTCTCCATTGTCTCTGTAGTTGGATACTACTCCAGCACCTTTGAAAGAGACTGTTACATGCAGTTCAGCATTATACTAGCACAGAATGTGGAAAGGAATAACTCAGTGCACCAATACAGGCTAGGGGCTGACCTGCTGGAAAGTAGCTCTGCAGAGAAAGACCTGGGAACCTGATGGACAACAAGTTGTCCATGAACTAGCAATGTGCCCTTGTGGACAAGAAGACCAATGGTATCCTGGGTTGCTTTGGCAAGATCATTGCCAGCAGGTCAAGGGAGGTGATCCTGCCCCTCTTCTCAGCCCGGAGAAGAGCAGGCTGAGAGGGCGCTCTCTCTCTCATCTGAAGGAACAATATCAAGAGGATGGATTCAGGCTCTTCTCGATGGTGCCAAGCAGTAGGACAGAAGGCAACAGAAAAACGGGAACACAGGAAGTTCCCCCTAAACATCAGGAAGAACTACTTTACTGAGAGGGTGACTGAGCACTGGAACAGGTTGCCCAGAGAGGCAGTGGTGTCTCATTCCCTGGAGATATTCAAAAAACATCTGGACACAATCATAAGTAATAAGCCCTATGGGATCCTGCTAGAGTAGGGAGAATGGACAAGACGACCTCCGGCAGTCCATTCTGTGATATCCATGAGTACCAAGGAATCTGGTCATTTTAAGTCCACTCTTGATACTCTAAAGATACACAGCAATTAGGAGAGCTTCTTGAGAGCTGAAAGAAAGCAAAACATAGTTCATATCTTCAAGAAAGATTCAAGAGTTGCAAGCCAGACAGTCTCACCGTGATCCCTGGAAAGATGATGAAGCAAATCCTTCTGGAAACAATTTCCTTGTCATTTTTGTGTTTAGGAATGATTTTAAGTAGTCAACATTGATTTGTGAAGAGGAAAATTGTGCTTAAACAACCTGACAGCTCTCCATAAAGAGATTACTCTTTTGGTGGATGAGGACAGAGCAGTGAGTGTTTCTTATCTAAGTAATGCTTTTGACATTGTCTCCCATATCATCTCAGACAAATTGAAGTATTGACTAGATAAGTGGATGGTGAGATGGATCAAAAACTAAACTACCATACTCAGAGTTGTGATCAGCACAAAGTCCAGCTGGAAACCATTCACTAGTGACATACTGCAGGAGTCGGTACTGGGTCTAGTAGTGTTCAGCATCTTCATTAATAACTTGGATGACTGGACAGAGTAAACACTCTGCAAGTTTTTAGATGTCACAAAACAAGGAGTAGAAGCTGATACCCCACACAGTTGTGCAGAGGGACCTTTAGAGACTGGAGAAATCAACCAACAGGATCATCCTGAAGTTCAAAGGGAAATGGAAGGACCTGCACCTAGGGAAGAATAAATTTGTCATCCAATGTTAGGACAAGAGGGAATAGGAGCAAGCTGGACCACAGGAGGTTTAGTATTAACACGAGGAGGAACTTCTTTACAGTAAGGGTGACGGAGCACTGGAACAGGCTGCCCAGGAGGGCTGTGGAGTCTCCTTCTCTGGAGACATTCAAGATCTGCCTGGACACATTCCTGTGTGAGCTCATCTAGGTGATCCTGCTCTGGCAGGGGGGTTGGACTAGATGATCTTTCTAGGTCCTTTCCAACCCCTGACATACTGTGATACTGTGATACTGTAACTTTGCGCACTGCTACAGGCTGGGGCTAGACAGCTGGAAGTCATCTTTGCAGAAAATGACCTGCAAGTCCTTGTGGACAGATTGAAAATGGGCCAGGAATGCATCCTTTTGGCAAAGAAAACTGACAATATCCTGTGCTGTGTTAGAAAAGGTGTTTCCAGCAGGTCAATGGAGGTGATCCTTCCCTTCTACTTAGCATTGCTGAGATAGCTAGAGTGGTGTTCTCCAGGCTTCCAGTTGACAAGAGACAGGAGCATACTGGAGTGAGCCCAGTGAAGGTGAAGCACTACAAAAATAATTATGGTCTGAGAGGATATAACCTAAAAAATGAAGTCAGAACTCTGGAACTGCTCCACCTGGAGAAGACAATACAGGGGCAGAGAAGGAATGGAGAGTGGATTTTACTGAGATGGATAAATACCTGAAGGGAGGAAGTACAGATGGCAGAGCTAAACTCTTCTCGGTGGTATCCAGTGAAGTAACAACAGGCAGTGGGCACAGGAAAACTTTTGTTCTTACGGTGATCAGGTACTAGAACAGGCTGCCCAGAGAGGTTATGGAGTTCATTGAAGGCTGAACAGTGGGCAGTGGCAGAGCCTGCAATGTATGCTTGCCATGAGACTACACGCAGAACATCCAACCTTGTTCCCTCCAATTTTATTATTCACATTTGCATAGGAGTACACAGTATCAGCAGAAGTTACACGTGTCTTTGGGAATCTTTACTTTGTACAAGAGTTACTATACACCTGCCATTTTCTATTTTGCTGTGCAGTTTCCGTAGAGCAAAAACTTAAGAGGATTTACCCAGTTCTGCTTATGGTTGGGTATCAGCACTTCCACTGCATCTCTCCTCTACTTTCCCAAGAGCCCTATGGAAGCTTTCAATTCAAGCACACAAATTTTCTTGAAAAGGTAAATGAGCTCGAATCAGTATTACAATCTAGCTTCTGACTGCTGTACTTTCAAAGTGTTGTGATCTGTATGCACACATGCTCACTATTTTAAAAAGATATGACATTTTGCTGCCAACTGCACCTTCAAGGAGGATTTAGATAGAACATCAATGCTTAATTTTGACTTAGGCCAGACCAGAAGGCACACCACCCTTGCTGAAATATGTTTGGATTGCTAATAATCACAGGTAGTCAAACATTCTTTATTAAAAAAGGCTAGTTTACCCAAAAGAATCACTTTATAGAAAACTGTATCCCACAAGTTAAGCAAGGAATGCTGCAGGAGTTTGAAGTTCTCTTAAAGACATTCCCATTAGCTAACCTGCTTACCTTTGTGACAGGACAAATATGGTCCATGGCTTTGGGATGACCTCCAAGGGAAAACAACCCTGTTAAGAGCAACTCCAAGTAATCTGACAACTCTAGAGCAAAGCTGGCATGCAGTGCTCTAGAAGCAAGACATACCTCTGAAATATTTGCTGTAAAAATCTTGTTCATTTACATCCCTGAGACATTTAAGGAACTTGTCTATCAACAGCAAGATCAGATCTCAAAAACAGGGAGCGCAGTTTTTATAATGCATTTTGCCATCATCTCATTTGTCCATACTCCACACAGGAGAGGAGAAACAGGAGGTCAGCATAGAGGCTTTGGGCTTGGGCACAGCACAGCTATCAGTAAGTCACCAGAAGAGCTGACTGTTCTTGCCTATATTACCACAACAGTAAGATGCAAGCTTCATAGAAATAGAACAGGCTTACAGACTAAGCCAGTAAAGAGCTGAAATAACATGATNCACATGACAGCACCAGAATAAGTGAGGGGGGAAAAAAAACAACAGTTTCCTATCGTAGTTTTCAGTAGTACTGTGTAATGAAGGCACATGGAGGAAGGTTAAGTGAAGGGTGAGGATACATCTACATTAGATTGACAATTTCACTGACAATTTGTTAGTCGTCACTGTGTACATGTTTTACAATGCAAAAGTGCAGCAGCTTTTTCAATCAGATATAAGTACATCCTCCCATTGGCACACAGACACTGCAGCTGCCTTCCTGAGGCAGAAATGGGCATACAGAAAGATAAATGTAATTACAGATATCAAATTGCAAAACATAATACTTAAAGCAGCAAATATCAGAAAATGAGAGAACACAGGACTGAGGTTTCTATATAAAGTAGTCATTACAGTCTTTTTTTCCCCTGCCAAATTTAAAACCTAATAAGGTGCATTCTTAATGAAAAACAACTAGGTTTAAATTAATTTAGGAAATGAAAGCTATCTTCACAAAAGCAAAGGTCATCCCTAAAACCCAAACCCATAAAACAGAGATTTAATCTTTAGCATCCTCAAAGATAATGTAATGAGTCAAGTTACCTGCACTTAATTTCAGCCTCAGGCTTTTTAGAAGAGTAATTTAGAGCTGTCTTTTTAAGAAATGGAAGCATAGAGAAAAAATTATCTTTGGAAGCTGTATTCATTTCACAGAGCTCAAAACTAAGACTTCCTCCTCCTCCTCTCTAACACTAGGGAAGATTAAAGCTATTAATTTATTATAGCAGAACGTAACAAAAACATACCCTTGCACTGAAAACTGAACATCACAAAAGTGTTTGAAATTTCTCAGAGTAAGAGATGCTGGGAAGCGTAGCACATTCAAAAGTGGTTATTTAGACAAGAATCTTTGCAGCCTCCCTTCCATCTTGAAAGGAGTTCAGTCGTCTTCATTACTTTAGGTCAGGAGATGCCTAAGTTTTTCAAGCACACCTTGGCTTACTCTACACAAATGAGCATCACCTTGTACTGACACCTTAGGCTACTGCCAGCCAGTTTTAGTCATGTCTGCACTCAGCTTATCATAATAGTGAATATTGATTTGTTCTCACCTGCTTTGCATCACCTTCTGCCTCTTCTCTTTGACACTTACACACTTTGAGACAAGACTTGCGTTTTTCTGCAGGTTTGTGTGAGGAGGTTCTTTTGAGTTTTAGATTTTGGGTGGTTTTTATGTTAGTACAATACTACAAAAAATAGATTAACTTCAAGGAAAGAGTTAGGTCAGTCTTTCTCTGGATGAAGAGCCAGTCTAGTGGACAAAGAGGAATGAATTCAATTTCATGGTATTTGGACTTAACTCATCAGGCACAATTCACAATACACAAGCACTGTTATGATGACAGCTACTCTTTTTGAGAACATTACAAAATCTTTTCTACAGGAAATCAAGGTCTCAAGAATTTTTCTTTCTTAGAAAACCAGCACAAGCATGTGATTCTGTGAAGCATAGCATCTGTTTAAAAAATTCCCTAACCTCTAGCTGAACAAGTCTACTCTTTTTTTCCACTTGACCTTGCAGTAAGAGACCAAAACTCAGCCTACAAAAGCATGTGGAAAAGTACCACCTGAGACATTGTTTCAAAAGCAGAAGACTATATTATAGTTTCCTAACATTTGTGTGGTCCATGAATAAACAGATTTACCTCTTTTGCAGGCTCTTCATCCAGGACAGCCTCTTCTACCACAGGCTAGTGATCAGAGAAGAAAAGAGAAGAAAAGTGTTGTAAACACATGTTAATGAGAAAGACAATTCTGAGCCAAGTTCTAGCAAAAATACAGTCAGTTTACTTTTAGTCAGTTAAGTCACTCCACATTTATACTACTATAGCGCGTGTATTCAATTCTTCACACTCAGCACAGGTAAATTAACCTTTGAATCCATGAGGACCTGCTTTCTCAAAAACATAAAATGCAAAGAGAGATAGGAGAAAGTAATAGCACGCTGGAACTTCATTAGCATGTGAATGATGGACTAAACATCATTACCATTCATGAATAACCTAGAGAACTAGAATAGCATTTCTGCTGAGCAGAGGAAATAGATGTATACATGGAGCATATTTTTCTAAATACAACTTCCATTTAAATATTGTCATTTAATAGTAACGGTGCTCAGCTGAAATCTATTAAGTGATGAACCCTTTGGAAAACAGGTAGAAAGACTACACAGAGCTTGATCACACAGCCCTTCCTCAAGAAAGTATTCTCAATGCTGTAATTCACTACCCCATCCAGCTTGAGAAGGATCAATAACCCTGCCTATCCACAAAAAATCCCAGACCTAGCAAATATCTCAATTTTCTGGCTTACTTGTCAGTCAATTAATGACCTCCTGAGTCAACACACAATAATGAGAGTGCATTGAGTGTAAGTTCTTATCAAGCCATTGATTTATTGATATTAAAGACAAATGCCGTCTTTAATATCTGCAAGTCATTCACCTGACTCATGCACAGGAACTCATAAAACCACTAGTTTAAAAGGGTTTTTGGCATTAAGGAAGGGGAAGAAAAAGAGGTGCATATGCATAAAAGAATGAAACTGTCTCCCTCCTTGTCTACTAACTGTGAAAATCTTCTGCGAAAAAGAACAACTTGCAGACAAATATGAAAACATTTTATCCCACACAGATTCAGAGCCTGTGACAGCTCCCTCAACGCATTCCGATCACTAGTGTTTAAGCTGCATTGAGCTCGTTAAAGACTAAATATCATTGCTGTTTAAAAAGACAATGGGTCTTCATGGACAATAGCCCAGAAGTGGCAAAATTAAATCCCACATACCTTAACTAGATTTGAGCAAAGAGTATTTTAGGAATTCCATCTACAGCACAATTTTAAAGGCTTATAAAGCTATAGCATATCTTTAAAGTGCTTAGAGATAGCAATAAATAAAGCAAATAAATGGTGCTTTATCTATTGCCCTCATCTAAACTGCAAAAGTTTAAGCCTGTAATTCCTTAAACCTCTGTAAACTTTTTGTAAGTGAAACCTCAGCAAGAGCCAAACATCTGAAAAACTGCCATTGTAATGGGTCAGTTACACTTGGTGAGGAGACCAACAGTTTCTTCTGGAAGAAAGGTCTAAATGGTCCTCTACAAAAAAAAAGCCATGACAATTGAAAGCTATTGTCCCAAGCAATGGACATTGGGTTTTAGCGCAGGACATTACTCCATGATCTAGGGAAGTTTTTCGCAGAAGCTGATGGCAGAAAAAGCAAATCTGACCAATGACTGAGACAGAAAGCAAAATACTAGACACAAAATCAAACTGATTTTAAGAGGAGGGAAGAGAACTAGCACGTATATGCATTTTAAATTCTGTGGTCAATGGAAAGGCACACAGAGGTGAGGGGAGTAGGTAAGCATCATTTCTGTGATGTTCAGCAGAAAACTGTTCATTGTAAGTATAATCATAGGAATCTTCTCGTTGGGAAAGTGACTTAACCAGAAATATTTTGGGTTTTCTACACTACTCAAGAGCCCCAGAAACACTCAGGAGCCTACTCTGCCCATTACTGCACAAAATGAGAGTATCTTGCTTAATGCAAGACAATCTCAAGCAGCAGGTCATGAAAACGCCACCAAACCGTAAGCACATTACAGCACAGCAGCCAGGTGTTCATCACAGTGCTGTGTTTCCAGTGATCCTGAAAGAACAGCTTTGGGTAATGAGCAAGGCTCTGACTACAGTTTTGTGCTGATGCCAAAGCAAACGCATGGAAGCTCAGAAATCAAAACAAAGCAGGGACCATGGGCCTATCCCAGCCTCAAATTAGAGATCACTTCACGTTTTAACTGTGAAACTAAGTCCTACTTAGCCTGCTTTGCAGGTTTCCATCTGCTTTATGCGCCCCCTTCCCTTACAGTCGCTCCAAATCCCCGGAGTACAGTTCCGACCCGAACCCAGTGCAGGGCGGGGAGGGGAGGGCAGCCCGCACCATACCCGGCTGGTCTCTGCAGCTGCAGCGGACACCTCCGCTCCAAACCACTCCCGAATGGGGGACAACAGGTTGCTGAGCCGAGACACTCTCCCCGCTCCCAGCAGCAAGCGGAGGGGGCGAGGGATCTCTACCACACCCTACTCCGCCTGGTTTGGGGCAGCACCGAGGCCGCTCCCCCGACGGGAGACGGTCGCTGGCTG
>VWZO01012981.1:8192-55278 GCA_013396975.1 Bucco capensis
GCCCCATGGATTTGTGCACATCCAGGTGATGCAGCAGGTCACTGACCACCTCATCCTGGATTGTGAGGGGGGAGGGTGATTCTGTTCCCAGTCTCCTTTTCCTAGTTTAGAGTTATGGATTCCCTCTATATCATTGGTCCTATTACTAAAGACTGAGGCAAAGAAGTCATTAAGCACCTCAACCTTATCCTCATCTTTTGTCACTAAGTTCCCTCTTGCATCCATTAGGGGATGGAGGGTTTCATTCATCCTTCTTTTGCTATTAATATATTTAAAGAAACTTTTCTTGTTATCCCTTGCCATGGAGGCCAAGTTGATTTCAAACTGAGCTTTAGACCCTCTAATCCGCTCCCTGCACAGCCTCACGACAGTTTTGTAGTAATTGTGAGTGGCCTGCCCCTTCTTTTTTCCCCTGAGTGCCAGCCAGAGCTCCCTGTTCAGCCAGGCTGGTCTTCTGTGCCATAGATTCAGGTGAGACACATGCAGCTGTATCTGTTGCCTGGACATTTGGGGAGATGAGGGCTCTAGTCAGGGTAGTACTGTGCTCAAATGTGAAGAGGTGAAAGAACAGAGTGTCACAGTGCACTGAGATCCACAAGCGACATCTATGATGGTCACTAAAACAAGTAAAGTCCAGTTTTCTCAGGCTAACTGACATGGTACATTGTTCGTGTGTACAAGTCTTCCATCCCGTGTCCCAAAACCACATGGCTGAATCCAGACTGCTGGCTGGAGCAGTCCCCCACTCACACCTGTCCAGTGTCTGGGAGCTCTTTGGCCAGGTGACCAAATTAAGTGGGTTGATGAGGTAAATTAAATTGCTTGTTAAATAATTGCCATCCCCTTTTAATAAGAGGATGAAGAATGCCTGTGTTTTGCTGTTTTTACAGGGTTTTAGTGCCCTGTATTAGGCACAGTCTGAAAATCACTTGGGGTCTCCTGCGGCCCCTGGTGCGATAACTGTGCTGACAGCAGAGGGAGCATTAAACTCANTTAGGACAGCAAAGGAAAACTCTTTAGTGCTTTCAACAATCCAGGTGCTTTCAGGAGAAATAATGACATAAAGCAAATTGTTAATAATATTATAATATGATCATCAATAATAATGAGTAGACATAGAAGGCCCTTTTTATGCTATGCACAGGGGTTTTGCTATGCACTGTACATAACTCCTGCTAAAAAGGGCCTCCTGTCCTGAAGGGTTTAAAGTCTAAGGCTCCAGTCCTTTAATTTACAGATTATGAGCGGATTCATTAATCTGTGTGCAATGCCAACACAGTCAGCTGCATGGGCACAGCCAGTCACAGGACTTTGGCCTTCTTAAAGCAGAACTGAAAATTGCCTGGGAGGACCCAATGCTCATTTTTTAAATTTAGCTAATATGCTTTATTTTCTTGTAAAGTCAAGGCAGCATTCCCTTTAGGAAGAGAAGGGCAGTGTAGAACATCTCCAATAACTCACTGTGATTGCCAAGCAAATACTGTTGTGATGAGTCTTTGCAAATCCCAGAAGCTCTCCAGGATATACCTTTCCCTTCATTTTAGGTGGTTATGTACGGCCATCAACCACACTGTGAGTGCAGAAAAATGAATAACTCACCTGAATTTTCTGTAGTTTCTGCCGTCTGACTGGGCAGACAAAAGCCCCTAAAGCACTGATCTAACTAGTAGTCTAAAAATTGTCATTAGTAAATAATTACCATAATTTAGTAGCACCAACTTTACTGCAGGATAAGCGTCTAAGAGAAGTCATAGATTTTGTTCAATCATAGTGGGTTATTTTGGTGAAGGCACAGCACTCTGCATTCTTTTATGCTAACAGGTCAGTGGTAATGGAAGGTGAATCTTGTCACTTGTGATCTGATGCTTTATTTGTCTTTTTTTGAATTAGCATTTGCCGTTCTCTGGACTGTCACCACAGTTTGACACTAGCTGTACAAGGGCTCACTTGGAGGGAACAAGGGGAGTCACTTGTGAGCCATTGGAGATGGTAACCTTCAGCACTTGTGCAGCAGCCTAGCCTTGTGGTCCTCTTCGTTACGGCCCAGACTTATGGTACTCCAGTCTGCTCCTTTGTTTTGTGCCTGGGTGAAAACTGCAGTCATGTCCCACATGCGCTGTGAGAACTTTCTTGTGTGTTTTGAAATACAAAGCACACATGCACAATAAACTCACTGACCTAGCTGTGTAGTCAAACAGTTTCTGAAGTGGAAGATCATAATAAGCTCTATTTATTGTTGTTATTGTGGATAGTACCAATTAAAATTGCCCTTGGGAATCCCCTTTTTTCATTGCTCAGAAGTCACCTCTGCTTGTTTTCTTAGACTTTTTAGTCCATGGACTTCCTTCTTTCCTCTGCCCATCAAAAAGCTTGCCTAGAGTAACTGCTATTTCTTTCGATGCAGCTTTCATGCCAAAATGAAAATTAGGTGAGTGGGGTTCTTGAATATTTCTCAATGTGCTCTCTATATAAGAAAAACTCAAAAATAAGAAAATTGTGAGAGGGGAAGATCATGTCTTCATTTGACAGAATTTTTTGCTACTGTATCACAGATTGTAGGGTTTTTTGCTGCTCTGAAGGTGAGATGTAACAATACATCTTAAAGCTCTTGACTCTGTTAATTTTAACACTGGGCATCATAAGACTACTTCCAAACTGAATTGCTGCCAGCTAACCTAAATTGGAGTTGTGCTTTGAGGAAACTAATTCCCCAGTATGTGTGGGTGTAGCCTGTTATGGAATGGCAGTTCTTCATCTCTGTCCATCTGCCAGCTGCCTCAGCCCCCAGCCTGCTATATTCCCAGCTGGGAAATAATGAGCTTCAAAGCAAGAGAGCAAAATAGTAGAACATATTTTGAAATAGCTAAACCATTAAAACAGCAATTTAGAGAAAGCCATCATATTGGCTGTCACAGCTTAAAAAGAGAAAAAAAATCTTTTTATTAACCTTTGTGCTACTTACAGGTGAGATAATCAGTTATTCTAGTGCAAGTTTATCTTCTAACATGACCAGTGAAAGGTACACGAAGTAGCGTAAAACACTGTGCATTTAAAAGAAAAGGAACAATTAGTTAGGATGAGCATGATGAACAGTTAAATAGTATGTCCCTCCATAGTCTTTTCAATAGAAGTATAGGTATAAAACCAATCCCACTTTCCTCTGAAAAGCCTATATGCTAGTTGCATTTTACTTTGTACTACGTGGTGATATGTCAGTCTTTCTATGTATGTATATATGAAAGAATATTTTTTCTCTCATAGCACCACTTCCAAGTTATTTTACTGTTACATATATAAAAGATGAGATCTCAGAGTACTACTTATACTGTGCAATAATACACTTTTCCCTCTGACTGCTTTCCTCCTTATTCCTAGTCCAGTCTGATGTAGGCAATAGCAGTGCTGCTTGCCAAGTCTAATTTTTGCCACCAAAACATCTCTTTTTCAGTGTGAGGTGGCCAGAGTGAAGCTCTACACGCAGCAGCATGGAAGGAGTCGACATGGACAGCACTGTAACACAGTATGTAATGCAGGATCTGACTTAAATGGAAAAGTTATAAGAATATTTATTGACTGTTGGTAGTTACAGAGTTGAGCAAGAACTGGAAAAAAAAAAAAAAGAAAAAAAAAAGTGCTTTACCTATGGATACTTATGGTGCTTTTACTCACAGCTGCAAAGGGGAAGTGTAACCCATCTGCACCTGAAGCAATGCCCTCCAGGGAACTCCCAGCCAAGTCAGACTGAATACTCATCCTGGCTTTGCTGCCCAGCCATGTCACTGCCTTCAGTGTGCCCTGATGTCTCTCTGGCTTTGCTCTCTATTTGTCAAGTCGGATTAATTGCAGCCAGATTTTCCTTCCTGCTACCAAGATTAGAAGGGTAAAGCCAAGCATGACTGTGAGGGATTCAGGCGGCATACTAAGAAACTGTTTTGCTGGTTCTGTGGAAGCCTCTCTTTAGCAATGTGTGGTCAGGTAGGAATGTCCCTGATCTCCCAGGACCCTTCTTGATTAGGGAAACTGAGAGCATAATCTCATTAGCTAACCTGTGTTGCTGCATCTTTGCATTTTACCCACACAGTGTTTTGCAGAGGAGCAATGAAACCTGTCACAGGGGAAGCCAAGAGAGACCCCGCCATCAATGCCTGCACAGAGGAGCAGCACAGAGGTCTTCCTTATTGCCTACAAATCACGAAGTGTTAAATGGAGAAAAGAGAACTGGCAGGGGCCTACCATAGCATGCTTTTACTGTCTAAAGGTTTTCCATGTGAAAAAAAAAACAAAACAAAACCAAAACATGCACAAGTGATTTTTAGCATTGTTTTCTTTTTCTGTAAGATTCTTTCCTAATGCTGCTTTCAGATTTCTATAAGGCAAAAGAGGGTTTTGGTGATTAAACTCTTTCTCCCTCTTTCAGGATTCTTCTCTTGTACTTGAGGGATTCTCTGATCCCCGTAACACAAGCAGGGTGATGCTAACTACCTGAATAATACTGTCTTCTGAAGTTCAAACAGACAGGTACAAAGATACTGTTCTCTGACCACCGGCTAAAATTAAGGGATTCCATGCGGAGGCTGAGTGTGTGAAGCCTCCTTGTCATATCAACATGTGTTTTGTGGCTGGTCACAAGTGATACGAACTTCAGGATGTCATCTGCCACAGGAGTAAACACTACTGATGTCAGTTTAGTATTTAGCTAATCGGTACTTGCAAGTTTCTAGCACTAGTTTCCACAGCCTCTCTGACATTAGTTTTTTCCAGATATCTTTAATTTTTGAAGAACGGTGTCCAATCCAGGCATACACTTTCATCAGGGCCTTACAAGCACTAAACAGAACATAAGGAAGTCCTTGCAGGATTACTATAGGTCTTGTTTGCTAGTCTTATGTTCATATGGTCCCCCTGGACTTGATGATCCTGGGGGTCTTTTCCAGTCTTGGTGATTCTGTGTGTGATAGGGCACAGAAGGCTGCCACAGGCTTGTGTTCAATCCATAGTCCACCTTAACCCTGCAGAATTTGGTTGGTTGCGCCCAGCCCTGCTCCAGCATGTTCTGTTAGTGTGTATCTCTTCCTGTTGATTTGAAGTCACTGAAACTACAAAGCAAGCCTTGTTTAAAGCTAAGTGTGCTTTTGTTGCTTTGCTGGATCAGGGCCTTAATGAATCTCTAGATGAGGCGTGAATACAGGAATACAAGTAAGATTAACTGCAACCAGATTTTTCTGCCTCCTAGTAAGAAGGATAAGCCAAGCATTTCTTGGTTTCACATCTGTACTGGGCTGACAGGACAAAGAGAGGTGTCTTATAAAAGTTCACTGTTGGCACATAAGCAGTAATGCATGCTTCTCGTAAAGACAGTCATGGTAAATATGCAGAAGAAGGAGGCTGTATTTTTTAGTCTTGCTTTTAGTATAAACACTGTTTCATTTACCATAAGATTTGTATATTGGGTAATGTTTCTAGTATTTAGCAGCAGCTATTTTGGCCTATTTGTTTGGAAGCCTTTCATAGCTTAGTCTGGTTGAGTTCATTTCACAGCTTCCCCTAACCATGGGACCGTCTGTTATCCACCTCACTTTAGTTTGTTTGGTTGTTTTTTTTCTTGCCTTGATTGGTTTTACACAGGTCCTTTAATTCATTTTAAATTAGGGTTGTTTGGAGAAAATCATACTATAATCTGCAGTTGTTTCCCACCCCCCACTAATTAGATGGAAAACATCCCATGATGAAGAGTGTTGTTGAATTTATCAGGCTTAGTGGAAAAAGGGTGTAGAGAGATTTTCTCCAAAGCTTTCTGCAGGTAAGCCTATAAAACCTATAGAAGAGGGTAATGATTACAAGCCTTTACTGCCATCCTAGTTGACCTCCAGGATTTTTTCATTTAGACAGAATAGCTAAAAATGTCAAGATTCTCTTTATTCATACTGTTGACCTTTTATGCATATATGCACATACACTCATACGTACATATACATGTATATATACACACTGTTGACCTTTCAAATATATATAAATACTATATGATTTTTAAAAACACATTACATATATATGTAAAATATTTTTTAAAATTCTCTGTCATTTCCTTGGGGATTTTCTCTTTAATTTAGAAATCTCTAGCTTTCAGCTTACACAGATGATCCTTGTGAGTCCCTTCCAACTCAGGACATTCTGTGTGAGGTCATGAGTGAGGCCGGGGAAGTGCAAGGGAAACAAAGAAGTAATAGAAAATTCCTAGGAGCCTCTTGAAAATTAACTCCAGACAGATAAACCTGGAGGCCTTTTTTGTCTCTGGAAATTGTTTTAGGGTGTTTTTTTTTAATGATCTCAGTCTCTGAGCAACAACTAGAAAAAGCTGTTCTGAGGAACTGCTAACTGAGGGGAAGATCTTATTAGAATCTTTTCAATGCTTATTAGTCTCTAAAGGGTAGACATCAAGAGGATGGGGCCAGAGTCTTTTCAGTGGTGCCCCATGACAGGACAAGGGGCAACAAGCACAAACTAGAACACAGGAAGTTCCACCTAAACACAAGGAAAAACTTCTTTCCTTTGAGGGTGACAGAGCACTGGAATAGCCTGCCCAGACAGGTTGTAGAGTCTCCTTCTCTGGAGACTTTCAAAACTGCCTGGACCTGTTCCTGTGCAACCTCATCTAGGTGAACCTGCTTTATCAAAGGGTTGGACTAGATGATCCCTAGAGGTCCCTTCTGACCCCTACCATTTTGTGATTCTCTGTTTCTGTGATTTTTAGAAGCAATAGTTTAAAGAACAGAAGAGCAATTCCAAGCTGAAGGAACCTTGCCCTTCTTCCATTGTCACTTTGTCTTAACAAATACAGTCCTGTGAAATTCTCTGGGTTTTAAACAATTCACATTGCAAACTGAGGAAATAAAAAAATCAAGGAATAGCTGACAAGTTCTAATATCTTCTGTGTTGTCTGAAATAGTGTCGCAATCAGCCAAACTATTGACAAGCACAGGCATGATCTTAACCTGAGATGCTAATATTCAAAGCACAAGCAGTCCACTCACTGGCTGCAGGAAACAGGTTTTTGCAGGATTGCTTTTGGCACTTTACTGCTGTGAGATCTGCCCAAGTGCAGACATTCTGCCTGTCCCGCAATGCCTTCAGTCTGAGCTTGACACAAGTTTCTCCAGTTGAAATCTTCTTGTATCTCTGTTTCATAGTCCCAGAGAGGAAAAATGCAGGCAAAATGCAGATGTTAGTCTGGAAACTTTTCCATTTTGGCTAGGATTGGGGCACTGCATGGCTCAGGTTATCTGGGTTGCCTTTCAGCAGAAGGCTCAGGAGAATTGCTCTGTCTCTTCTGCCTACCCTTTTACAGCCAGATGATAGGTATCTGCCTGTAGCCCTAGTCTCTCCTGTCTTTGTCAATTCCTGGTGACCGTATAGGGACCTCAGGATGGTGGGACAGTGGGAGGAGAGCACTGAGCTGCTGGTGGGACAGGGAAGGTTTCCAGGACCCCTCATGAGGTTGGGAAAGAAATCCCCCAAACAAAGTGGGAAAAGGCAGAGAGAAGGATGGTTTACACTAGGAGGGGTTTGCATCACCTCTGGTGATGTAAAGACATCAGCCTCCCCCAGAAGCTTAAGGATAGGGTTCAGGCAAGTGTTTCATTACTGAAATATCACTGCATACATGTTGCTGCGCCTTTCCCAGGCAGTGAAGCATGAAATCCCCTACCACTGCCTGCAGCAGGCAGGAATGTGACAAAGAAAAGCCACTGTCAAAAGAGGAAGCCATGGACATGTTGTTTGAAGAAAGGGAGCACCTCGGTGTTCCCTGTGCCCACAGCCGCTGCTGCAGGACTTTGCTGTAGATTTCACAGCCCCACCTCGTGTTGGGCTGCAGCATGGGGAGCAATTCCAGAGCTGTTCCCATCTCAAACCCTCCCTCTTCTCTTCTCTGTGCTTGACACAAACCACTTCTCCACGAAAGGCTCCTGAGGTGCTCTGTGAGTACCACCGTCCCCTGCCCAGGACAGCTTTGCCCCTTTCCAGGAGCAGTGCTGGTACCAGACATCTTTTAGTTTTGCCACTGCTGTGGGGAGCTAGCATTTCTGAGAAAGGATTGATTGGCTTTTCGCTCTTATGACAATTGTCACTTACTGGGGTAAACTGGTGGTGGCCTTCTTGTTTATCAGCATGACCAGGCTGTGAGCAGTGACAAATCCTGGATGCAACCTGAAGCATGCTTCTGCACCACAGGGTCATATGGTAAAAAATTCACTGACCCAGTCAATCAGGCTTGCTCTGTATGAGCAGGAAGAGCCACAACTAAGGCTTTTTTTAGTAGCTGTGTGTTTACAACTTGCTGTACTGCTGCCCCCACAAATCCCAGGATGAGAAGGTAGCCAAAGAGCTCTTTGCCTCCCACCCTGCAGCTGCTGCCTGCGTGACTGTACCTGTGCAATCCTATGAGGAACCAGGGGAAAGCCCAGGTATCAGGGAATGGGATTCTGAATCTTGAGCTCTGGACTTTGTCTGTAACCAAAATACAGAGCCTGGTTTGCAGGAGCTCACATTTTTCAGTGGTATGCTGTAGCAGATGCTTTTTCCAATATTGAGTGAGGAAATTTAAGAGCAGAGATGACACTACTGTACCTTGCATGAGTATCTGGTTTAAATCAGTGTTTCTTCCTGGCTCTCTTCTGGTTTCCTATGCAGCCACCTACAGGCTAGGGAAGGCAAGACTGAGGCAAGGTACTCTGACTTCCCTGGCTGCATTTGTGACATTTTAAAGCATGTATATACTCTACCTCTTACTTTAGTAAGGAGGGACTCCCTACCAGATTTGGGACAGAAGGTACAGCTTGCAGAACAGCTCCAAATCCCCCAGAGGCAGCCCCAGAGATTTTCAGAGAGAGCCCTACTGGCCATGGGCCCTTGCTTATCCTGCTCATAGCCATGACTGTACCCATTAATACTCTGCTGCCAGACGGAGGAATAGACCAGAGTAATCTGGTGCCCAGCCACCTTACAGATTGTTTTGTAATTCACAGTGTGTGTATGACATCTTACTTTAGCCCATTCTGCCAGGGTATTGCTACACGCAATATGCATGGGTATGATCAGCCGCCCACCTGCCAAGGCATGTTCTCCATGTACCACAGACATGAGAGGCTGCAGCACCACATGAGGACCCTCAGCTACAAATCTGGCTTTTCCTACATTTAAGTTTGCTGCTTAAATGATGTAGTTTTAAAGCAGCTCTTTTAACACAGCTTAGGACCGTTTGTGTGTGTTAGGTGGACCCCGGATCGATTATTGATGTGCTTTGCTTTGCTAACAGCTTTTGCTGATGTGAATGAAGCTGTTGTCTTAAGATATGACCTATTAGTGCTCCTATATTGGTTCTGCTGTGGTGAGTGATATATCTAAGGTGAGACACTTCAGTGCACAATGTGTTTGATAGGTACATAGAAGAGCATATGCAAAGATCTATCTGAGTGTCTGTAAAGTGGACTAAACAACCAT
Source organism: Bucco capensis (assembly GCA_013396975.1). Taxonomy (NCBI): domain Eukaryota; kingdom Metazoa; phylum Chordata; class Aves; order Piciformes; family Bucconidae; genus Bucco; species Bucco capensis. The sequence continues at coordinate 17,688 of VWZO01012981.1, forward strand.
TACAAGAAAATAACCTTATTCTTCATGCACGCTTGCAGTGAAGTGTGTGCCAGGGTGCTGTGGGTGACAGTGAGAGTTTTTTACTGCAGTCAGCCCACTGCTTGCTTTGCAAGGCTGTGACTTGTGATGAGACACGAAGCGTGTGCTAGGGGATGCATAGCAGTATGGTTCAGAACTGCAGAAGTAGTGATGGGCTAAGCAAAACGCCATGTTTTTCTTGGCTGGGGAACATTTCTGGTTAGGAGATAATATTGTAACAGTTCAGTGGAGCAGTTCCTGCTTTCAGTGAAGGTTTTAAGTATTGGTGAATAGAATCCGAAGGACCTAGGACCATGAAGGTGCTGACATGACGGGTGGGGATATTGAAGAGGGGAGGATGACCACAAAACCGCAATTCCAACTGGGGAGGAAATGGAGGAATGACTGCAAAGAAGCAACAGAGGATGGAAAGAAGCCTACACCAAGGAACAGAGGGTTGTGGGGACCACGGTGTGTCTGTGCTGAGTGCAGTACTTAACTGTAAACTTGTAAACACTCCTGTATATGCATGTGTAGAGTCAAGAGAAACTGACCAAGATGTGGAGTTTGACCTAATTCAGGCACACACAAGAGCCTGAGGACTGTTTCCAAACACAAGCAAATAGCACTTCTGTTTCATGCCTCAACTGAGAGGTTGAGCTTTCAAACCTGATGCCACTGGGGTGCAGTTTTTGTGCGAAGCCTGATGAAATCCCATCGCTGATGAGCTCAGTAAATATGGTGATCTTAAATTATGAGTCCCTGTAAGAGCTAAAGCCACATTGTGTTTTGCCAATTGGCAATTATTGAGTGGGTTCTCCATTTCTCCCTTGTATTTCCTTTCTCTTTCTCCCTGCCCCCACATGCTTGAGATGCTGTGACCATCTGAGTATTTGCCAATCTCTTCAAAGGGCATCTGTAATCCTCTGCTAATCCTGCAAGAGGAAGGATGCTTGTAGGCAGCACTTGCAAATCCACACCCAGAATATCAAGCTTGTTATAAAACCTGGCCTGTTGTGTCTGCTGACACTTGTTTCCACAAGCGGAGACAAGAAATTATTGCGGGTAAGTTTCTCCTTCCTGTGGACTTCCTTTGAAATGTTGCTTCAGGTTAAAGTAATACTGCTTGTTTCACACACCCTTATGAGAAGTAATGGTAACACCTAGGGACAGGTATCATTATTCACTGCACTAATAGTGCCGAGCATGATAGGCCACATTTTCAAAGCAACATCTAATGCTGTACAAATCTGCAGATGCAGCAAAAGAAGGTGGCTTGATCCATGGGTCTGGGCACTGATCAGTGGCCCCATGCAGGCAAGGATCCTCTGGGGACTGGGGCATACACAAGCCCCAGTGGCGAAGCTGAAGTTTGCCGCACCAGCACAGTGGGGCACGCTTAGGACATACCCACATGGCAAATGCAAGTGGGACTTTAGCATCAGCTGAAACATGCGGTTGACCTATGACTTCTGTGTTGCTCTAAAGCTTGTGAAGTGGTGTAAGAGCAGAGAGCACTGCAAAGTCTGTGCTACTTCCGATCCCTGTTGCCTTGCCCCATGTGGCAGTTAATCTGCTGGTGTGTGGAAAGGCTCCACCTGGCTGCAGTACTCTGATGTAGGGCTGGGACTCAGCTGGCTCACCTGGCAGCATGAGGTGCTTCAGAGGTTGCAGGTGGCACAAAGGAAGAGATGGTGTCCTTCCCTGGAAAGCACGTCCATGTGTCCAACTGACAAAAGAATGGGTGGGCATTGAGGGCATGACCCACTTCAGCTGATTTTTGGTGAGTGATCAACTGGGCAGGTTCCCTGTGCTCGGGAAATACAATCCTATTAAAGCACACCAGGAAGAGCCAACAGCAACCCAAGGACAAAGGCCTGACAGAAAGCTGGGACAGTGACCACACAAAGCCACCTTCTTTAGCTGCTCTAGTCTTAGATGCTTTCACAGACGGAGAGAAATGTAATTTAGGTAACGCCTTTCAGACATATAACAAATTAACAAATACTCAATTCAATAGCTGTGGCTCCAAGGTGGGACCTGTTCCTGTGGAAAATGAAGTATATATTTTTGGATGTGGCTGCGTGTTATTGTCACCTCTGCTGTCCTGTGCCCACTGGACACTCACACCCTGCTCTCAGGCCTTCCCAGAGAAGCAGTATTGGTAAGTGACCTTCTCCAATCAACACATTCAGCATCTTCATCTAAAATCCTGCTTTATGACACTGACACAAGAGACCCTGCTCCAGTGTCCCTCGCACCTCTCTCAAATCTGCTACACCTGCCCACATACCAATGCCTTTGGGATTGCAGCCTGAGGCTATGTGCAATCTAGAGTACCTGTGGGTATTGCCAGAAGGGGTGCAGGTTTGTACTGGACTGTGCCTGATGTCAGGCTGCCCCTTCATTGGCGTCAGCTAACCGACCTTGGTGATGGCTTTGCAGCCTGGTTAGCAGAGTGCAGCAGCTTGCAGCGTGATGCAGAGCTCTGCGCAGCATAGGCTTTCTTGCCCACTAGCTAGCAGAGAGCTATCTCCAGGAAAGACAATACCACTCCCTAGCTAAGACAGGACCTGAGCTCCTGGTTGGGACATGTTACACAGCCTCATATCAAGCCCAGAGCTGTGAAGAGTCCCTAAGAAGACTGACACACAGAAACAACAAGCAGATGAGTAAAATCTTGCCTTTTCATTTCAAGCAGACATTAATTAGACATCAATAGTGTGCTTCTAAAAGGAAACAACAGGCTCCTCTGCAGTTCCTGGCAAAGGGCACAAGCAACTCCATGCTGGAATTGTCTCCATGCCTGTGGCATACAGGGCACTGGCACAGCTAAGCACCAGCAGGGGCCAAGTCACTAGCCAGAAGTTGCCGGTTTCCACAGTTACAGAGTCTTAGCCACAATTTGGTTTAGTTGGCTTCCATCTCGGCAGTATTTGTGACAAAAAGTGTGGAAGGTGCTCTCATCTATGTAATGTATTTTGCTTAACCACAGTAGGTGTTAAATAAATGAATGTGCTGAAAGCAGATGTCAGACTGTGCCTGCTAGGCCATCAACAATCCAAGAGGAAAAGGCAGGTGAAGAACCTAGGCTCTGAGTAGGTGACAGGTACTGTCCAGTTGGAAAGCTCAGTGCAAAGGGAAGGCAGAGGGAGAAGGCAAAGGATCAAGGATCGCAGTGCAGCAACTGTGAAGGTGCTAGGGCTTAAATGGAAAATGCTATTCAAGGCCAAAACCACATATATTAAAACTTCAGCATGCAAGAGGACATTTGATTTACTTCTGGCTGTTTAACAGTGGATTCTCAGCTCTGTCATGTAAGAATATTTTCCGTCAGTATTCCTGCAACACTACCTCTTGTCACTGTGTTTAAGCACAGATGGTTATGTAGCTTCCATACAAATCTGGCAAGTGGGGGCAACACCAAGCTTTCAGTTGCTTTATCTTTAAAGATAAGGATGATACCAACCTGATAAACTGCTCTAATGATGAAGCCATGAAAGACCGCATGGAGACACAGAAAGAAGACTCAATAACACATTAACAGGTGCTAGAGTCACTGCCTGTAAATCAGTTTCAAGGGTCCAGTGTACTGCAGTTTGTAAAATACACCTCAGGCTGTAATTGTGAACTGGACTAACCTATAAAAGAGTAAGGATCATGATGTAGGAGCCAAGGACTTATAGCAGGTTCTGAGCATTACACTGCTGAAGAAATGAATGAGCTGCATTCCCCTAGCAGAAGAACCAGTGAGGTCTGAGCTCTCTCTGACTTCTCTGGTTGCCATCAGCACCTGTACTGCTGCACACTGGCACTTTAAGATGAGCTGGAAGGACAACGTAACTGGGACTCAGAGAGCAAATGATGAAAATCAAATTCTGATCAGGAGTCAGGGGAAGGGAATTTTGAAAACTCTGTCTATTCCATGAAGAATATTTCTATAAATTGATTCATGTGAGCTAGAGAAATTCACCTCATGTCCCTGTAGATAACGAAGATGATTCTGTACTACAGATTTTAAGTGTGAAGAGTAATAGCAGCAGTGACAAAAAAAATTGAAATTCAAGTGTCTGTTTTCTTCATCTTTACAAAATCTCTCTCTAGTTCAGTAGCTTTTGCTGAGTGATGATCACACTATCAGCCCGGATACCACATCTCCTTCCCTAGAGAAAACTCGTTTGACAGGTGGACTCTCAGAGCAAGGAAGAAGAAGCAGCATCACACCAAAGGAAAACTAGCAGAGCTTCTCTGTGATTAGTAGAGTAAATATTACCACCAGGGTGCTGGTATGCCCTGTTTCTTCAGTCCAATGGGCTGAGCGATAACCAAGCAGTTCAGTTTAAGCCTCACTAGAGATGAGGTGGTTTCTGCATGTAATATGCCCTGGAGGAGTAATATCCTGCTGCAGGACAGACTGTGGTCTGCCAGGCACTTGCTGCTTACCCCATACTCTTTGCCAGGCTAGATGAGGAGAATTTGGTTGCAACTCTACCAAATATGTTGAGGTAGAGCCCAGCAAAATTTTTTCACAGTTGCTGGTTTAAAGCTATCTTTTGTCTGGGCTGTCTGGGGTCATAAGCCAGGTGGCTTCCATTTTGGCTTTTGGGTAATCCCAAGAGTTTTTTGTCCTTCAGCTTGCTTTACCCTGCTCCTTGGCCCTTTCCCTATCCAGAATCATGCATGTCAAATATGATAAGGCCTGAGAAAGCTGCTACAAAGCTTATTTCATTTATCTTTACCGGAAGTATGTTTAAAAGAATGAGTAATTTCAGCTTTCACCTTTTTTCCCTTGTTTTCAGGAGAAACTGTGAACTCTATGTAATGTTTTGTATCTAAGGATAGAAGGAATGCTAAATATGAAAACTGCCTTCCATGTTAGAAAAAAACTAATTTTATTCAAGGAGTCGATGTAGCTCTAAATAAATAAATGGCTGCAGAAAGCCTGCAAGGTTTTGTTATCAGTGAAGAAAGAGAAAAATACAAGCTGGGGGAGGGACACTCCTCTCTGAGTGACCCATGTAAGGGAAGGAGGTTTTTTTGCTGAGGATGAGCCTCCCACTCCTGGTGGATACCATTGGAAAGGTTTGGACTGTAAGAGCAGTGTGGTTTCAGCCTGGCACTCTAGTGGGGTACCAAGTGGCTTTGTGGGTTGCAATCACTGCAGCCACCTGGGTGAGTTCCTGCAGTTCTAGCCTCAAAGTATGGTCCCAAACTATGTGGTCCCTGATGTGCCAACAGCTGGATTATCTAGCAGTATAAATTCCATCTGCAGGAGGACACAAGGTGGTATGTTTGAGGTGTTCTCCAGGAGCACTGTATGGTTTCTATGTTGCCATAATATAGACACTGTTTTCCTGTTGTATATTCTTCTTATCCTGTGGTTTAGGAATGTTCTGCTGCACTGTGAGAATATTTGGTGGTGGTTCCCTCAAAGACTTTCTCCAGAGATCAGTATTGCCCAGAAAGACCCTCTAGAGGACACCACTTAACTGGCAAGCTCAGCATTGCACCCCTGCAAATGGGCAGGACCATTATGAGAGGCTACCACCAGTCAGCTGCCCTGCCTGGGAAAATGCAGCTCTGGAGTTTCCTCTCTTCTTCTCAGAAGGCACCTTGGAGACCAAGATGTGTTAAACTTTGAGGTATGTTATTAACCATGTTGTTTGATGACAAAGTCAAAGCATTGTTGGGCTGCAGCCAGCACAGTGCTAGAGTGCAGAAGAGTGTATGCCACAGGTTGAACATAACCAGCTGGGGAAGAAGATGTAGATGTAAGTCTGTGGTGATCACATTCCTTATTTGATGGGAAACCAACATTAAGTGTGCCATTGCCTGGAAGAAAAAGTGGTAATTTCTGGAAGCTGATGGCTCATCAGTCAGTTTGCTCCTGGAAAGACTGCAGACAGAATACACAATAGCGAAGTGACTCACAGAAGGATCTTAATCCTGCTTCATAAAGTCTTGCTGTATTGTCCTTGACTTTCTTGTAAACCTATTTCAGAGGCTTAAACTTAGCCCTGTCTTGTTCCAGGCCCCACTGTGGTCTGTGCTAATACATCCACAAGACATTTTTCAAGACCTTGAAGAGGGTTTCTGCTCCTCTCCCGAGCCTGAGTTCTGCGGATATATCTCGCTGGGTCCCAGACAGTGACCTAGACACTATCTGCTGAGCACTTGGTCTCCTCATGGCTTGCTAGTTAAGGCATGTCTCTGCTGCCCAGTGTGGGCGAGCTGTAATGTTACCTGGATGTCAGGAGGACAGACTTCTGAGCTGCCTCCTGACTGATCACAGAATCACAGGAGAGAGGTTTCTCCCAGAGATCTAGAAAGGAAACCGTTCATCCTAGTGGTTTGTTTTTCAGGCATTTCCCCAAACCCATAAAGGCCAGAGAGAGGAAAAAAAGAAAAAAAAGAGACAGTAGTTTTGCATTGTAAAGAAAAACATCTATTCTGATCATGACTCAACTACCAATTTAATTTATAAGTAAAGAAAATAATGTTGTTTAATCAAAGTTATTTAATTTTTACTCTTTAAAAATAATCTGCTTGGATACTTTGTCAAACTTTATTTTTGTTAATTTTGAAGAAATGGTATTTTCCAGTGAAGATGGTCAGAACATTTTTGCACAGCTGTTCTTATTACTCTTTTGATAAAATGTGCTAATGTTAGCAAGTGTAAAGCATAGACAAAATTGCAAGGGCAGCTGGGAAGTCTTCACTGTAAGACTACTGCATTGTGTGAAGTTAAAAATCCTCAGGCAAACACAGCTAAAGACAGAAAATCTCTCGAAGGGCTAAAATCCCAGCTGAGTCCCAAATTCACTGTGCAGGAGAGAAAAGGCTGTAATCTGCTAACGAAAGCAGATGTACAAGAGTTATTCTGGCAGCTACATCTGTCATGCTGCCCTCCTCCCCCCCCCCTTATTAAACTCACTCTTCCTTCTAGTCATACGTGCTTTTCTTATAGATTATAAAAATAGGCAAGCACAAAGGCTCGATGTCCAGCTGAAGATCAGTGACAAGTGGTGTCCCTCAGGGCTCCATACTGGGGCCTGTACTGTTTAGTATTTTTATAAACAATATCAACAGCAGCATTGAGTGCACCATCAGCAAGTTTGCAGATGACACCAAGCTATGGGGTGCTGTTGATAAGTTGGAGGGGCAGGATGTCATCCAGAACGACCTGGACAAGCTGGAGAGGTGGGCCCAGGGGAGCCTCATGAGCTTCAACAAGACCAAGTGCAGGGTCCTACACNTTGACAGGGCTCTGGGCAACCTGATCTAGACAGGGATGTCCCTGCTCACTGCAGGGGGGTTGGACTAGATGACCTCCAGAGGTCCCTTCCAACCCAAATGATTCTGTGATTCTGTGAAATGTCAGTCGTGAAATTTATTCCTTAGAACAGTCATTCTTTCCTCATTCTGTGTTACAGTCTTACTGAGTCCTAACGCCCCCTCAAGCCTCTAGGGAGGGAAAGGCTCTCATATATTGGACAAGTAACAGGCAGGACTCCCTGGGGTATGCTGCAGCCATGTAGCTCCCCCTACACCGACCTTTTTGCTATGTTCACATGGGTGCAGTGCTGGCAAGAAACCCACATCCTAGCCCAGAAGCATGTTCTTTATGGATTCTCACGTAGCATATGGCAGGAGGAGGCTGGAACGGCTGCCTTCCTGCACTGCATTGCAAGAGGGTAATAGGCATGTGTTTTGGGGGTTTGGATTCTGCGCTGAAGCACCCAGGAAAGCAACCGAAAGCAGCTAAAGCTGGTGAGCAGTTTAGGCCTGGGCCTAGTGGAAGAAAAGCAGCCTGGCCTCAGCCCTGGCTTTGCTCCTTTAGGGTGCAAAGCCTCAGAAAGAGCAGGAAGAGTCCAAAATAAGGACCTCCCCCTCCCAGGATAAAGGAATAAATGTAGAATGAACACACATGCACACCCGAGGCAAAGTGATAAGGAATAACTTTAACATATAAATATATATATAACAGTGCAAATACAGAGATAAGTAAGAAAGCTTTCCAGGTCTCTCCCCCTGTAACCATGCCATGAGGTTTCTCCCTCCCCACCCCCAATAAAACCTGTAAGAAATATAGTCTGGTTGGAGTGGGAAGAAGGTGAGGTGAGCTGAGATGATCTTGATGGAGCCAGGGACTCGGATGGCTGAAGAGAAAAAGTCCCAGTTAGATGGAAAGCAGAGCACCGCGTGGTCAAGTGGCAAAGGCCACGTAGCAGTCCTCTCTCCCCTTCTGTGAGTTACCTCCGGTGAGGCAGGAGGCAAAGGTGGTGATATAAGCTGTGGTGGGCTGCTGGCAGGGCAGGGTAGTTGAGGTCGTGGCTGTGGCACAGGCCGGGCCAGAGCTGGTGGAGGTACAGGTTGTTGCTCTGGTTCAGCTGGGGGCTGAGCCATTGCGCCATCTGCTGGTCGAGGCTCTGAGTTGTTATTTGGTGTCCCTTCCCCGCCTGCAGGGGGCGCTGCGTGGCTAAAACCACAGTGCGGTATGCATAAGCCAAGATGCAGCAGAGGGCGCCTGACTGCCCTTGCTTAGAACCAGACATCTGTCCCTCAATATAGTGTGTTATCTGGCTGGGGGTTCGGGCTTGGTCAGGAGAAAGTTCCCACTTTATTGGAGCAGAAAACTTTCTCAAAATTTGGCCCAATTCTTCCCATTCCCCCATCCAATCAGCAAGGCCTAAACGTGGGGTAGGTTCCTGGGCAGTGTTCCCAGGAGCCCTAGTCCGATTACATTGACCTCACGGAAAAACCACTCCTGCCAGGCTTCTCTTCCCCAGGGAGACCGCACGGTCCGGGGTGCCCGGGGACGGTCACCGGCTGTGAGCTCTGTCCTCAAACTGCCGACCTCGGTCCGGGCGCCCCAGCTGCAAAACCCCTTGCGCCCGCGCTGGGCAACCCGCTGGTGCTAGTGCCCGCCAGGCCTTAGCTCCCTCCTTCCCACCTACCCCCACCGCCCCTCAGAGGCTGGGCATGTCCTCGGGGCACAACTTCCGGCTCCGCAGCAGCCCCTTCCCGACACTCGGTGGCGGCGGAACGACTCGCGGCGTCCCCGCCGGTAGGCGGCGCCCTCTCCGAAGCTCTCTGCGCTGCGGACTCTGGCGCGCAGGGCAGACCACCCTGCGGTGCCTCTCTGTCCCGGCTCTTCCTCCAGTTTCCCGCCGCAGCAAAGGTGCTGCGGCCCCTCCCCGCGCTAGAAAGGAGCGAGGCTATAGTGCAGCAGCCCGTAGGCAGCGCCGCAACCCCACAATACTCTATGGCATGACCGCCCGCAGTAAACATGGCGCTGGTTCCGCCCCTGCGGTCACGGGACCTCGGCAGCCAGCCCGCCTGCGCCGCTATGGCTGCTCCCTGCGCAGTGTGGCTCGGAGACCCGGTAAGGTGGCGGTGGTTCTGTCGAGGGAAATGGGGCAGTGGGGGTAGCGGTGCGTAGTGACACGTTGTCTCTCGGGCAGGTGGAGTGGGTGTTGTGCCCCTACGACGTCCATCACCGCGTCCCTAGGTCATCTCTGGAGAGGCACGCCGCGTCCTGCCGGCTCCGCAAAATGGGCTACTCTGCCGAGGAGGAGGTGGGCTCTCGGGCTGGCTTCGGGCGGGTTACCTGGCTGAGGGGCTGGTGCTGCTGCCCAGGGCGGCAGCGGCCTGAGGATGCTGGGTCCCTGCGGGACGGCGACGCCTTAGCGGCCGAGCCCAGAGCCAGTATCGCTGGGGGCGGCCCCGGGGTCTTGACTGAGCCGCTTGGTTCTGCAGGCTGAGATGTACGACTCCAGTTTCTTCTACGAAAACCTGAAGGTTCCCACCGTCTCCATGGGTGAGCGGTAGTGGGGGCTTTGCCTGACAGGGCTGTCGCCTCCTCCCCACTTCCCGGGGGGAGGGCGGAGGGGCTGGGTCTGAGGGGAGACGGAGGGTGGGCAGAGGATGGGACTGAAGGGAGACTGCATGGGACAGAGTCGGGTCTGGCGGTAGCACACTGCACCATCTTCTCAGCCTCCTCGTAAAAAAACAATGTTTCCATCAGTAGGTTTATCTCACCATTGTGCTTTTCTTTCATTTCCCTTTGTTATGCTTCTGTCGCTGTGTAATTCTGCTCTGTAGGTCACTTGGCTGTTTTTGTCTTCAAATCAAAGGAAGATCTTTTTTCTTCTTAGGTTATTTTCCAAGTTCTTCCTATGTTCTCCTTGCATCGAGTGCAGAAAGTGTATTAAAATATGTGGTTAGAAGGTGGAAAAAGTGGCCCTAGAATTTGAGGATATAGTAATGGTACAGAAAAGAGGTGCAATACATACATTTCTTTTCCCATATGCCTGTAACCCAGAAATCCATCTTTTACTTTTTCTCCCCTTTTTCTCTCAGTTCAAATATGGAATTGATTAAAATGATATTTTTAGTTCAGACCTTCCCTTATGCCTAAATAAAACTATGATGTTCTGTGACGTACCATAAGTCTTACAGTAGAGGTTGGGGTATAAAGACTAACCCAACCAAGTACCTGATGTAAAAGTTCTGTGATGTTTTGTCTTGTCTGCAGATAAGGATCTACAGTTTCACATTGTTAAGCAAGCTAGAGTTCAAAGTGCAAAAGAAGGTACAGGCTATAGTGAAGGTAAGTATGAAGCAGACACTGAGATGACTTCCCCCATTGTAGCTTCTTCCATTCCACTTGTGAACTGCTGTAAGAGGTTTTTTTAAAATTTAGTTTTAGTATTTCTTCCCTTGTATATTTTGAAGCATAACTGCTTTCTCTGCTCAGGGCAATTAGATAAGAGTATTTGAATCTGCTGTGCTCATACCTCTAGTTCTCTTCAGGACTGGAAAATCAACACCTCAAAATTCAGGAGTTTCTTAAAGCACCAGTCTTCTACTTCCCATCCCATTACCTACACTATACTTTCTGCCTGCATTCTCTTACATGATGCTCTGGTTCTTTGTGGCCCAAACTCTTCTAATGCTGCCTCCAGCCTTGTTCTTCATGTAATAGTTCTTCATATAATGATTTGTGTAGGGATTAATTGCTAGACATGAGGTGTATATGTTTTTCCATCACTATTAAGAGCAGAAACCAAACAACACACATATTACTGTGTTGGATTGTTTCCAGACCATCCCAGGAAGTTGTATAAGAAATAGGCAGACACATCTGCAAATATGATGTTGTCCTTTGCCACTGCCCTCAGCTCATTAGTTCCTTTATGCTTCATTTTTCCGTAGGCTTTGTGACCAGTCTGGGGACCAGGTTAAGACTGAACTATGCTTCTCTTTGAGAGTTCAGACCGAGACAGAGTAGAAAAGTAGGAACCACTTTAGAGCTGCAGCATATGGTTTGGAAATTACTGCAACACCTGAAAAATACAGCATTTACTGTCTGTAGTGCTCTAGTGTGGTAAATATATATGTGCAGAAGGAAAAGTGCATTCGCTCTGCTTTCCTGCCAGTCAAGTATAGCAGCACTTGCTCAGGCATAGTTTTTCATGTTGTCTTTGTTTCTTTGGCGTAGCAAATGGAGCCTTAACAGACAGATGCTTAGGAAGTAGCTTTCATGTGATGGGCACTGTTTGGAGTACGCCAGGTGCATTTCCTCTGGAGGGAAGTGGTAACTTATTAATTTGACAGAAGCACGTCCAAGTAGAGAACAGAGATAAACCCTGTATCAAGTGGTGCATCACAAAGCTACATCAGTGAGCCACTAGATGCCAGTGTTTGCTATCCAGTTTTCCCTGCAAGCTTGCATTTCTCTGAAGATAGCAATGGCCTTAATCATAAGTTGTGAAATTTTTGTAAAATCACAAGCACATAACTATTGGGTGATTTTCATGAGCTTCTGTGACCCTGTAAGAAAAGTGCATTTTAAATAGAATTGTAGTGTTCATGTTTAAATATTTTAGTTCAGGTTATAAAGTTCTGATTTAGGCTCCAGGCTCTCTCTTTTTAATGAGAAAGTCTTGTATTTTAGGTTTGTTGTAGAGTTACTGTGGCTCGTGTTCCTCCTCTTTGGTGTCTTTAGTGGAAGCAGGATGTGAAAGATTGGCTAGCTTCTGTTAAGTGCTGAATGATCTAGAAAAGCAGTAGCTTTGCTGTTGTGAAGGCTTCTGCATATACACCCTTTCTTATATGTTGGTGGTTCTGTCTGCCTGGAGGTTTGTGTCTGTCGGGGATTGTGCCCTGAAGGAGAAGGCTGTTTTGTGGGGAACAGGATTATGGAGGTCAGGTCAGTTGTTGCTGGGAGTTTGGATGTTGTTGAGTAAAATGCTTTTCTGTGGGCAATATACCATGTCCTGTATCTTTAGGGAAGTCGCTTTGCGGCTGCTGCAATGGATTGAAAATGGATTTATTGTTTGTTTGGAAGATATGTTTTAACTGGGGAATGGGAAAATACCAGGCTGATCATTCATAGAGAGAAGAACATGTAGGCAGTGTGTTTGTTTTTGTAACTCTAGTTACCTGAACTAATCCAGAGCATTTTGGAAGTGCCTTTATAGCCCTTCTAGCTATAAACGCCTGTTGCAGACTATTACAAAAGCTCTGTAGAGAAAGTGATGGCATAAGTGAGACTGATCTGCATGGTGCCCAGTTACCCAGTCTCCTAGAAGCTTTCATTCTTGTTGGCAGCACAACAGGTATTTTGCAGATAGTACTTCAATGAAAATTTTAGGAGTAAGGCAAAACCACAAGTTAGAGCTGCAGCCTCCTCTCTCTTGGCTTGAGCTTGTAAGCCAGGAGCTGAAACTGGTAGGACAATATGGTGACCTTTTGATCTAACCTAGTAAGATCCCTCAAAGCATGTGGAAACCTGTAACAGCATAAGCAGTCAAGAGAGGTAGTACAGCCTGCATGTGGGTGGATTTGGGCCTTTTTTTCTTTGAGCAGTTTTTATTCTTTCAAATTAAGGATGAAATGTCTTACAGGTAGTAGGGGAATGATGAAAGCATTTCCCGGCATTACTGCATTGTTTGTTTGTTGAACTTCTCAGTGTTCTCCTGTATAATTAGGCTATTTTACTAATAACAGCTGTCTGTTCAACCTCCAGGATCTTACTCATTACTACCTGTAGAAGTTCCTCAAAATCACAAGCGTTTCACCTGTGACCTGACTCAAGCTGATCGCCTTGCTCTTTATGATTATGTTGTTGAGGAAACAAGGAAACAGAGGTCTAGATCCCAAATAACAGAAAATGATAGTGATCTCTTTGTGGATTTAGCAGCGAAAATAACCCAAGGTTTGAAAAATGATCTCTTGTGAAATCTTTGGCTCACTTGTTAAATTTATTTTACTTTGTGTAGTTACATGAATTTTGTTGATAGCCAAACAGAATTGCTGGTGCTGTTTTTTATTCTGAAAAACATACTGTTCTTAAAATCCAAGACAAAGACCTGGCATCAGAAAACACTAGTTTGGTATCCTTTATGTTGTTTACATTCTGAGAAAGTCTCGGTGCTCTGCTCTCAGCACAAGTATCGTGTATATCGTACTGGATGGATGTTTTGTTTGCTGCAACTGACTTCAGGTTGCATAATGTTGCCAATCTACTGTGCAGCTTGGAACAGTATTTGCTGTTAAGAGATGGTGAGATTAAAGAGTATAAGCCAAATGAGAAAGGTTGGCAGTTATCCGATGGAGCTCTTGAACAATATAAGAATGGGTGTATTGGACTGAGGCCTCTCATACCTTTTGTATCATGCCAGATTCTAACTATACCAAGTGCAACATAAGCATCTGGGTTATCCTACAGGCCTTGCTGTGTCTAGGAGATAGTGCTTGTCATCTACACAAGTTAACGTTTTACAGAATCTGGATTTCTCAGTCTTTGGGTCTTATTGTAATATTGACTTTGGAAACACGGCCTGGTTTCTGTAGGCATTTGACCAAACTGCAAGCCCATATATTCATGTGAATCATTGTCAGGAGACTGAGGTCACATAACAACATGTAGTTGGTGGCTCTTTAGTCTTTTGTAAATAGCTAGCAAGAAGGTTGGAGCGGAAGCTTGTGCTAAATTTGTAATAGTTACTAAATAATGGAGAAAATTCAGAAAGAACACAGTATTTTGTATTTCAGACTTTTAGTACTAAAGCACTAGACTTGCATATATGCAGGTGCTAATATCTTGCTAATGACCATTTGTTTACTTCCCTTTTTTTGCTAGATGACAGTCAGAAAGGTCCCAAGTCCCACCTTGAAATTCTGGCTGAAATGCGAGACTACAAAAGGCGGCGGCAGTCATACAGGGCTAAGAATGTTCATATAACGAAGAAGTCTTACACTGAGGTGAGATCTGAAAATAAAGAGGTTTTTTTGCACAAAAGTACTTACTGTGTATATCAGCAAAAACATTGCTATACCCTTTCAGACAAAAAAAAAGTCTCCCTTTTTCAGATTCTTGTACCCTGCCTTACTAGAGTTGCAAACTATAGAGGAATCTTCTTTTGATTTTGGGTTTGTTGCAGCAAGTAAAAAATAACATGAGCATTTCTGACTATTAAATTTTGAATGTGAAAATGCCAGCAAGATAGAATTGACTGTCTGTTGTAAAATGGTGTCATTTTAATTTATGCTAAAGTACCTGTTTCTGCAAATAACTTTCCCTTAAAACATCTGATATGTAGGGTTTGGGAGGGATTTTTTTTTTCTTGGATATGTGTACCTCATGCTCTCTAGTTGCTAGTTCAGGCCACTAGCATGACATGCTGCTTGTTTTTAATGTATCTTAATTTCCAGGTGATCCGTGATGTGATTGGTGTGCACATGGAAGAACTCAGCAATCACTGGCAGGAGGAGAATAGGTTGGATAATGCAGAGATAGGTGAAGGATGGAAGTCAAAATCTTCAGGAAGGTATGTCGCAGTTGGCAAATTTCTCAGGGATGACAGCAGCCTTATAGCCTGTAATATTGTCCGTTACTGCTTATAGGACATATACCAAACATGGCTGAGACATATTGGCAGTTCATTTTATACTAGTTTATATTAGTTTTGTTAAACTCTTGATGGAGAAGCTCTGTCTTCAAGAAAGATGGGGAAAAATGAATTATTATCTTGCTTCTAGGGGTAAGGAGGTAAAATTGCAAGTGATCCAGTTGAACAGGTAGTTTCTGGTGGAGCTGGAGAATGAATAGTGCTCCCTCTGTGTCCAAATGCATGTATGTGTGTGACAGCTGGGGACAGAAGGACAAGTGAAAATACAATTATACAAGTTCTTCCCTGTGCCTACCACATGACAGGAAATGGTATGGTAGACATAATAATGAAATACCTCAGAGAAAATGTTTTCATAACTTCGTAAATATCACTGTGAATGCTACTATGCTAACTGCGTGTTTTCTGTATGCATTTCTTTCCCTGTCAACCAACACTGCACACTCTCCCAAAGATTTGCTGCTGGAATAAAAATGGAATCATGATGTAGTCATAGTCTTTTTGTCCTTCAGGAGATCTTTAAGATGAAAATGTTGCTGAAAAAAACTGGAAGGTGACACGTGAAGTGTTTAGTTTTAACATTAAATTGAAGGTCATTGAAAAGGCCATGTAGGAGGATCAGGCGTGCAGGGTTCTCCAGCTGTCAGCAGCAGCTTAAAGCAGGCGGCTGAAGAGTTATGGATCTAAAGCAAAACAGAATAAACGCCTTCTAACTCTTTCCTATTTCATGAGCAGAGGTGGTAAGACTGAGGAGCGTTTGTCAGAAATAACTGGATTAAATAGTGTGCTGAGATTGTGTGCATATAAGAGCATGGGCTTTAAGCCTCTTTGGGGAGGTATTGTATTTGTTAGGGAGACAGAGAGGCTTAATAAAAGATATGCCCTCTGTCTTACACCATTTGTAGGTCATGATATTACAAAACTGGTACTGAAAACAATAGTGACTGTGAAACTGTTTTTGCTGATTAAAGTCAATAAACCTTTTTTCAGAAGGGAAGAGAGGCGCTCAGCTTCAGTGGACTCACGGCACTCTGGAGGAAGCTGTAAGGATACTGAACGCACCAGACATAGGAGAGAGACCAGCAGGAGTCCAAGTAAACGAAGAAGGAGTCACGAAAGAGGCAAAGACAGAGATTCTTGGAGAAAAAGAGAGAGGTGAGCATAGATAGTGACAGCTGACTCCTGCTTTTGAATCAGGAAGCCATAGCCGCTGTCTATGAGAATTTAGTGCAGAGAATTAGAATATCCAGTCCAATTAAAAAACTAGGCTAATTTCATATACAGTGTAACAAGCCAGTGGCATGAGGCCACTAAATAGAATGTGCTGTGAGATCATAAACTGATCCAAACTAGAATATTTCTTGTCAAATCTGAAACATGACACTTAACAGCATGCTACAGGATTAGCACAGTACTGATTGGTTTACTCCCTGAACAACATACACATAGGGGGACATCTTGTCCATTTAACCATCTATGTGTGCTTGTCATGTTTAATGCTGATTTCTGCTCCAGTTTGCACTGGGAATTAATAAATAGGATTATTTGTTTCACTAATATGTATATATGTAAACACAGTCACTTGACTAGCTTTTCCATGGTAGATACTTCAAAACAATGCTGTTAATATTCAGTAGTTCTGGAAATATTTTTAGGCAAAAGAAAACAAATCTAGGTCACACCTAATACCATCAACAAGGGCATATTTGCATCTGCCTAACCATTGGTGTTTGTGACCTGTGTTTGAGCAAAGACTTAGACTGCTGTGCTGAAGAAATGCTGCATTGTCCCTAGTGTGTACAGAAGAAATGCTGTAGATAACTGCATGGATGGGAATGATTGCTTGTCTCAAAACTGGCTTCATTGAACAGTGATGCCATTCATCTTAAACTAATTTCTGCTATAGCAGTGCATGACAAAGTTTATTTCCCATGCTGTTTTAATCAAGCTATCTTAAAGTAGTTTATTTTCTTTCCTTAAAGGAGGACGTGATTACATTTATTTAGAGCTTTCCATTTTCCAGGTTGTTTTGTGGGTTTTTTCTTTTTTCCTTCAGATTTTGCCAGTTTGAGCCCAACAGCCCACACAATATTTGTGTTTTTGTTTCAGGGATGAAGACAAGTACCACAGCCATAAAAGAAGAAAGTAGAAACAAGACCCTGATTATTTTGTTTGTCAGCTGTTCAAAAAATGACTTGCACAGGAACTATCATTACTGTTGTGCCAGGGACAGTAACACGATGTACATAATATTGTTGCATCACAGCTGCACTTGGAGACAAAAATGAAATAGTGATAAGGTCCCTCAGGATGAAAGCAGTAATATCAGAAAATGTGTAAATCTGTAACACTACTGCATCTATTAATAAATGACATTAAACTCAAATAGATGAGACATTATCTTGTCATACAAGGCTGTAGAATGAAGTCTGTGAGAGGCTGTAGTAATTTGCCTTCCTAGCCCATGCTTGCTGCTGATTACAGCATGTACCAGAGGTGAGAGGACAGATTTCAGCAGTTCTCCAGCAGGCTAGAATGTTATCAACTGCAGCTAGTGGTAAAAGGAAAGTTACTGTTTCCAAGTTCATGCTCAAAAAAATTCTGGATCAATGTCATCTGGCAAAGATGATGAGAATACAAATCTCAACAGAAATTAGTGGGGCTAAGGACACTTGTAGTATTATTGCTGATTGTCATTTCCTTCCAGAGATAACTAGGAAGAGTTCCCATCCTGTAGACTTAACACTTAAGTATTATTGATAGAGGTTGATAAAGACTTAAGACATGCAGGTACATATTAAGAGTGGGCAGGAGGATTCCACTCCAGTGAGATACTTACTACATCAATTTTTAGTCCTGTTAATTCCTCACACAATCACTACAGCAAGGTCAGTCATCATCAGCCAAGCTTGTTACCTCAACAAAGTAAGCAATATAAAAGAACAAGCTTGCAGATCCATCTGTCCTACAATACTTTCTTCTGTTTGATCAAGTTACTAGGAAATGCACCAATTATAGCTGTTCAGTTTTCTCCAAATTTATTTCTATGGTTTACTTCTTTTCTTAGAATCACTTAAGAAGTATAGGTAGGATGCTCCATAACAAAATACCTTTTACTCAGTATAAACAGATGACTGAAGGCATTGCTCCCTAGTATTTGAGAGGCAGGAGAAGAGTAAAATCATATATTCAATTAACATCTCCTGAAGGGCAATTTCAGAGTGGGATAAAGAAAAGCAAGTGCCAGAGAAGAGGATCTCCTTGCATTGTAATGTGCAAGTAATGGTCCTTTGAACACACGTTTTCTTCCATGTATTTATTCTTTTTTTTTTCCTCTCACCTGGTGCTGAATAGTAGGCATGATCAAAACAGCGTTGAGAGCTAGGTCAGAAAGTTTCTGAGCAGCACCATGCCACTTTGTTGGTCACTGGAAAGGAATAAACCAAGCATTTTAGAAGAACATCTTTGACATGGTAAATCTTCGTATGTTTGACAAAATACAATTGAGATGTTAATATTAATTACAAGCAAGAGTGGTGTGATTAAAATGTGGTTCTTAGGAAAAATTGTCAATCTTGTGACTGTAATGACAAAACAAATCAGTTTATTTGTGTGCTAATGCAATATTGAGCTCCCACGTACATGGAGCTGGTAGTAATCTAAGTATATTGTGTGTTCATGGCAAGGTTTTGATAACAGGGGGACTACAGGAGTGGCTTCTGTGAGAAGCTGCTAGAAGCTTCGCCTGTGTCCAATACAGCCAGTGCCAGCCAGCTCCAAGATGGACCTGCTGCTGGCCAAGACAGCCCATCAGTGATGGTGGTAGCACCTCTGCCAGAATGTATTTAGGAAGAGGCGAAAAGAAACCCTGTGCAACAGCAATTGCAGCTGTCAAGAGGAGTGGGAATATGCAAGAGAAACAACTCTGTAGACACCAAGGTCAGTGAAAAAGGAGGAGGAGGAGGTGCCTCGGGTTCTGGAGCAGAGATTCCTGTGCAGCCTGTGATGAAGACCATGGTAAGGCAGACCATGGTGGGGAAGGTTGTCCCATAGAGCTCATGACTGCATATCAAAGCAGGGGGATGCCTGAAGGAGGCTATGAGCCTGTGGGAAGCCCACACTGATGCAGGCTCCTGGCAGGACCTGTGGATCCATGGAGAGAGGAGCCTATGCTGGAGGAGGTTTGCTGACAGGACTTGTGAACCTGTGGGGGATTCACACTGGAGCAGTGCATGAAGGAACTGCAGCCTGTGGAAAGGACTCATGTTGGAGAAGTTCATGGAGGACTGCCTTCTGTGGGAGAGACCTCACATGGGAACAGGGAAAGTGTGAGGAGTCCTCACCCTGAGGTGGTAGAAATGTGTGATTATCTGACCACAACCTCCATTCGTTGTCCCCCTGCACCACTTGCAGGGAGGAGGTAGAGTGAAACTGAGGCTGGGAAGAAGGGAGAAGTGGGAAGATTTAGGTTTTATTTCTCATTACCCTACTCTTGAGTTTAGTTCATTACCAATCAAAATAATTTCCCTAAGTCAAGTCTGTTTTGCCCATAATGGTAAGTGGTGAGTGATCTCTCCGTGTCCTTATCTTGAGCCTTTTGTCCAGCTGAGGAGGGGAGAGAGAGAAAGTGGCTTTCATGTCCAGTTAGGGTCAACTGACCACAGACAGAAAGACCAATTCCAGATAAATGGTAGGAAGAGTAAATAGCTGCATGCGAACACAGGCAGCACTCAGAGGACAAGCTGATTACAGATCTTTCAGAATTGGTTAAAAATAAAATGCATTTTGTGTAACCTACGTGTGACTAAGGATAAAATAAAGTGGGAATTTATCACTGAGAGCTGGATTGAAGACACTTTTTCATACATTCCTAATGCTAATTCCATGCTAATTCTAGCAGGAATATATGCAGAATCTTGATGGAGGAAAGGATCTATCTGCTAAAAAGGGTTTTTGACACTGAATTTGGAGGACACAAGACTTCACATAACCGATCAAAGTCTATTAGAGATTAGATTTTCACCCGTAGCAGTTGGCATGAGTTGGGACTATTTAGCAAAGCTGTTAGGGCAAGCCTATGAATTTTAAGTTTTTGCTGCTGCAGATGTTGACAAAAATGTGATTAGCCATCACCCTGAGGCAACAGAATAGCGTTGTAGTGTTGGTGTGCTCAAGGTAAAAGGTATATGAACTATGCAAGTGTTGGGGGAAACCATCATTTGCTAACAAACTACTTGAAGTCAAGAGGTGAGAACAGGGTTGCCTTTTCATTATGAAGCAAGTCAAAGATTAAACAACACAGAAAAGACCTGAACACAGCTATGATTGATAGCAAAACAGATAGCCAGGCAGTTGAGGTTTTGCTTAACATTCAACCTACACATCTGCTGTGAAGAACTGCATCAGTTCATGGCTTACTGACAAAACTGACACCAAACCAACCTCAGAGCAAGCCAAAAGAGGAACACAACAGCCTAGAAATGTACCAAATCACCCTAACTTAGTACAAACAGCAAAATAGGATGAAGCATTCTGGTGGGACTATGTCCTGCCTTTGTCCATTATATCCACTGAAGGCAACCAACAACAAGGTTATTTCAAGAAGGACAATTTACCATAGCTAACACTACAAAAAGAAGAGCCATACCATATAAGACCAAGTGCATATTAGATATTTTCTCCATAAAATTTCTAGGAAGAATTCATTCAGGAGAAACAGAATACAAACTTTGGATTTCACATGGGAACTCGCAGTTTCCCTCTCTGGTTTATGATCTACATTAAATCAAAAGACCATCCCATAAGATACTGCTGGTTCCAGTACCAGTGATATTCAGATACAAGCTTGTATGTAATTGCTTCCTAGAGGGAAGATAATACAACCAGAGACTGATTTCAATATTTAAAAAAAAAACTGGATAAATAGTTCAAACCCTGAGGATGACCACTTAACAAGAAATACCTATGGATGCTTTTGATCCAGTGTTAGTCAACCTTTAGTCCTGTCATCATGGCTATGCCCCAAATGAAGACAGACTATTCACCTGAAATGAATGGTTTATGGAGAACCCAAAGGTGATCAATACATGAAAAATTCCATGCACCGATTTTGCTTACTTACGCTTGTTCTTTAATTCTTTGGAGGAATGCTTCAGTTTTTTCCTTTGGTATCTCTCCATCCATACTGGCTAAATACGAGTAAAGGAATGAGAATGTTTTGAAGGGAACACGAGCCGCTCCGCCTTCTGGGTCCCTTGTTAAGATTTCGCAGGCATGTTTCATTGAACTCAGCAAGGACTGCAGAGGGTTCAGTCAAGAAATGAGAGGAATAGTATCAGAGGCATGAACATCCTTTGCATATCAAGACAAAATCCACATTGTAAGCCACTAAACGTAAGTGTAAATTAGATGAATCATAGAATCATCAGTTTTCAATCTAAAATTTACCCTCCAGTGCAGGTCTAGGGATGGAAACAATAATGATGTTCTAGTAGAGACAGAAGTAAAAAAATACCACAATCCCATGATGTTTAAAGACTGCATGGGGTAGTCTGAGCCCTACTTCCAACATGGCAAAATTGGTCTGTTCTCCTGTTGTAAAAGTTCCAACATCGCTATATCTACTGATAAATACATACACAGGTGTTATGTATTTATTATCTCAATGGATCTAAATGAATTCTCTGCAGCAGTTAACACAAACAGTAATACAAATCCCAGAAAATTCATACCGTTTTGATGAGTAGTAATATTTTTGTTATAACTTTTCAAAATTTATCCTTACTTTTTCATTAACAAGCAAGCAATGACTTTTTACAAAGGTAAGTATTTCCTAATAGTAGAAGAGCAATATTTTAAATAAATGCATTATCTGTTCAAGATGTGTTTTTCAGGCCAGAAAAATGTCATTTTATAATCTTTCAACAGTTTTACTTAGTGTAGTTCCTCCCCTGGGAGGCCTGTCTGGGGAAGGAGAGGCAGTTGCCTCTGTGATGGCAGACTACCCTCTGCAGTGTCCTACCCCTTTACTGCTGTTCCTGCTTCTGCCACTCCAGCTGATACTGTCTCTCTCTCACAGTGCAGCAAAGTTATTCACATTGATTACACCACCTTTGAAAGACAAGATACCTATATGGTTACTTCTCCAAGGCTGTAAAAACACATCAGTGCTTTAGAGAAAGATACTTCAGATGACTGATGTTCTTAAGTTCATAGTTGTTTACTCTTTTGTCTTAACTGCAATCTTATTCAACCATGACCAAAATTTACAGCTGCAGGAAATTAATGTAAATTTATTGTGCTCCTCTTCCTCTCTGGTTTAGGAAACAGAGATTTCAGTTCCTTTATATAGAGCTGAAATCAAGTAATTCACTTAATCTCTCAAAGGATGGATAGATTGAGGTAAACATAAATCTGTCTAGCTCCATCTGAATGATGTTCCTGTGACTGCTTTTGTTTGTTTGTTTTGTTGTTGTTGTTTTTTAAATAAACAATGTTGTTACTTTTTTAATATGAAGAGCCTGAACTACAAAATCATATTGGGAGGGGGCCTGGAATCAAGAAATACACAGTTGAACTGAATAAATCTATTTAGATGCAATTGCATTCCTGGTCCAGGCCAACATTCAGGGCTTACAGATGTTGCAATGTTCTGCATAATATTTAATATGTATTTTCTTTTTAGTACCACTTTTTCCTTACTGTAGAAATCATCAGAAGTATTATACTTCATAAGAACATCAGCTTAGTGCATTTTATAATCTTTCATTCTGTTGAAATGCTAATGGGGAATACAAATAAACACATAAACCATTTTGCCAGCTGCTGCAAAAGCAATTACCACTCCCCAAAGTTTATTTGCATTAACTGTTCTATGGTCTAGCTCATATATGATCATTTACAACCATTTGTAACCATTTGGATTTGAGGGCTCCTGCTGTGAACTTACCCCACCAAGCACGCTGCACCCAAGTGCCAAAAATTTCATCCATTCTAGCTCCTCAAAGAAGTCACCCAACTGCAGGATAGCATTCAGCTGCTCCTCTGGCAAGCCCAAGTTCTTCCACTTTTCCTTCAGTTCTTCAGTACTCACTCTGCCTTTGTGAGAAAGCTTTAAACAAAACCATGGTACTACAATATGAACTCCAAAAACCAGAATGAAACTAAGAACACAGTCTCTCCCAAAATATACCAAAAACTTGACAGTCTCCCCAGGCATCCCCAACACATCAGCATTCCTTGATAGCATTGTACAGTGATTAAAAATTCTTTGTACCTGCTTGTGCAAGATTTTAAGGAGTCCTGGGGTCAAACAAGCATCTGTTTTCTCTGTTGCTAAAGGCATTTCAAGTCTCTCCTTCACAGGAAGGGGTTCACCTTTTGACAATGCTGAAAAATACCTAAGTGAATAGGAAGAGCAACACACTTCAACGCCCATGGCCATTATAAACTGCACAGAAGTAAATACCCTTAAGTTCAGTGAATGAATCTGCATGCTTCCATGCAGGAGCAGCAGCACTTGGCAAGCTGCCTGCACACACAACTCCCATCTCCCCTGCCAAGATACTGTCTTTCTTTTTAGTGGAAACCAAAATCATTACATTTTACACATGCCTTTTTACAAACATTCCAGTAATTCTTAAGGCATTTAACTTATTCTGTGCATGATATACTCAGCTCTTCTTGGCAAAGGCAAAGAGTGACTTATTTACGGCAGAGTGTGCTTGTAAAACACAGCACAGACTTTTCCCTTTTGATTTAAACATTCTCCTCAGGCACAGTCTGAAAATCACTTGAGGTCTTCTGTGGCCCCTGGTGCGATAACTGTGCCGACAGCAGAGGGAGCATTAAACTCATTGCCCACAGTAAAGTGTGGGGAGTGATACCCATGTTCCTATAATCCTTGTATGGGTAGGATGAGCTCATTAGCCTTCTGGCAGTCATCCTAGGAGAAGGAAAACTCTGATTCCAAACCCAGGCAGATGGAGCTCATTTAGCCCTGTAAGGCCTTCCATCCAAGAGAAGGACACTCTAATAAAACCTCCGTCCTTCCCTCACTCCTGCTGGCTCCTCACTGGGCTATTTTTCATCCAGATCAGTTTCCTCATCTGAATATTTACAGGGACAAGCACTATAACACTGGCAGTGCGTGTGAATATTCACAGCCTTGCTCTGTTTCCTGTGCTTCCAGGTCCAGATCTTGCACCACTCCAGGTGCTCTCACACTAGAGCATATCCCCCCATCTGCAGGAGCTCCTCGAACTGAGCTGTTGTGATCTTTAAGCAAAGGTCAAGGACTGTCCAGCAGTATGGCCACAGCAGTGCCACACTGCCCTTGCTCTCACCAGTCTCATGTCCCAGCAGGCTCAAGCTATCTGGTAGCTGCTGCTTCTGACTGCTGAGTTGGAGCAAGCTCCCTGCACACCCATCACCCAAAGGTATACCACATCCCAGCTCCACCACATTCCTGAGAAACACCATGCTGTTATGTTCTTGTTGCATTTTTCCAACACTGCAGGTGTAGCAATTCAGGTTTTTTACTTTCTAATGGATGAGCCAGACTCCAGCCTGATTTTGTTAAAAGCCTCTCCCCCCTTACATACACAGTACAGATGTTTTCTCACCCCCCCAACTGAGAACACTGCACAGATACCCTTCAAGGGTTTGTCTGCACAAACCATGTATGTATGTATGGCTAGGCTTCGTGAACGAAGATCCAGGGAGGGCTCCATCCACGCTCCTCATCAGCACCCCCCACAAGCGCGCTGATAAAAAGAGGATAGCGGATAGCACCCTCGAGCCTGCGCAATGGATTTTTTTTAGGTGAGACACAGCATGCACAGAGCTGGACCCACCCTTTAGTCCTAAGGTTCATCTGCCAGGGCCTAGCAAGCTTGGACATTGGCAGCGAAGTCCTTAGGACATAGGTTTTATTAGAGTGTCCTTCTCTTAGATGGAAGGCCCTACAGGGCTAAAGGAGCTCCATCTGCCCAGGTTTGGAATCAGAGTTGTCCTTCTCCTAAGATGACTGCCAGAAGGCTAATGAGCACATCCTGACTATACAAGGATTATAGGAACATTGCTATCACTCCCCACACTTTACTGTGGGCAGTGAGTTTAATGCTCCCTCTGATGTCGGCACAGTTATCGCACCAGGGGCCACAGGAGACCCCAAGTGATTTTCAGACTGTGCCTGGGCACAAACCATAGGACAGGAAAAAATGGTAGTGAGATATTGAGGTAAAAGAAAAAAAGCAGTTAAAGAAGAAACATTTAAACATCTTAAGTAAATTTTACGGTGAGAGTTTTATTATGTGGATTCTCACCAAAAGTTGCAAATTTTCAGGCTCTTTTCATATTTCATTAACATTTAAGAAGAGTCCTTAATTTTGCTCCTGTAAACAAAAAGGGAACCTAAGCAAGCTTAACAAATAGAAAGCTATTTTCTAGGTTTCCTTTAAATTCCAAGAACTAAGTCTCACATGAGAGGAGGCAAAAAAAAAAATTTGGTCTTCAGGATGGAGACATCAATAAAAACAACAAAAAAAGATGCATTTTTCTGTATGGAAATCAAACTATTCCAGAAATATGACAGTCCTAAAACCTCAATGAAACAGAAAAATAAGCACTACACTATTTTTAAAAGGTTTACATGCTGCATTTTAAACTCATTGCCCACGGGAAAGTGTGGGGAGTGATACCCAGGTTCCTATAATCCTTGTATGGGTAGGATGTGCTCATTAGCCTTCTGGCAGTTATCCTAGGAGAGGGACAACTCTGATTCCAAACCTGGGCAGTTGGAGCTCGTTTAGCCCTGGAAGGCCTTCCATCTAAGAGGTTAAACCTCCGTCCTAAGGACTTCACTGCCAGCATCCAAGCTTGCTAGGCCCTGGCAGATGAACCTTAGGACTAAAGGGTGGGTCCAGCTCTGCACATGCTGTGTCTCACCTAAAAAAAATCCATTGCGCAGGCTCGAGGTGCTATCCGCTATCCTCTTTTTATCAGCGCGCTTGTGGGGGGTGCTGATGAGGAGCGTGGATGGAGCCCTCCCTGGATCTTCGTTCACGAAGCCTAGCCATACATGCTGCATTAATGCACAGAAGCATGTATGCAATAACAGGTTGGTTTAATATTTAAAGCTGTACAGTAGCTGTACAACAAACAGGAGCAGTGAGATTCTGTGGTTCCATACGCATAGCACTACATCACATGAACATGTGAACTACAGGTGAACACCATACTTACGCAGCTGCCCACTGCAAAACATCACTAGGTTGAGTCCTAATAGCAGCTTTAGTAAATTGCTTCAGAATATCAGGTAGTTCAGGGGGGATTTTCATCTGCTGAACGCAGTACATGGTTTCTGGAAGAGGCATGGTTGGTTTGCGTTCAGTTACAAGCACCTGAAAGAAATAGAAAACAGCAGCTCACAAATGCAGGATGTCAATGAAAACCTGCCATGTGCACGTGAAGTTCTGTACCCAAACTTCCTGCTGTCCTACTCAGCAGCTGGGGCTACCAGAGAACTGACAGACTTAGAAGGGTAAACAGATGATCACTGCCCATCTCTACAAACTTAAACTTGATGGCAATATCAACTAAAAGATGAGCTCATAGACCAACCACAGCCTCTAGTAAAGAGAACTATCACTTTAACAGGTATCTTTAAATAGTCTTAAACTGATTTTTCTCCTCAAACCTACCACAATATGAGTTTGTAGAAGAGGTAGTCCCTATCAGTCACACCACACAGGCCAATGTGAATGCTAACTATGCTGACAACTTGCTACTGCAAACAAAGGAGCTGACACTTTTGCACAGAAGCTGAAGTACACAGATAACCAAGTTTCTCCTGCGTTTTTCACATTCAAAGAACACTGTAGCAAAAAGTAATTTAGGCTCCTGGCAACCTTTACATCAAAAAATTACAGTGATGAACAAAACATTAATGTGTGCTGCAATTATGCACAGCACTGTTCATACAGCTCTACAGGTAGGCTTGTCTCACTCAGGATATAACTTATTTGTTGCAAGGAATCACATTCCCCAGGATCCAAGGAAAGGGACAGACATAGGTTATTGTATGATCCTTCTCCCATTACAACAATGGAGCACATTTGTGGGAAATCTGGACACTCTCTTCATCATTTCAAAGCCAAACTACAGCCTACTTAAGCTGATTTAGCAACAACAGCTGAAAACACATCACATATTCACAGAACAAAAGAGCAGCAAAAGTGATGGCATCAAGAAAGTAATCAATGTAACAGCATCCTTTAACCCTTCAGGTTTAGTTATTTTTAAGATGAAAATAAGATCATCTAGCAGATGGTTTCTTCCCCCATCATGTGAATTTTCCTGTCTTAGAAAAAAAACAACAAACTAAAAGTCAGTGCTGGAGGAATGGGACTGCTGTGACTCAAGGCTCCTCTGAGGATCAAAGCATACTTAGAACTTCATTTTTGGAGAAACATGGGCAAGGTACAGTATCTTCATTACTTCAACACAGCAAATTTGCATCAAGGACAGACTTCAGAGTGTGTATTTAATTACTACATTGGTCATGCTCTTTCAGTAATGATTCATAAATGCAGCTCTAGGCAAGAGACTGAAGCAGAAGGCAGAAGTTGGAGATTTCAGGATAAGGCGGAGAACAAAAAAACCCTGAGAAAGGAACACATGCAGGTGTGTATGTACCCTTGGGAAGCAGTCAAAGAAAAAATAAAAAACTGATCAGAAAAGAAAAAGTAGAGCAAAAAAACCCCATTAAGACCAGCTTTCCTATACTAAGTCATTGATCAGAGAGTCTCACAGAAGGGCTGAGGTTGGAAGGGACCTCTGGAGGTCACCTGATCCAACCTTCTGCTCAAGCAGGTCTACCCAGACCAGGCTGCCCAGAACCACATCCAGATGGGTTTTGAGTACCTCCAAGAAGGGAGATTCCACACACCCCCTGGGCCAGTGCTTAGTCACCCTCACAGAGAAAAAGGGTTTCCTCCTCTACACATAACACACACTTAATGAGCACAAACACAACGGGTTCACCAGCCCTTGCAACTTCTCACTGCCAGCCTATGGCAACACCTACCCTTTGAGCTCTAACACAGGTTATGTTCCTGCTAAACACCAAGGTCATCTCATCTCTCTCTTCCTCATTTATTCTTATTGTCTATTTTTCCGTTCACACACGCAGAACCAGCCCCAGGCGTTCTGGGTAGAAAGCTAAACCCAATAAATACCTGCTCGCAGACCAGATTTGCTTAGCTGTTAGTGACAACCCTCTCCAAGCCCAGAGCAGAAAAGGAGCGCAGCTGGCTGGGCACGTCCCGGTTCTCTTCTCCGGCAAGCCGGCCCGCTCCCCGCGGGCTGAGGGTCGCGTGTCCCTCTCCTCCCGGGCCGCCCAGAGCTACCGTAAGCACCTGACAGTTACTAGCCGCCTAACGGCAACGCCCGAAGGCCGCCGTCAGGCCTCGTCGCCCAACGGCTGTCCCACGGCTCCGGCCGCTGGGCAGCGCCCCCGAGACCTCCCAGCACCAGCAGTGCCCATCCGAGCCGCCCCTGAACGAACTCTCCGCCCCGCCGGTGCTACCCAGGGCTGGCGGAGGCCCGGGCAGCAGTCTCACGGGCCCCTCTCCGCGGCCTCGCTGCCCGGGCAACGCGGGAGGGAGGGGTCGGGGCGGGCCGCAGAGTGGGCTTGGCACTAAAGGGAGGCCTGACAAGTGGAGAGGGTTGTTGTGTACGTTATTGAAAGAGGAAGGGCAGCGCTGGTGTGTTACAAAGTTCTAAAAGACCTGACGCACCTTAGCGACAAAGCACAGGCAGAGCCCATCGCGAGGAGGCACTTCTGGATCCCCTGGGCTCTCTGCAGTAGCTGCCGCTTCCACGGACAGCTCAGCCACGAGTACTGCTGCTGGTCAGCCCTCATGGGAAGGGAGGAGAAATTTCCTCCCTGGAAACTCAGGGCAGCTCCACAGAGCACAGTACAGCCAGTGCCATCTGCCTCTCAACAGCTCCTGCTCCAAACCCACCGCAACACCTGCTGCCAGAGCAGCAGAGGCTTTTCCACTGCTTCAGAATGCCAAGGAGCCAAAGATCCCCTCTCTGCTTCAGTCTTTGTGGAGGACTAAAGACCTCTGCTCTTTCCACTGTGGATAAAACCAGCACCAGAGGTAGATAACCTGAATGGCATCCTTGGAAAAGACACGAGTCCATCTCCTGCTGATAAAGCAATGCTCTCCTCTCCCTTCTAACATGGGCTGTAAGTAGTCCAAGCACTGAAATGAACTCAATAATAGGATTATTCGCTTCAGAAAGCCTTCACAAGATACTGCTCTAGAGAAACTTAGGTGCTTGAAACAGGCCAAACAGATACTGGAAAGGAATACAACCTAATCTGAAGCCAGCCCTTCTTAATCCACATTATGTCCCCACTGATGAACATGCAAGACAAAGATAAAATGGTGGTCTCTAGACACATTTCAATAACTGTTTAATCTTTCATAAAACATGAATACTGTGTATGCTACAAGCCAAGTATTTGGCCTCAAAATACTTTGCAGTTTCCTGCATCTACATGAAACAACAAACTTCTGACATATCATGACATACCTGTTCTTTAAATGAATTAAAACTTTACAACAATGAAGAACAGTGTAGCAAAAAAATGCCTGTAGCAAACGTCACCCTGCAAGGGTTTACAGAATGGAATTTAATTAGATTTTACAATACAGTTTTTTAAAAGGTGTCTAGGTAAACAACAGAAGTTCCATCTCTCTCATCTGCAGTCCTTGCACACACTTGGAGCTATTATAAAAATGCTCAAAAAGTAAATGTCATATCCTTGTTTCTTCCAGCTACTTGGTCCAGTGCAGCAAAATCATGCATAAAGCTACCAGACCAGATTATGAGATGAACAGCAGCATGTACGTGGGAAGTTATTCTATGAGTATTTAATGAAAAACTCTGTAGTCTTAAAACATGTTATTTTATATTAATTGAGAACTGGTGGAAAAAACCCAAAAGACTAAAACTTTCATATAAGAGTGAAAAAATAACTGGAAAATGGAGACCAAGTAATGGCATGGTGCTCCAGAATATATTTAATGTATAAAGGTGCAGCTAAGTTAACCTTTATGTAAATGCTTACCTGTAAGAAAAATTAACAAGACATACTGCATCAAGCAATAATAAAACCCAAACAACCCCTGGGGAATGGGCTGCTTTCTTTTTGCAGAAAAAGGAGCATGGGCACTGCTCTCTTCTTTGACCCCAACTGGCCAGAGATCATCTTGTATTTAAACTGCAGGGGAGGATGACACAGGATGGGAACAAACAGGATAGGACAGGATGCAACACACAGGATGGGATGGAGGGGATGGGGCGGCAAAAATCTGCAGTTACTGAGTTATGATCATTCTATGCAGTCTCCTGAATTATAAGCAGAATCAGGTGTAGTGCACATTTACTACTCCTTACTCCTGTGTAAACAGTACACCAAGTATGTGCATAATTAAGTCATTGTTTTAAGTTTGGCATATTGGGATATCATTGAGTTCTTCCTAAGAACTCATTTATACTTGAGGGAACTAATATTTTTAGCTAAAAGTAGCGTGCTTTTCACATGAAATTACACAAACATCTGCTTAACTATTAATGTAATTCACAGAAATAAAAGGGAGAAGACAGCATAACAAATAATTAAGAGTGGAATAACCCCTGAGATGGTAAGTAAAATTAAGATCAAGAGGTAGGTGAAAGAGGGAGGCTTTAGCTTCAGTTTCAAGGGTTGGGAGTGTAATGACAGTTGCTGCTTATATGCAGGCTAATGGAAGGTTATTTAAGAAAACTCGGGATAACAGGTAAGTAATGTGACTGTTAGGTCAACAAATCCCTTTCAAAGAGGGAGATATCACAGAAAGGCACAGTGAGAAGGACATTGATGGACCATGATGAGAATCTTGGCCCTAAGTTATAAAGGTAGTAAAGCCTAAACAATTTATGTTAGGAAAAAGCTGATGAAGCTCTATGAAAACACAGGTAGTAAATATACTAGTGTATCTTCAGTGAAAGAAGCAACTCAGATTCTTCCTGGACATGGAGAACTTTCCCCTATGCATTTTACTGATTACTATTATATTAAGAGCATTTAAAAGTATATCCAAGGACATAATTGTTGTTTTATAGCAGCACTGCCTGACTTCAGCTCCAAGATTCTGCTGCTCTTTCCATGACTCCTGACCATAACTAGCCAAAATATCCCATGTATGCGCTGTTCTAATGCATCAGTATTTTTAGATCCAGCACATTCCTCACTGAACTTCACCAAGCCATTTCTGCAATTTACATCTGCTGAACAAGGCATACCAATGCAGATCTTCACTATTTAGGTTTTAACACATAAATTCCATTCAATATAAACATATAATGAGCTCTGCAGTGTTCTCTTTTTTTGTAAGCAACAAGGAAGCCTGTTCTCTCTAGGTAAAACTAGTGTCATTTTCCAGAAACAGAAATGCTCCTCAAAAACCAAGTAATTTAACACAAATCAGACAATAAAGGTTCAGTGCCCTCACCTTCATCCCACAACCTGAGTTTAGACAACTCCAGATAGGTTTTATTTCTCCTTATACAGGGCGAAAAAAACAACCTAGCAGCTTTGGCATTGGCCACTACTCAACAAGTGGGACATAACAGCAAGTAAGCACATAAGCAGCAAAATTGCAGTGCAGAGTTGTGAAATAATCTTGTCGTTGCTCTATCACTCAGTATTGTATTGAATTCCAAACTTTATTTTGGAACAGTATCTGACCTTTGAAAATACCATCTTCTAAAAACGTTCATTATTAAGGAACTTTGATTTCAGCATTTCGCTTTGCAGTTTATGGTAACTTCTAAATGAAGCACTTAAAACCAGAAGCATAGCCTGTCTGAAATAATCATAGACTTAATAAAATTGATGTTAACTATACAATTCTTTAGTTCTAGTTAATCTAATTAAGAACTGCAATATTGGAGTAAGAGAGTTCTAACTTACCATTATGCTTTGTAAAAGTTGTTTCCTTATCTATTTCAGAAGACAGGATCCTATCCTTTCTTTTGTGTGTGTGTGTGTCCTGAACTTCATTATACTACCAAGACTCAGTTCCCAGTTTAATTTCTTTTTTTTTTTAAATATGTAATTCTGTATTTCTGACAATAACCCCACTCATTGCTCAGGGTGTACATAGTGCCCACTCTCAGGGCAAGCAGAACAAGAACACTGACCCTGCCACATGGAGTTTCCAATCTCAACAAACAGACAAACAGTGGAGTATGAGGAATCAAAATGGTACTGATCAGCATGCTAGGCAGTGGAAAGAGCAAAGCAGTCATTTGTGCTCTGTAAGCTGAAGGGCATTTTACAGAGTTCTTTGAAGAATAACATGGCTGCTGTGCAGACTTTTATGATGACCTTTGCTCAGTCTTAGGGGAAAGCAAGGAAAGAATTAATGGACTCAGCTGAAAAGTGATGTGAACACACTCATTGGTGTTGGAGCTGGCATCTTACCAAAGAAGTTACTAACGGAAAATAGTTACAGGTTCCAGGGGACCCTCAGAAATGAAACAATTGACTTTGGCTTTACCCAGTAGAGAAGGGGGAGTCAGAGAAAGGATGCAGAGTTTGAACTATTTTTAATCAATATAAAATAATCTCTGTAAGCCCAAGTAAAGCCTTGCTGCAGTTAAATTCTTACAGTATGCAAAAGGCTGCTATAGAGCCATCTGATAGTTCTTGGATGAAGGCCTGTAGAACTCCACCACCATTAGATTCTCAACACCATGAAGGAGATACAATTAACCTGGTATGCATCTCTAACCCCTTCATTCAAGACCCAAGGTCAAAAATTTTGGTGAAAGCATATACACAATTTTTCCCACTTGATGAGTAATATAAGACCACTGCATGCTGTATTGCTCTAGCACAGATGGAAGCCACTGGCAGAGAGCTCATCAGCTGTCTCAGTAACAGGGAGTTAAATTACATGCTTACTATCAAGTTTCTATGCCAGAGGAGTACCCACAGCATGAGGCAAACTATTAAAATTTAAAACAGTAAAAAAGTAGTGTTATTTAATTCTTATTCTATACAACCTCCATTTTCTTTCCCAAAACACATGTAAAAACAAGGAGATAAGGTTTTTTGCAAGTTCACAATGGACAGTTTCAGAAACATACTTCACCTGGGATCTGTAAAGCAGTGTGAAAGCAAGCACAGTTTGATTTGAAAGCAGTTCTTCATAACAAAGAATGAATACAAATTATGTAAGCTACATTAAATAGCTACAGTTCACATTATAAGACTGATCCAATTCAGGTTTTTTCTGTCATGACTTATGTAAAATAACAGTAATAAGAAACAGCATGAAGGCTTTTTCTTAATAAACTTTAATGTTAAGACAAGTTTGTCTAGGTAAAAACACAAAGTTACAAGACCCACACTACTGCAAATTCTGCATGATGCACAGTAGTGCTTATAAGATTTGAGTGGCAAGACCATTTTGGAACTGTTACGAAAGATATGTCAAAGACAGAATCTTGGCATCAGTAAGAATGTGTGTTACCAGTTAATTTAATATTGTGAAAATATATCTGTCCCACAATGTACACCACTGTAAATAGTCAAATGCAATATTTATGCACATCAAAAATATATGGGGCAAATAACTCCATTTAACATTTAGTCAGCAACAGTGAATCAGAAATATTTTGGTTATTTTTCTGTGATTTCACTTCACTGGAAATTTCCCAGTAAGTAACTCCAAAGGGTAATTTTTGTGGTTCAAAACCATCAGGACAACAGTAGCTCTGTAATATAGTAGTTTCTGACCTTCTGATATTGAGAGCCTAATCCTCTGTCTACTAGATCCAGATACATTTAGCTTGTGCTCACTGCCTTATAACATGAGTCCAGACACAAAACCATGAATTACCACCATCACAGCCTGGACCACAGTACCTGAAAACATATCAGATCAGAGATGCAACCAACATCAATAAAAGGAGATGACACTCTCAAAGCACCTGCCAGATTCTCAAGTATTACTTATATACATATATGGTTAAGTACACAATACTGAAAGACAGTGTACTGAGTAGCAAGTTATATGTTCCATCAATGTTCTGATTACAGCAATGGATACTCACATTTTCCCCATTTAATCTAGGAAAGATACTGCAATCTAAGCATGTGATTTGATGCTACTTAAAGCTTTGCAATGCTGTTATGTATTCTCTTTAAAATACCTACATTAAAAAAAACCAACCCAAACATTACTGCAAAAGAACTGTATCTACATACAAAAGTAACACAGACTGGATTTGGTGGCTCTTGTTTGACTGTGTCCTTGCAAAGAAATCAGTTAACTTTTCCTTGCCTGTTTAATAGCCTATGTATTTCCCTGCCCTACAGGCAATAAGTAGTACATAACGATTCACTTCCTCAATATTATTCTATAAAAAATTCATAGTGACCAATTCTGAAAGGAAAGATTTTGTGGTGGTGTTTTTGGAGGGCTTTTTTTAAAGTAATTGTGCAATAAAAATTTCATACTACAATTTGCAACTTTGGTAACTTACAGAGGAAAAGATTTCAAGCTCTTTAATTAAGGACCAGGTCAAAATATTGCTTGCACTATAGTCTTTGTTTCTGCGCAAACACATCAGATAAGGTTCATTCCTCTTCTTGAGGTCCTGAAAAGTTCTATTATTGATAAGAAATAGGTTCACAACTTAAACTGTAGCCAATCTATGTTTTCTTGGTACCTTTAAATGCTTCCATCACCTAGCCTTAGCAAATTTTTTACTTACTGTTTTAATCAGGAAATCCTCATTCCCAAAGCCAACGCCCCTAATCAAACAGAAAAACCCAGTTGAGCATCAGCAAGTACATCTGAATTCTCAGAAAAGGAAATATTTTGTTGAATTAACAGCAACTGTACAATATTTCAAACTCAGACACATGAAAAACAATCAGGCAATAGAAAAATGTACAACAGCTTTGGTGTTATACAAAATAATAAAAAAGACTTGACAGCAAGATACATAGTTCATTATGTTCTCACCATAGCCACTTCATTGCTGACTGTAAGACAGTTATTTACTTTTGATATTCTCTCTGTGGCCTTTCCACTCATGAAAAATCATACTCTATTACTACAATAAGAACTGTTATAAACACCATAAAGTAAGCTCCAAATTTTATAAAAACATTTTGCCTCTTTGCACTATTGCTTTGTGGCACATTGTCAACAGAACAGCAGTCCAAAATAAAGTGACAACTAGATTTAATAAATTAATATACTTTTTTAAAGATGTACAACGCACATTCTTTTTAATCCAAGGTTTTAGGGTGTCAGGATACTTCTATTTACACATATACAGACCTCAGACAGCATCGATAACAACAGAAAATGCAGGTAAGGAACAGAGCCTTAACTGCTATCTGCATGCTACTAACAGAAACCAAAACACTGCTGAGGGTATAATTGGGTAAGATATCCAAAGACTGGAGAAGAGTCTATGAAAAAAGGACACATAAAGGCAAAGGGAAGGTCAAGATGCTTAACATGACCATTTATTCTTGAGAAGACTGAGATGGAGTTGTTGATGTGCCTTGTTTACCAGACTTTCGTTCGTAATTCACGAGTCGTTGCCCAACAAGGTACCTGAGATTACAGTAAAAACAGTGAGAAATTAATAGAAGGTAATACAATTTTGTACACAAATCCACACAATCTCCTTTGTGGCACAAGCAGTTTTTTCATTTCACTAAAAGTTATTCTATGACTGATCCTTCCCCCCTTAATGGTCTTAACCATCATCACCTTCTTTCCCTCAAAATTCTGGCATTTCCTAACCAAATACAGCCATTACAGGTTTGTGTTTACAGGCTTAACTTGAGTAGTCATACAACTAGGACACATATAAGCTTAATGAAGATATGAAATATACAGTATTTGCATTATTTACATATCCAGCCCCTTTGCTGGATGCTACTTTTAAAACATCTTCACAGTGTCTGGGTCACTGTCACTTGAACATCTGAAACAACTGAAGATATAAAACCAGAAGAGTGCTAATGAGGTTCTATGTTCAAAAAAGAACCTGCTACAATGCAGAACTTGCACTGAGTAGAACAGGCTCAGCTCATATATTCAAAGAAAGTAACCCTTGTTGAAAAATCTTGTAAAGGAAGAACTATTACTGCAGTTCAATCTTTCTTAAACAGAGAAAAATATTCTAATGCTACTCACTCCATACCAGGCCTAAGGGCTGTGAGATTCCTTTATTTAAATTCTGTTTCAACTTCTCACCATCTCATCTGCTTAGCATTTTCCTACCTTTCACATTACTCCTTACTTCCTCCATATCACTATTTCACACTCTTGCTTTTTGCCACCTAAATTACTTTCCATGCTTTCTATTTATATGCTAGTTCTACATGTAGAAGAGCCATATACACCTATGAATTCTTCCTGTGAAACATGCCATTTTCTTTAGAAACTTTTTCACCTCTGCTGCTTTTCTCGTGGTACCATAACTAAACAACCATCACATATTTTGCGCATTTTAGAACATCACAAAAACTTGTATATGCTTTTGAAATTCATTACATGAAAGATTTTACTTAAGCATATTTCTAAACCACAAACTCTACTGGCTAGCATGACTATGTTTGCTTACTTCCTGAAATGAGATCATTAACTTAAGTTGTACTTGTCTACAAGGATGGTTGAAACATTTAATTAGCTAATTTAATATCCAAGTAATTTTCACTTAGGTATTTTCACAGCTTTGTGTGTATACTGTTTACATTCCTTATTTACACAGGAAAGCAATTTGTAACATTAATGCAAATTGAAATTCAATACACATTATGCCTGAAAGACAGTAACATTTAGCTGAAAACCCATTTGTAAACATAGATACCAGCTATACATACTACAGAAGGCCAAATACTACAGAACATATTATGAAGGGAGGTGGGGAACAGTATTTAAATCAGTTGATCAAATAAAAGGTGCTAAAAAAAAAAATTGATCTGCAGAGAGTTTTAGAGACAACTATCTTACTATTTCTAGATACTATTAATTTCACAATTACACCAAACAATGTATCAATCACTTCGTAAGATATAAGATTCAAAGAAGTTTATTCAGATTTGACTTCTTTTGTAGTCTGTGGAAAGCAAAACTGCTCTAAGGTAACTCAGATCTCAAACACAACAAACTCATTTACTCCTTTTCAGTACAAAAGAAATGTAGGAAGACTAGTCGCTGGAACTTATTTTTCTAAATAACTAATACATAAGGTAATAGGGATAATACTACAAAAACAAACAAACAAAAACCCCCGAAACAAACAAAACCAAAAAACTCCACAAAAAAACCCCCAAACTAAGCAGGATAACCAGAAAAAAAACCTGCGAAACCCAATGATTTAGCAAACATCTAAGTAATCTAAGTAATACACATGAGGCACATGGAGGAGAGGGAGGTCATCAGACACAGTCAGCATGGGTTCACTAAGGGCAGATACTGTCTGACGAACCTAGTGGCTT
Organism: Bucco capensis; assembly: GCA_013396975.1. Taxonomy (NCBI): domain Eukaryota; kingdom Metazoa; phylum Chordata; class Aves; order Piciformes; family Bucconidae; genus Bucco; species Bucco capensis. The sequence continues at coordinate 55,221 of VWZO01012981.1, forward strand.
TCTACAATAGTGTGACTACCTCAGTGGACAAGGGACAACCTGTGGATGTGATCTATCT
>VWZO01012981.1:55759-74904 GCA_013396975.1 Bucco capensis
TCTAGTTGGGGATGTCCCTGCCCACTGCAGAGGGGTTGGACTAGATGACCTCCAGAGGTCCCTTCCAACCCAAACCATTCTATGATTCTATAATACAGAGTAGTAACTACTTAAAACATCAGAAAACAGTACAAAATTTGGTGAGGACAAACGCTATCAGAATCAACTGAACATTCTTTAACAGGTTAACTAGACTAAATAGTTAAAAGAATAAGAAAAACAGATATGCAGAAAAGGTTGCAGAAATGGTTTTATAAGCATTAGATTAAGACATGGTTTTACTTGCAGATATGTCATAATTATTACATTCACTTGTCCAAGACTACAGAGGGGAAGACAAAGAAGCAATTAGCTCCATTTGTGGTAAAACACATTCAAGTTAAACATAGGTGAGAGTTTTCCATTTATAAAGACAGTCTATTCCTGAATTTATCTAGCTCAACCAGAGATAAAACATTTGCCAAGAACTGTTTAGCTCTGCCTTGGAGAGTCATTTGTCTAGAAAGTTTCTTAAAATCCATTTCAGCCCTAAGTATCCACAACACTTGAATGCAATCTGAAGTTATCATCACAATTTAAAGTGGAAAAATGAAAACCCCACACTATATACTCACTTGTCATTTTTAATATGCTCATAAAGGCGCTTGAACTGGCGGACTTGAAAGGAGAGAATTCCCATCAAAACCACCACCATAAGCAGAAAAGGATAAATCCGTCGCTGAACTAGGTTTTGCATTTCAGGAGTAACACCTGCAAAACAAGACACCACCCTCACAGAATCTAACATCGCTGAAGTAATGAATGTATTTCTGCTTTTGTACCTGCTTCTACACTATGTTATACTGTAACTTTAGTAGAAGGGCTGAGAAATAAAGAACATATCCATTTATGTCAGAGATCCAACACAACAGCTGCTGTTCTTTTTGATCTGAGGCATTAAAGCAGAATGTATCCCATTAACACAGTGAAAATACACAATACAAAAATTTTGGCTTAAGAGCTCGTCTTTTTTATTGACTTCTGTATACCTTGTATCAGAAAACGTTGACACTATAAAAGTCTGCATTCAAGTGAAAGGTTCAAGAATAAAATGGTACTTTTGGAACATATTGTCAACATCAAAACTAACTAACAGAAGACAACTGTGGATGAAAAAGCATACCTACCCTGCTTCTAACAAAATTATGAGGGAATAGGAAAGTCTGAAAAAATATATTTACAATTTACAATTTATTTTAATACTGAATTAAAATGTTAAAAATGCCCAGTATTTTCAGCTGTTCTATGCTTTCTTTAAAGTCTGACAACTCAGAAAAGATGTCCTCAGCTCAGTATAGCTCCTAAAGAGACACTAAAAGGTTGATTGTCCAAAGAAGCAATGAATTAATCATATCTTTCCCAGTAGCTGGATATCTACATTTCTGCTGTTAGATATTATGCAGTCCCATACTCTTGATATATTCTGCACTTAGTTTATTGAAAAGCCAGTCAAAATGATGTATTTCTCAAAAAATCCCAAACATTTCAATTGGCAAAGTAATCTTTAAGCATTTACATTTGCTGGCAAAATAGTGGGGTTTTTTGCTGGTATTTTTTAAATAACCAGAAGCCTGAAGTTCTGTTTCCACAGACATATTTACATTGCTCTAAATCATCAGATGATAAACAGGTATTCTGAATGTATACATACCTAACAAAGGTACAACACCAGAAGCTATGATGTATGGTACACACAGGGAAAGTAACAGAACAGAGATGACAGGTGCTGCCAGTTTACGGATTATGAAGTGTAAATCAATGTTACGAATCCCATTTGCATATACCTAAGAAGAAGAAGAAGAAGTTAGAAGTACAATGGATCAATCAAGAAAGCCACGCTTCACACTTAAAGTAACAATTACAAGGTTTTACACAATTCTTCTTATGAGAGGAAACAGGTCTTCCCAACCTGCAGGAAAACCATGATAACCATGGTTGAAGGAGGAAAAATTGTGACAATTTACATCATAAGGGTTTCAGGAAATCATTTGAATAGTGCCCAGGAGAACAATTTAATCTGGAATAGTATTGTGATTTGGTTGCGAAAGTAGAAGAGACCAGCTGAAAGATCATTATATAGTGCTGTGGATAGTGGTTTTGTGGGTGACCTGGAATCAGACTTTGTGCTGTTAACTTCCTAGAAGAGGCTCCTCTGTGTGCTAATAAAGCAAATCTATTAAATTTGTTAACAGAGGCAGAAAATAGAACCTTATTTTGTACTTGGTTGGGCAAATCAGAGCCTCCGCTTGTGGAGTTTGTGCCTGAAGAAAGGGACTCCACAGTTTTCGAGTTTCTGCAACTACTACCAGGAGCTAAGGTCTCAACTTGACTAGACTAATCATGGTAAAATGGCTACCACACCCTGGATGCAACCATTTCTAAGGATGGCTCAGGAGAGTGTACGTATAACAAACAGGTCCAGGGAAAGGATCCAAAACTGAAAGAAGATCCTTGGTATACATCATAAGGTAGTCACAGAACTAAGACTACATTTCCACTGTGACACCTAAACTGATCAGTAAATGGTTTAATAACTGGGACTACGTGCTAGACAATATATTGAGAGGCACCCTTTTTACAGAGGTCAGAACATGCAACATAACAATTACATACACTGCAGGGCTGGAAAAGTTGAGACACGTCATTGAGATGACAAGCACAGAACTTGTTTTAATGAAGAAAAAAAATACTTCTGTCAAAGCAAGCAACAGGCCACGTGACTCAGAACTACTCACAGAAACTATTACGTCTTGCTTAATAATCAAAGGGGAATGGAAACGGTGTCTTTCATAAGCACTCATCTAGGAATGAAGTAATCTCTACAACTCCGGAGAGGGCAGAAATTTTCTGTTCTTGAGTGCTGGACATAAATAATGCCCAGTATTTAACACAGGTTAATTAATCTAAAGAAATAACAGTGTTTCTCACTTTAACACAAACCTGAAAAAACTGCACATATCTATATGCAGCATTTTCTTGATTTCAGATTTCTGATGCTTGTTTTTGGTTTACTGTTAGGTGTACCCTAGTGGATTAAGGAATACTAGTTGAGTTTTACTCAATTACTGAAATGACTTCATTACTACAACAGTAATTCAATTTTCTGACTCAGATACTCCAGAAACGTTCAAAACGTATTATATAGATCATTCACATGGACAACTTTTCCTACCTGTTCAATAACAGTTTTCAGCCACCACTGGGGACCCATCAGCGTTATGGCAGCAATTATTTTGGCATGCAGAACTCCAAGAGCCCAGTCCTAATTTTGTAAAAATGACTGTTAGCATTAACATATTTTTAAGTAGTTTGACTGCCAAAAGCTTTTAGAGCAACTTGTTAATATTACTTTCAAGTGAAAAACTAATTACTTTTCTATTTACATGGGAGATTGTTTAAAAGAGGTAATATCTTCTGCAAACACCCAAGCTTGAGAGCATCCTCTTTTTTTAAACTGACATTTGTAAAATACTGAGCTCCCCGGAACCAGGAAAATCAGCTACTACTATTAAACCAAAGGCAAACACAAAATAAAAGCATTTACACTTACTTAAAGCAAGAGGCTAGTATTCTGGTCCAAACTAATTAACACTGGTAACATTTACCTAGAAATAACTTATTTTGATTCCTTTAAAAAAAGTGAAATAAGATACAAATATGCTCAGCCAAGTCAGGAAACAATGGGGTTTTTCCCTTCTTTTAAGTTTTAATTGTTCACAAGCCCCTACCTGATGTGACAAAAGCTAAACAAAGCAATGCAGTGCTCTTCACACAAGAGTATCATACTATTCAATGGAAAATTTATGCTTTAACATATAACACAATTATTATAGCATGAATATAACTACAGGCTTCTAGTAACCATTGCACATCATGAGTCAATGCTTTCTGGACTACAGATGTCTGTAAGACATTCTTCTATAAAAAAAATACCAAAACCAGAATACTGAACACTTTCTTGTTATTTAGTAATATGCATTCTAGGTCTTTTGAGTTTTGGTTCCCTCAGGGTTTCTTGAGTTACAAGTTCTTTCACAGTTTGGTGTAGGTGATATGCAATCATTTGTCACTCAATCCACTGTACCGTAATTTGTTCCACTAATTTGCAGGGAAAAAAGTTTGCCCTCCCTTAACCTGTGAAACTTGATTAAAGAAAAACAAAACACTAGTACCTCAAATCTTGTATTAATGATTTGACATTTCAAGCTAAAACTAGAATGATCCTAAAAAGCATATAAACACCCTACTCATAGTGTGTATCATTACTGAATTAAAACCTCCTATGGAAAAAAAGATCAGCACAGTAGGTGGCAAGCTTTCCAGAAAGGTCAGAAAGAATACGTACATCTCTGTACATGTACATAGCTATTATAACTTCTGTATATAACTCTAGAATTATGCTACTTAAAAGAAAGTCTATCTGATCCCTGAAATGCTAAGTTCCTCTGATGTCATCTCACAAAGTTCAGCTTTTCATACTTAAAATTCCTAAGCATATCCTTTTGGTTTAAATAATCCTCACATTCATATATGTGGCTGTCTTTTCTCTGCCACATAGAAATATACCATAAAAATATGTTCTGTAGCACCAAATTAACATGAAACAAGAACTTCCATACTCCTAATTTCTAAGTAAAGAAATGTATCAACAGCCAGAGAAGAATGGGAGCAACTAACCTGCCAAGGATAGAAGAGAGGTGTTTGATCCAAAGGAACTCTCAAAGGTGCAACGATGACCAGTTCAAACAGAAGACCAAGCAAAAGTGGAACCACACCAGCTAGCAGTATAGCCACTATTAATGTCTTCATTATCTAAAAATCCAAAACATCTAGTTAATATCTTTATCAGAAGATTCCTTTTGTTTAAACATCGTACTGTATCTTAGATAATGCTGGAGAAAAAAAAATGCACAGACCTTTATCTCGTATATATACTCCCCTAGAAAGAATTGTTATTACATACATAGTTTTGCAATTCAGGTTTTCAAGACAGAGTCCTATTCCATATCTCTTCCACGAAGAGGCATGTCTGTGCCTCCTACTGATGTCTATATATTTAAAACCATAAAATTACCTTTGACTTTTCACTAGGGAACACTATCCAATGGCACTTCACTATCTTGAGTATTCTTACATGTTGGAAAACTAGAGAAGAATCTTTCCAAAACTGCTCATTTTTCTCCAGTGGAAATCAAACCTTAAATATTCACTCATAATGGAATATTTCTGACTTAAAAATGTAAGACTTACTTAGAATGTCATGCTTGAATCTTTCTTTATTCCACAATTCTCTTAATTTGCATGCATCATCCAAAAATCAGAAAGAAAACTAGTCTGACTTAATTAACAGGCTCAGTAGAAGGGACAAAGAACAAGCAGGGCATTACATTTTACATCTGAATTTTTTTGAAGAAGCTTAAAATTTCCTAAATGAAAATGATGGATATTTGGGAAATGTGGTAATACATGAAATACTCATTCCCACTGTTCTTGCCTGTATCAGTCCAATAAGCACTCAGGCATGTCCATCACATGATACCACTTATGCTATAAAGGTTTAAAATTACTATACTTGGGAAAGAAATCTACTGTAGAAATCCTCAAAAAAAAAAAAATCAAGGTAAAAAGTTTTTAAATTTAGATTTGTTGCCATGGTGAGAATCTGAACTCCTGGTAACAAAAAAAGGGTATTTTCCTTTAAAATACTAATTTGAATATCAAAAGGATCAGACAAATAATGGATATTTCTGAAAATATGCATCAAGCCACTTTGTAAAGACATAGTCATCATCATTTATCAGCTTTATTCTTTTTTTTAAATTTAAGAATGTCAAGCTGCAAAATGAGTAACAGTTAAGCTTCCAGTTTTATGTGAAAAACAGAATAATATAATGCAACATATTCACTTTTAAAAGAAAACAGGAAAACATACACATATATAAACATATATGCAAACTGATTTACACTGATTGCTTAACACTGTGCTAAACGGCTTCCAAAAATATAGTTAGCCTACATAGTGGGAACATAAGCTGCAAAACGTTCAGAATGGTCTGAAAAGGAAGTAGTATACATTATAGAGTAAAACTTGAAAGCAAAAAATGAAGTGTGTTTTTTTAGCTACTTCTTTGATAATTCAGTAAAAATTTTTCTCAAGACTTACCATGAGAGACCATTCTTTGACCTTCTGAAAAATCACTCTACGACCCTGTGGCATCCAGGCCACCAGCACTGTCACTGCTCGGATAGTTAGCCAACAGACATAAAGACCACAGGCAGCCGTGTACAATTCATGGATTTTGGCAGCCCCCGTCCAAAATGACATTAGCCATCGACCAGCAAATACTGAAAACACAAACACTGTTAAATAGAGTAATGCTTTTTGATGTACTATAGGATGCCTATTAGAAAAATATTCAAATTTATTGTTAAATATCAGCACACAAATAGTATTCAGTATAGAAAAGTGTTTTGGTACTACACCCATAAGGCACGAGTGTGAAGCACTATGTAAATAGTTACAGAGATGCTGCCAAATACATATTTTCAATTAATTTTTTCCTAAAATTTCATTATACCAGCAATGTTATCTGAACTACAGTAAAACAAAGCACTAAATATGGGACAATTCAGAGCCTAAACACTAATCCTAAGAACTGCAAAGGCAATAACGGATTAGTGCATAAGCTTGAACTTAAATCTCGTGAGCAATGTTTGGGTTATTTCACTGCCTCATTTACTTTTTTAAAATTTACTGATGGGGCTTCTCAAGCTCCTTGACAAGAATAGGAGACTCATTGTATTTCGCTTTTTAATACTGTTTCTATTCATTAGTATTATAATGGGAATATTTTCAGTACTACTATTAAAACCATCACAAAATTCTTAACAGTGATCTCAACTGGTTGACTTTAGGATCATTAATACAAGGAGGTAAAAATGACACAGTACTACAGTAGCCAGGTTATAAAATTTATATGAGTTTACACGTGTTAATTTATTCCAAAGTATTTTAAAAACCCTACAAAGTGTTTCTGATTTGGTTCAATTACATATTCACAAATATCTGGGAAGTGGCACATACATTACTTCAAAGTCTCCTAGTGACCTGTCATGATGATACCTTCAGAACATTTAATTAAAGAAGATACTGTAGAAGACCTGCTAAGTATTTATATATTTCTTTCTCTGAACAGGAAAGCAGGTGCAAGAGTTTAATTTTTTTCTCTCAGTACTGCTACTGCCATATGTATACAATTATCATTTGGAATTTAAATTATTTGATGATGTATCATTAAAAATGAGACAATTTTCCATCTTTTCTCCTTTTAACTTTTAAACAATGGTTTCAAAACATGCTATTGTTGAGCATGGCAACATTCTGAGTTGTTCTTAATCGTAGCTTTACAACAATAGACTTACCTGGTAAAGTAAGGCAGATAAGACTAGCAATCAGTAATGTTATGCACATGAAAACAATCAAAAGAAATATCTGAAAGAGAAAAAAAAAAGGAGAAACAGTTTATAAGAAAGTTACTTAACACAAGACCAAAAATAATGTACAGATGTATCAGCCTAGAAAGGCAGATAAATTAGTGTTCAAATAGAAACTGATGTTTCCCTGAATAAATCAAGTGATAAGAAACCGATCCATAGTACAAGCAGCACACCTATGTTGTGTATTTAAGAGTTCACATCGGTTACCACAACAGTAAAAACTAACATTTGAACCCAGAATGACTTAAGTTCTCTGTCATGTTACATTAAAAATTGGTATCTTTACTTTTGCATTGACCAAAAAATGTCTCTCAGCACTGAAAGGTTTCTAGCTCTGTATGCCAGATAAGCAAGATAGCAGTTTTATAATTAGGAAAATCTTGCTGAGAAAGTTCTTCCAGATGCCCTCAGGTTTATGTGACCAGCAGCTGACAGCAAAGCTGATGACTCCTTAGCTAAGTTTCCATCTTATCATAGAATTCTGATGTACGTGACTTCTTCAAATACTTGGATGGTCTCAAGCACCATGTGCTGTGAAGCTCTGCTTTGCTAATCATCATCATCACAGCCACAAAACAAGCAAGCTTACTGTGGGAAGACTGACACATCATCATCATCACTACTGAGAGGTTAAATCTGTAACATACATTTTCCTTGATGAGACTTTTGGGGACCGTGCAGATCCACCTCATCTCTATGTTAGGATCTTCAACATTGCTTAAAGGAAGGAAAACCTTGTGATTTTGTAGATGCTAGCCTGTGTTGAAGAGGGATGATTCCACAATATCCAGTTACTTGCCAGGTGACAGCTACACAGCCTTCTTCACACTGAACACCATCTCTGGGATTAGAGATCTCAAGTGACAGAAAAGAAGAAAACCAGAGTAGCTGACAACTGGACTGCAGGTTGAAAACCCTCACGGTGCGAAACACATGATGTGACTTCCTTAGGACTTACACTGTCTAAACAGTTACGCAGGGAATACTAGGGAAAAGTCAGCCCATGTGGGAATAAACAACACATAGAATCATAGAACGGCCCAGGTTGGAAGGGACCTTCAAGATCATCTAGCATCAACCCTCCTGCCATCGGCAGGGATGCCACCCACTAAACCACATTGCCCAGGAACACATTCACATGAAGGACTAAAGTGGATATGAAGCTTTTAAATGCTATACAATGCTACTTCTTGGATCAATGGGAAGGAGAATGTACAAGAGGAAGAGCAACTCTTCACTTGGACCTAAGCAATACACAGGCAGCCAGTCACTCATATCACAGAAGCAGCACAGACTCAAAAGATCCTGGAAGTACAACCCTCCTCTCTACACAATCCACCGCAGTAACATTATTTAAAAAAAAATGAACTAGCTAAAATGAGGACATTTAATAAAAGAGTATTAAAAAATAGTAGTCAGAAGGAAAACTGCTCACAGGAAATACATCTAGATACATTAGAATGAAGAACTGGCACAAACTCACACTACTAATCATAAGACTTTAAAAATGTCTCCCCAAAGTTGTCACAGTTGATGCAATAAAATAAAAATGGATTCCAGAAAATACTTCTGGAAGTTGGAAAGAAATCCAGAGAGGAAAAAAAAAAAATCCAGAAAATTAGTAAGGGAAATTCAAAACTACAGTGAGACAAGCCAGAAGGGATTTTAAAAATAACATAACAAGTCTATGAAAAGTAATCAGAGAATCACAGAATGGCTCAAGTTGGAAGGGACTCACTAGAGCAGGCTGCCCAGGGCCACATCCAACCTGTCCTTGAACACTGCCAGGGATAGGGCATCCACAAACCTCTCTGGTCAACCTGTCCCAGTGCCTTACCACCCTTTGAGTAAATAATTTTTTTTCTAACTTCCAATCTAAATCTCCCCTCCTTCAGTTTGAAACCATTCCTCCTTGTCCTATTGCTTTTTAACAGGTAAAGAGTCTCTCTCCCTCTTTTTTATAAGCTTCCTTTAGGTATTAGAAGGCTGCTATGAGGTCTCCCTGAAGCCTTCTCTTTACCATGCTGAACAATCCCAACTCTCTCAGCCTGNCTCTCTGGTCAACCTGTCCCAGTGCCTTACCACCCTTTGAGTAAATAATTTTTTTTCTAACTTCCAATCTAAATCTCCCCTCCTTCAGTTTGAAACCATTCCTCCTTGTCCTATTGCTTTTTAACAGGTAAAGAGTCTCTCTCCCTCTTTTTTATAAGCTTCCTTTAGGTATTAGAAGGCTGCTATGAGGTCTCCCTGAAGCCTTCTCTTTACCATGCTGAACAATCCCAACTCTCTCAGCCTGTCCTCATGGGGAAGGTGCTCCAGCCCTCTGATCATCTTCATGGCCCTCCTCTGAACCTGGCCCAAAATGTCCACATCTTTCTTATGCAGAGGGGCCCAGAGCTGGACGCAGTACTCCAAGTGGGGTCTCACCTGGAGATAACAGGTGTAATAATAAATGTATTTTTATAGACAGGTGTTTTTTTTTAAAGGATCAACAATAAAGTCATAAAATCTAAAAATCCTCAGAAGCAAATCTGCCCAAGATTGCAGGCTCTGCTGTCAACAATGTATTATGAAAGGAAGATGAAAACAAGACAAGGCAGTAGCAGGGAAAAATCAACAAATTCTACACATCAGCATTTGTTCTGGAGAGGCTTTGGGAGGTCCCCACAAAAGACCCAAAGAATCTTTGCTTAAAAAAAGGAACGGAGTTGGAAGAATTATCTAGTTTTCCTGACGAAATGGATGATACACTTTCACAAGAATAGAACAGAATAATTTTGAAGTCGATTATTTTTATTTTGTTTGAGATTAAAAGTATGTACTTCATTAAATTAAAAAAAAAATCAAACCCATAGTTTTACATTCTTATTTCAGTTACGAATAACAGTGGCTCAGTTCTTTTTGCCTGTTCAATCCATATGGACATAATGAATGAGTTCTAGTGGAAAACATTGACACATAATAGAAACTGAATATAAAATACCTTTCTAGGTTCTTAAAACTTAGTAAAAAAATCATGAAAGCACAGAAAAGATCAGATATTTAAAGAGGTTTTTTGTTTGTTTGTTTCTATTTATTCATTTATTTTCTTCTCAAATGCTTAAAATTCCAGTTGAAAAGTAATTTTTCATACAATGAATTTACCCAAGTGGAACCAAGGTCAGTGTACCAAAAATTTCAACTGAAGCACCTACAGTGATCCTGAGTGAATCATTATTTAAGTATTTCAAACAAGTGGAACCAGGAACATAGAATTGTATCAGTGAGATACCACGTGTTTGAGATTGTGCAAGTCATCCTATATCTCTTAATGAAAACAATGGAAAGAAATTCAGTTAAATCAGATTTTATATCTGCTTTCTGTAGAAGTTTCCAAAGAACAACTTAAAATGTCTAGACAAAGATAAGTAGACCAGTAAAACCAGTCTCTGACAGCTGAATATGAAACTGCTTAGTTATTATCACCAGTTCAAGGTCAGTACCCCAAAATACTGAAGGCTTATACTATGCAGTCAGGCACAGTCTGAAAATCACTTGGGGTCTCCTGTGGCCCCTGGTGCCATAACTGTGCCGACAGCAGAGGGAGCATTAAACTCATTGCCCACGGGAAAGTGTGGAGAGTGATACCCATGTTCCTATAATCCTTGGATGGGTAGGATGAGCTCATTAGCCTTCTGGCAGTCATCCTAGGAGAAGGACAACTCTGATTCCAAACCTGGGCAGATGGAGCTCGTTTAGCCCTGTGAGGCCTTCCATCTAAGAGAAGGACACTCTAATAAAACCTACGTCCTAAGGACCTCACTGCCAGCGTCCAAGCTTGCTAGGCCCTGGCAGATGAACCTTAGGACTAAAGGGTGGGTCCAGCTCTACGCATGCTGTGTCTCACCTAAAAAAAAAAATCCATTCTGCAGGCTCGAGGGTGCTATCCGCTATCCTCTTTTTATCAGCACGCTTGGAAAAGGCACTGATGAGGAGCATGGGTGGAGCCCTCCCTGGATCTTCGTTCGCGAAGCCTAGCCATACATTATACATACATACTATGCAGTGGTTTGAGAGGATGACACTATGTCAAGCACATGACATGTCCTTATCCAGAGGCATCCACAAAAATAAAATAACCCATGCAAAGGTAGTTCTAGAAAGGATTTAATAAGCCTCTATATTAAATCACACCTTCCTTGAAAGTAGCAAATCCACACTAAGGTTGTTATATATTGTAACTACAGTTGTTGTTATATACAGTGAGAACCCACTTGTAATTACCTCCTAGCAGCCAATGAGGGAACTGATAGCGATTAAACCTGTCTGTCATCCCAGCAATTTCGTATGAACTTGACTCAGTCTAAGTGAAAATGTCACAAGTATTATAGTGTTATTTTTAAAGAAAATATAAAGTCTTATCTGAATGTGTCTACCTAATGCCTCTGCACATTACCTCAGTTTTCAGCTGCAACAGTTTCCTGTTCCAGTTCATTGGGTGTATGTTTTAGCACTGGCATTCATACTAAGAAGGCAAAAAAGCAGAGGTGTGCTGCTGAACCCTTAGCTACAGTGACCATGAGATGGCGGCACTCAGAATCATGTGGAATAACAGGGCAGTAAGTAGGACTGCAACCTTGGAACTTCAGGAGAGCTAACTTTGACCTCTTCAGAGACCTATTTGGAGGAATACCATGGGTAAGGGCTCCAGAAGGTAGAAGGGACCAAGAGAGCTGGTTAATATTCAAGCATCACTTCCTCCAAGCTCACAAACAGTGCATCCCTATGCGCATGGATGAGCAAGGAGTTTCTGATACAACTCAAACGGAAAAACGAAGTTTACAGTATGTGGAAAAAGGGACTGGCCACTTGGGAGAAATACAGGAACATTGCCCGAGTAAGTAGGGATGCAACGTGGAAGGCTAAGGCCCTCTTGGAATTAGATCTGGCAAAGGATGTGAGAGACAACACGAAAGGCTTCTTGAAGTACATCAGTAGGAGGTGGAAGACTAGAGAAAATGTGAGACCACATTGAATGAGGTGAGTGCTCTAGTGACAGAGAACACAGAGAAGGCAGAGTTACTGAATGCTGCCTTTGCTTCAGTGTTTACTGCTAAGAGTAGCCCTCAGGAATCTCAGACCCTGGAGGTAAGAGAGAAAGTCTGGAGGAAGAAAGACTCTCCCTTGTTCGAGGAGGGTTGGGTTAGAGATCACCTAGGCAAGCTGGGCACCCACAAATCCACAGGCCCCAATGGGAGGCATCCACAAGAGCTGAGGTTGCTGGCTGGTGTTACTGCTAAGCCATTCCATCATTTTTGAAAGGTCATGGAGAACAGGAGAGGTGCCTGAGGATGGGAGGAAAGCCAATGTCACTCTAGTCTCAAAAATAGTCGAGGAGGATGGCCCAGGAAATTACAGGCTAGTTAGCCTCACCTCCATCCCTGGAAAGGTCACACAACAGCTCATTCTAGAGGTCATCTCTAAGCACATGGAGGAAAAGATGATTATCAGAAGCCAGCATAGATTCAACAAGGGGAAATCATGCTTGACCAATCTAATAGCCTTCTATGATGGTGTGACTAGTTGGGTCTACCTTTACTTCAGCAAAGCTTTTGATACTGTCTCCTACTGTCTCCTACTGTCTCCAGCTATGCAGGGTCTAGTGGAGGCCTGTAGCNAAGGACTGAGAACTGGCTGAAGGACAGAGCACAGAGGGTTGTGATCAGCTATGCAGGGTCTAGTGGAGGCCTGTAGCTAGTGGTGATCCTCAGGGGTCAGTACTAGGTCCAGTCTTGTTCATCAGCAACCTGGATGAAGGGGTGGAGTGCACCCTCAGCAAGTTTCAGATGATACAAAACTAGGAGGAGTGGCTGACACACCACAAAGTTATGCTGCCATTCAGCAAGACCTGGACAGGTTGGAGAGTTGAGTAGAGGTGAACTTAATGAAGTTCAACAAGGGCAAGTGATAAGAATCCTGCACCTGGGAAGGAATAACCCCATGCACTAGTATAGGTTAGGGGTTGGCCTGCTGGGAAGCAACTCTGCAGAGACAGACCTGGGAGTCCTGGTGGACAACAAGTTAATCATTAGCCAGCAGTGTATCCTTGTGGCCAAGAAGGCGAATGGTCTCTGGGTTGCATTAAGAGTGTGACCAGCTGGTGGAGGGAGATTCCCCTCTCCCTCTACTCTGCCCTAGTGAGGCCACATCTGGATTATTGTGATCAGTTCTGGGTTCCTCAGCTCAAGAGAGACAGGGAGCTACTGCAGAGAGTCCATTGGAGGGCTACAGAGATAATGAAGGGACTGGAGCATCTCTCTTGTGAGGAAAGGCTGAGGGATTTAGGGCTTTTTAATGTGGAGAAGACTAAGAGGGAATCTTATAAATGCTTATAAGTATTCTCAAGGACCGGTGTCAAGAGGATGAGGTCAATCTCTTTTTGCTGGTGCCATGTGATAGGACAAGGGGCAATGGAAACAAACCAGAACACAGGAAGTTTCATCTAAACGTAAGGAAAAACTTCTTTCCTTTGAGAGTGACAAAGCACTAGAATAGGCTGCCCAGACAAGTTGTGGAGTCTCCTCTGGAGATCTTCAAAACCCACCTGGATGCAATCCTGTGAAATTTGATCTAGGTGAACCTGCTTTAGCAGGGGTTTGGACAAGATGATCTCTAGAGGTCCCTTCCAACCCCTACCATTTTGTGATTCTGTAATTGGCATGGAAAGCAGACCAGCACCACTCCTTTGAGCAGTTTATGCTTAAGTAAATTGGTCTTAGTCAGAGTATGCTTCCACTTCCTGTTAAGACCAAACTGAGGTATCAGAACTGCTATAATAGGGCCAAATTCATTCTGTTTCCCAGTCTTTTCATCCCTGAGCTACTTCCTCCCACTGTTTCCTCTACAACAGTGTTGTAGCTCATGCATTCTCATGCATTTAAAGTGTAAAAACAGTACTGGAGGGAATTAATCCAATTGGACTCCATTCTGTGCAACCTGCTATAGGTTATCCTGCTCTTGCAGGGGGTTGGATTAGATGTTCTCCAGAGGTCCCTTCCACCCCAGCATTCCGTGTGATTCTGTGAACTCCACCCCTCACTCCTCCAAAAGCCCCAAATACAAACTTTCAAATATGCTCTCCAGTTCTACTTGTTTGAGATTGCCAGGGAAAAAAGTGCTTTGTTTTTTACTTTGTTATGAGAATTCTGATGAATTTCAAAAATTTTAAGAAAACTTCATAAGCAATACACTGTTCTAACTTGAGCTATACCTGAAATCACTGTAAATGAGCTGTGTTTTATATTCGATTAACTCAGAGTTCTGGTAACAACAAAACAATTTATCTAGTTTGACCTATAAATTACTCTAGTAAGTTAAGCATTTGCCAACATTTCATTTCTAATTGTAGGGATTTAGGACTTTCTAGTATTATAACACCTTCCTATGTTTAATACAGATGTACTGGAAGGTCTCCATTTCATTTTTTAATGAAGCAAAAAAGTTTATAATACACTTTAGCTACAAGACTGAAGTATGCTTTCTTGAAGGACATGCCTTGTCAGAGTACTGAACTACCTTTTTGCTGGGGAGGGGGGGTTAGTATATTTCTCTCCATTACCAACCATTATGAAAAGAAGATGTGAACTAACAGATTATACACAGTATGTATGGGATGTATAAATAAAATAGTAATTAAAGGTCTTTCATGAGAGGGTGAAAAAAGCTATGTGTGTGAATAACTTCAAGTCTACTTTTTAAAAACACGCAAACAGTACAAAATGAAAACAACACGACGACCACTTGAATTCTGGTAACATGTGGGCCAAATCTTTCTTAAAAAAAAAATAAAAAAAATTATATCTATTTTTCAAATGCCTTTCACTTTTCACTTAATGTATTAAGATACACCTACCCTGAGCGGGAATTTTAAAGGCCTACGATAAGGCTGGAAACCCACAGGTCCTCCTTGTTGAAGTATGGCTTGATGGGCTGCATGAAGACCTTCTCCCACAACTGGAATGGCATTATTATTGCGAGCATGCTGGTTGTTAGGCTGCTGGTTTGCGTTGTTTTCATTGTCTTCCTGGTCACCAAGTAGGTAAGAATGGAGATCCCTGTAACAATTAAAATTTCAGTTTTGTTCTGTTTGTTCTGAGTGAGAATCTTACAGAAAGCTAGGCCTACTCAGAATGAGTACAAGGAGTACAAAACTTATACAGGACCAGAAGTTTATACTTATAGTATATACTGGCAGAATTTTGATAAAGTATAATAAACCATTTTCTGAAAAGATACTCAGTGCCATCTTAAACACAAAATTTACAAGCAAAAGGCTAGTGTGGATGCAGATTAGAACAGTGGGAATAGATCCACAAAGAAAGATCACTTATCTGTTTGACTGCTTTACAAACAACATCTGGTATTAAAGTTGTGCATATTTTACTGCCTCTAAGCTCTACTGGAAACAATGGCCTTCAAACCTAAACTGTACATGGGGCAGTGCTGTACTGCTATAGGTATGTTTTCAAAAGTACAGAGTCAGGGAGATATAAGACTCAAGATTCTAAACTGCTCAATACCTGTTCACGACTTTCTAAGAACATCAATCCTAGAAAGGGTCTATCTACTTTTAAAAGTATTAATTTGATATTGCCTGCAAATATCACTAGTAATTAGGTTTTTGGGTCTGATTAAAAAAATTCCAAACCCAATATGAACATTTAGAAGTTCATTTTTCTCAGCTTTAGCAGAATTTTTACTAGCGGTAAGATGCACATAGATATTCTATTGGAAGAAAATGAAAACATTTTCACATTGCTCAAAATTGATAAAGAGATTTCACAATTTTTCTTAACAGCTGCAACAGTGGAGAAAGCAAACTCACTTTTATCATCATCTCTGAAACTCTCTTCTTGTGTCATACTTAAACATTATAAAAGCATGCACAAATTCATAAATAAAAACCTTTCAAAAAAGCAAACTAATAGAAGAGGGATGGAGAAAGCCCTTATGAGAAGAAAAAATACATAATTCGGATTGCAGTTGAATAAAAGTCTTTGATTCATTTTCTCAGAAACTCAGACATAACTTAGCAAAGAATAAATCTTCATCCTAACAGTGCTGCACTAGCACAACCCACAATGAGCAAGACATGGTGGGAGAATAAATTTAAAACTTTACAAAAACAAAATTCAACACTAATTTTTTCTTGACTTAATTTCGCAAACAACATAGGAACTAAAAAAATCATTTCAAGTGCTAGAACTCTGCTTGGCAGTCTAAATTAAAGAACCTCACTTTGTATTATCATTTTCTGTACTTGACAGAGTTTTATCCTTCTTTAGAGATCAAAAGTTTAACTTAAAAATCAACAATTTAAAGGTATTCATTTACTCAGCTTAATGTTCTAAATAATTTTTCCTCTTTTTTTTCCTTCTTATAGAAAGAAATGGAAGATGGGCACACGAATTTTACTTACATGACTCATGGAAATGCTCTGCTGACACTTATCTCTTTACTGTTTTCATATATTACAAAGTTATCAAGATGTTAGTCAAACTTTGACAGATTTTTTCACTAAGCAAATGCTGTAGTAGTGTACCAAAAGAATTACNTGTAATAGTGTACAGAAGGAATTACTTGCCAAAGGCTAGTCCAGAAGTAGGTACAACTATTGCTCAGAAAAAGGTACTTCCATAAGAAATCACTATAGAAGTATTTCACCACATATTTTTCTGTAAAATAGCTATTAAAGCTACTTCTTAGGTTAACTCTCTTGAAAGCATGCGGCTTTCATGCTAAAAGGCTAAGCTGGACACAATGATTGTAGTTGATTTTGGCTTTCTGTACTTACAGCAAGTACCCAGCAGTAACAGTCCATGCTCGTACAAGACCTTTCAACCACTGTCTTGTATGTCCTTGCTCTAGCAAAGCTGGAAGCACCACCTGAAGCAAAAGGAGCTCTAGGGAAAGTTCACTTACTGGAGCATCACTAGAAACAATGGGAAGAGCAGGAAGTCGAACATAAGGAACAGTCTGACAGTAATCTTTTACAATGAACCATATTAATACCACTACAGTAAAAATTATATGGGATGCCAACAGGAACAATTCTTAGGTTTTTGCAGACGTTTTTCCTTATATACTACTCTGAACACAGGTTCATGTGTGTTTACAGACTTAGGTGCACAAGAAATTAAAGAAAATATGTTAAAGATTATATCAGAGAATATGATTTGCTCTTCTATTTGCTTCTATCATTGCCATTTCAATTATTATTTAGAAAAAGAAATACAATGCTGTGAAAAAAATGAAATGCAGTTACAGATATTCTTTTCTTCCTGAAGCAATGATAATCAGGAATGAATATGAAAAACCAACATGGCAGCAACTTCACTATCAAAAAGTTGAAGGGGAAAGTGTTCTGAGGGCATATAAACCCAAATATTTATCATTACAGAAGTAATACAAAATGCCTTTAGGCTTTTCTTAGTAGCTTTTTATTTGACAAACTATATAATATATACACATTTTAATTTCCTAGAACAATGAAGTTAATTAAAAACATATAAAACATACCAATGTCACATTCATGCCCAAATAGCACAAATACACATTTTTCTAGTTATAGGGAGACTAAAAAAACCACCCTTTAAAAATGAAATGCTTACCTGTAGAGCATAACATTATATGGAAGAAAGTTAGGCAGGAGATACTTAATAATGCGTATAGGAAGCCAGAGCATGAGCAGTACAATTGATCCAAAGACAATCTGCAACAAGGAAGTTAAACAAGTTAGTCTCAATAGCAGAAACAACCAAATACAGTTTCCCACTCATCTGACATGTTTCCTGTGTGGTGGGTTAGGCTAACAGCCAAATATCCAACTGCTTGCTCATTCCCCTCTGCAGCTGAATGGGAAGAAAACAAAGACAGAAGGCAAGAAGGCAACACTGAAAGTTTAACAGAGAAAGCAAAAGCCATGTGTGCCAGCAAAACAAAAGGAGGAATTCAGTAACTACTTCCCATAAGTAGGCAAACAATTAGCACCTGCCTGAAAAGCAGAGGCTCAGCACATCTTGCTGAAAAAGACTAACACTTTAACCTTGAATGCCATCCCTCCCCTCTGTCCTCCTTTCCCACAGCTTTTACTGCTAAGCACAAGGACATATGGTATGGAAAGCCGAAAAGCCTTGACACCTGTGCAAGTACTGTTCAGCCACAGCCAAAACACCTGTGTCAGCAATGCTGTCTCAGCCACTAATCCAAAGTACAGAGGCAAGACCACTATGCTATGATGCCCTCACCCAATAGGACTGTGGCTGCATGAGCGCTGACTGGCCAGCTGACAGTTAGGATAGTGTCAGACAGTTCTACTTTCTTTCCGCAGCACTGGGATTACTGATTTTGAATTCCTCTTTTCTTAGCAGCTGAGTTTTCAAGCAACTTGTAGAAACCTCAAAAGATCTTTAAGTTTCTATTTCCTCACATTTTAAATTGGTTGAAAGATCAAAGTTTAGCAGTGGAGGCCAGATTTCCTTAAGAAACCAGGTTAAAAATCAAGTACATTTAAAACACATTCTTACATGTTTTCTACTTCCACCAGTACAGTAGTACTGGCAGTACAGGAC
>VWZO01012982.1:0-24835 GCA_013396975.1 Bucco capensis
CCAACTTGCTCCCATTCCCTCTTGTCCTAGAAAGATCATCTAGTTCCAGACACAGAGATTGGTCGTGCTAAGCTGCTGTTGGATTGATTGACAGTGGATGTTTAGGATGTTCCTGGCATCACAGCTCTTTGGGAAGGTCACTGGGTATACAGTGCAAACAGATGTTCTGCAGTCTGTTCTTTCCTTTCACTTTACAACCCTGCAGAGAAACAGAGATTCCTTGGTTTAGGAGGAAATAAACCAACTCACATGGAGAGCAGGGGCAAAGCCTTTGGATGTTTTTGTAGCAGCTCCTCTGCTCATGACAGCAGCTGGGGCCTGGATCTCAGGTCTAAAAGCTCATTCTTTGGTGCTGTGAGAGACAAGAGAAATGCAGAGCCAAAGGAACATTGCAGCACAACGGGGTAGGGATTGCTCACCTAGCTCTGGCCATGTCCCAGGCCAACAAGGGACCTGGGGCAATCCAGGGAGGAAGGCAAAGACGGGTACAGAGGGAAGGTTAGAGACTCTTGCCTGCAGTGCTGTAAAGAAAGGTTGTACATCCAACTCTTTTCATGGGCTATTGAGGAGAGACATGGGACAGGGAGTGATGCATGCGATGAGGCCACAGAAAGCAGGAGCAGAGTGGTCTGAAGAGATAGCTGGAGAAGAGGAGGCTCAGGGGACATCTTCTTGCTCTCCAGCTCCCTGAAAGGAGGTTGGAGCCAGCTGGGGGTAGATCTCTTCCAGGTGACAAGTGACAGGACAGGAGGAAATGGCCTCAAGTTGTACCACAGAAGGTTTAGTTCAGACATGAGGAACAATTTCTTCCCCAAAAGGCTTGTCAAGACCTGGCCCAGGCTGCCCAGGGCAGTGTTGGATTCATCATCCCTGGAGGGGTTTCAAAGCCATGGAGATGTGCTGTTGAGGGACATGGTTCAGTGGTGACCTGGCAGTGCTGGGGAATGACTGGACTTGATAGTCTCAAAGGTCTCTTCCAGCCAAACTGCTTCTGTGAAGAGAAGGACAGTGGGGTGTCTCCTGGAGGACAGTGTGGGGAGGCACCTGAATGATGGAAGAGTGCTAATGAGATGGATGTGCAAGAGGGGAAACTGCTGCTTTGACCTGACGCTCTAAGGATTCCATGGAGACAAGGTCTGAAGGGAGAGGTAATAGCTTCTGTTAGAACAATTGGCATCACTGAGTGGGAAAGATGACTAGTGTTTGAGTACCCAGGCACTGCAGAGGCATGGAAAGGAAATTGGGGTGAAGTATTACAGGAAGGACATTGAGGGAGAATATGACACAGGCTATTCTATAGCTAGAGGCTGGCTGGTAGACTTTCTGCTGTCTGCTGCTCTCCAAGGACACTTCCAGTCATGCAGGCAGGGTGTGAAATGCTTCTGAATCACAGTGGAATGACTCACATTTCCCTTCTTCTCCTCTCCCCTTATGTAAATGCTGACAGAAAGCTCAGGACAGATGGAGCTGAGACCCTGTTGCTCTCACAAGAGGTACATTTCTCCTGTGGTGCCCAGGATGATGCACTGCAGTCAGAGATACACCGGTGCACTGAGGCATACCAGAGATGTGTGGACACTATGAAACAAGCCAAATATCCTCGGGGTGAAAGCCAGAGCTCTATAGTTATTGGGAAATGGAAAATTCACTTAATGGAAAACAGCAAGGCCATTCTCATTGCTAGGGGCAGCTACCAGAGGGAGACATGGCCACACTCTCTAAGGCAGGATCAGCTAACTCCAGAATCCCTGAATCATTAAGGTTGGAAGAGACATCTAAGCTCATCAAGTCCAAGCACCTCCCTATCACCCCCAGGACACTAACCCATGGCCTAAGCACCACAGCTAGATGTTTCTTCAACCCCTGCAGGGATGGTGACTCCAGCACCTCCCTGGGCAGCCTGGGACAATGCCTAACAACCCTGGCAGGGAACAAATTCCTCCTAACATCCAATCTAAACCTCCCCTGGTGCAACTTGAGGCCATTTCCTCTCATCCTCTCATTGGTAACCCAGGAGAAGAGACCAACCCCCAGCTCACTGCAAGCTCCTTGCAGGAGTTGTAGAGAGAGCTAAGGTCTGCCCTGAGCCTCCTCTTCTCCACACTAAGCAACCCAGTGCCCTCAGCTGCTCCTCAGCACACTTCTTCTCCAGAGCCCTCCCTAGCCTCCTTGCCCTTCTCTGGACACACTCCAATGCCTCTGGGTCCTTCTTGGAGTGAGGATCTCACTAAACTGCAAGCACAGGCAACCCCAATCCCCTATGCACAGAGGATCATGATGTCCATGAACCCTAAAGTGGTTTCCCAGGAGTTGCTGGGACCCGTGGAGGAAGAATGGAGGGAGAGCCAAAAGCTGCAGCCATAGGGTAGTGCATTCCTGCTGGATTTTCCTGCCTGGACCATGGATGCTCCTGGTGCCAGCTCTGGGTATCCTGCTCATGCTGCTGCTCTGCAGCGCAGGCATTCCCATTCTGATACTTGGAGCATCTCGCAGCTGCTTCACTTCTGAGGGTGTAAATTATATCCCTGGGATGCCAGGGAGAAGCTGATGCTCTGCAGCTGAGCCCACTGGCTTCTCACAAAAATTATAATAATTCTAAAGCAAAATAAAAAGAACAAAATAACCAAGCCAGAGAGTTAGAATGCTGAGGCTGCCAGCCTGGGAGCATGCAGCAGCTGCTGCTGCCCAGCACTGACACCACTCCAAAGAGCTGACTGCCCAAGGTCCCCAAGGGTGCTGCAGGTGGACATGCTCCTTGTCCCAGGATGTCACTTCTCCTGGTCACTGGGGAGCCAGCCCTGTCTGCAGCCTCACGTGATCCCTGGAAGAGTGGCACATGGCTCTGAGCTGAGAGCCTGAGCTGCACCCAGGAGAACATTCACCTCCAGCCTGCTGCTGGCAGGAGTCTACTTGCTGCTTGTCAGCAGAAGCATCATGTCAAGGCAGCCCAGAAGCCTGGACATCCTCTCCTGCCCTTAGCTAGTGCTCAGGGGAGCAGCAGTGTGTGAAAGCCTGGGCCAAAGTGGCTGCTGCTGAGCTCCCAGCCCACTACCTACTCAGGGACATTAGCTGTGACAAGAATCGGGAAAGCTGGAACTGGTTCTTACTGGTCCCAGCTGGGCACCTCTAGCCTGTGAGGAACTGATGATGTGTTGGTTGTCTGAGTTCCTGGGAATGACTGATCCCTGATGGCAGCTGCCAGTCACCAAGAGGAGCATCACTGGAAACCCAGCTGGGACCCAGCTCCTGGAACTTCCCTTGCAAAGACAACCTAATTTTCTCACAGTATCACAGAATCCCAGAATGTTAGGGGTTGGAAGGGCCCTAGAAAGATCATCTAGTGCAACCCCCCTGCCAGAGCAGGAGCACCTAGACCAGCTCANTGAAGGTGCTTTTCCTCCTCTGCCAGGGAACCTTAGGAGATCTTTGATTTCTCACCTTGTCCATGCCTCCATGATTTGCTTTTCCCTTGTTCTTCCTGACAGCTTCCTCTCTGTGGGTCTGCTCCTGCCCCAGGCTGCACTCTCACCTCAGGACTTTCAGAGGTGCTGCCTTCAGCATGGCTGCTGATGAAGCAAATCAGTAAAAAACCTTCTCCTCCCTTGTCCTTCTCCTAGATACCTTGAGAGTTGTCACTCTCCTGAGCCAGGCATCCTCCCCTGGCAGGCACACCAGGCCAAGGAGTGATGGATCCCCCCCAGGCAGCTGCACAAAGCCCTGCATTAGCTGTGGGAGCACTGCCCAATTGAGCACCTGCTGCTACCTGAGGCTCCTCTGCCCATAGACTGCCCAAGCAGCTGGGCAGGATGCCCTGGAGCTGGGATGATGCTCTCCAGGATGGATGCTGGCAGGGCTAGGGGTGAGAGAGGGTGGTGTGTGAAATCAGATTAATAAAAGCAGCAGTCCTCCCTCCCCCCCACTCCTCTCCTCATTACTGGCATTTGAAAGGCAGGCTTCCCATTTCTCCTGAGCTCTGGTGCTGGCTACAGATGGGAAGCTGTTGTCTCTGGGGAGTGCTGCCACCAGCAGAATTCTGCTGGGAGGAAATGGGCTGGTGACACCCAACAGACAATGAGCTGCTGGAAAGGATCCTCTGCAGATGTGCTTCCTCTTCATCAGCACTTGTTATTATCAATGAGATCCCTTCCCTTCTGCCCCATGCTAAATTGGGAATGGTATTCTATCTTCCAGGGGGTTTTTGTTTCTTTTTTTTTTTCTCCAGAAGGATGAAATAAAGGAATGAAGGCAAAGCAAGAAGAGAGACATCTCTTCTCCATCCTGGGTGGGACTCGGTCCCCTGCAGAGAAGATGAATGAGGCTTCTGGGCAACACTAGCTGCACTGAAGCCTAGACACTTGCTCAGCTAGGCACTATCTGTAGATCAGTGTGGTCCTTAGGTTGTTTGAACTGTGAGAATGCTGAGCAATCCTTCCAGGCTGGGGGTCAGGAGGCTGGGGCCAGGCTGTGTGCTGTGCTGCCCAGGGACAGCACTAGAGGCAATGGGCACAAACTAGCAGCCAGCAAGTTCCAGCTCAACAGCAGCAGCAACTTCTTTGCTTGGAGGATGCTGGAGCCCTGGCCCAGGCTGCCCAGGGAGCTGCTGGAGTCTCCATGTCTGGAGCTATTCCCAGGCCAGCTGGACACATCGTGTGCAAGCTGCTCTAGGTTCTCCTGCTCTGGCAGGGGAGTTGGACTAGATGAGCTCCAGAGGTCCCTGCCAACCCCTAACCGTCTGTGCTCCTGTGAGTCTGTGACATGCCCTGGGCTGGCTTTCACCCCCTCAATAAAAGCAGAGATCACTTCAGAAACTTCCCCTGGATAGGCTTCAGTGCTGCCCTGAAGGTGACAGTGGCTTTGTGGACTGTTCCAGTTGTGTTTGGTCAGCTCTCGGTTCTTCAGACACACCATCTTCCTGTGAGCTGCCAGGGGGCAGCACCCAGCCCACCAGCACCTGAACTCAGTTGGGTCCTTGAGTGGCTGAACACCAATGTAGGTGCTCAGCCTGCTGGAGATAACCTGGGACTGGCAGCTGGGCCCTGGGGTTTTAGAGTGAGCTCTACCCGTGTCAGTCAGGCACAGTCTGCAAATCCCTTGTGTTCTCCTGTGGCCCCTGGTGCCATAACTGTGCCCACAGCAGAGGGAGCATTAAACTCATTGCCCACGGTCAAGTGTGGGCAGGGTTACCCATGTTCCTAGAATCCTTGCATGGGGAGGATGAGCTCATTAGCCTTCTGGCAGTCATCCTAGGAGAAGGACAACTCTGATTCCAAACCTGGGCAGATGGAGCTCGTTTAGCCCTGTAAGGCCTTCCAGCTAAGAGCTTAAACCTCTGTCCTAAGGACTTGGCTGCCAGCGTCCAAGCTTGCTAGGCCCTGGCAGATGAACCTTAGGACTAAAGGGTGGGTCCAGCTCTGCACATGCTGTGTCTCACCTAAAAAAATCCATAGTGCAGGCTCGAGGGTGCTATCTGCTATCCTCATTTATCATTGTGCTTGGAAAAGGTGCTGAGGAGGAGCATGGATGAAGTCCTCCCTGGAGCTTTGTTCGCCAAGCCTAGCCACGACAACCCATGTCAGTGATGTTGAGACTCTTGATTCCTGTCACTCTTGCAGAGGTGAGACAGGGATGCCCATGCTTAGAGGGGAAGCTCAGAGTGTGTTGTGGAGAATCTTTAGGGACCTCCTGCAGAGGAGGGCTGGTGCTGACTGAAGCTGGAGCTGGGCACAAACATGGAGAGCTGAAGATAAATCAGCATTTCAGAGCTCCTGCAGCAGCAGACCTGGATTTAATAGGAATTCCTGGTGCTAATCTTTGCCAACAGCTGTTCCTCAGAGGCTGTAGAAAACCTTTACTCCACTGAGCTGTGAGCAGGCTACATGCCAGGAGGTATAGAAGGCAGAGCTCCAGCAACCATGGAGAAGCTTGAGCCAACACAGAGCTCCTCAGGAAACCAACACAGAATCACACAATCATGAAGGCTGGAAGAGACCTCTAAGCTCATCAAGTCCAAGCATCTCCCTATCATCCTCCTGCCACTAAGCCATGGCCCTAAGTAAAGCATCTAGATGTTTCTTCAACCCCTGCAGGGATGGTGACTCCAGCACCTCCCTGGGCAGCCTGGGCCAATGCCTAACAACCCTTGCAGGGAACAAATTCCTCCTGACATCCAATCTAAACCTCCCCTGGGGCAACTTGAGGCCCTTTCTTCTTGTCCTCTCACTGTTAACCTAGGAGAAGAGACCAACCCCCAGCTCACTGCAAGCTCCTTTCAGTTACACCTCCTCCACAGAAAACGTTTGGTTAGAAGAGTTTTAAGTGAGAAGGATTATTTTGTTATACTCTATTCCTTTTTTTTAAGTGGGAGGAAAAACAAACAAACCAAAACAACTCCAAAGAAAAGAAACCCAAATCAACTCATCTGGTTGTGTGTCAACACATTGACATGAGATTGGTTGTTTCTTTTCAACCTAATATGTGAGTCTTTGGGGGTGTGTGTGTGTATTTTCAAGCCAAAGACATCCTTCTGTGCTAATGTTTGAGCATGTGGCTCTGCTCCCCACTGCCTGCCAGTGTATTTTTAACTGGGAATAAAACAAAGTCCATTTCCCCCCAGTTCCAAAAGCTCAAACAAAGCATAATGTTGCATTAATTGGAATCCAGAGTTGTTTTCTGATGGGTCTTCAGGGAAAGTTGTTTTTGTTTCATAGCAGAATTCAAATGTTTTCAGGGAAAAACAATGGCAAAAATTCATTTTTAATGGAGAGAGCTTTTATCTCAATACTGCACTGAAGAAGCAGGTCCAGACTGCTTTTATTTCCCTGCATCTAATTGAATGTATTAAACCTTCTGAGCATTGCCTTTCATTTCAATGACCCTTTTCCTTTATTTGATTCTGGAAAACATCAGATTCTCTCTTTTATTTTTTTGAGGGAACAACTGCAGGCAAAGGTTTCTTTCTTGGACAGAATGAAAATGAGAATTGGAATGCTCTCTCCCACCCTGGGAGTGCTGCAAAAGCTAGAAAAACCCCTAAACAAAACAAAGAGCTAACCTCAAACACTTGTTTCTGTTTGAAAGCCTTTGGGTTGGGTTGGTTCCCTCCTGGAGCAATTGCAAATCTCTGGTTGCCCAGAGGCCTTGCCCCAGACCTTGGGTTTACAAAATGCTTCTGCCTTTGGGGAGCTCCAGGAAGCTGGAAAGACCATGAGCATGCCCCATGAAGCTGGAACCATCTAAGAGGTCCTGGAGAAGAATGAAGGCACAGTCTTGTTCCTACTCAGAGAGCTTGGGAACCCTGAGGGTGCTGGTCCATGGCATTCCTTTGGGAATCATTTTCCCTAGGGCACAACACTGCTTGCTGGGGAGAGGTTGGGCTTTCAACAGCACTGCCAGGAACTCCCCAGGCTCTGGGTTCATAGCCCAAGGCTTTCACAAGCCTTTCAGCAGGGTTTGTGTCTCAAGAGCAGTCAGCTGAGAGTAGCTCTGCCTTTGAGCTCTGGGCCATTACACATGAGCATCTCCAGAGCAGGGCAAGGGAGCTGGGGAAGGGTCTAGAGCACAAGTGTGCTGAGGAGCAGCTGAGGGCACTGGGCTTGGTTAGTGTGGAGAAGAGGAGGCTCAGGGCAGACCTTAGCTCTCCCTACAACTCCCTGAGAGGACCTTGCAGTGAGCTGGGGTTGGTCTCTTGTCCTAGGTAACAAGCAATAGGACAAGACGAAACGGCCTCAAGTTGTGCCAGGGAAGGTTTAGGTTGGACATGAGGAGCAATTTCTTCCCCAGAAGGGTTGTCCAGGCCTGGCCCAGGCTGCCCAGGGCAGTGCTGGAGTCACCATCCCTGGAGGGGTTTCAAAGCCATGGAGATGTGCTGCTGAGGGACATGGCTCAGTGGTGACCTGGCAGTGCTGGGGAATGCTTGGACTTGATGATCTTGAAAAGGTCTCTTCCAACTGGAACAATTCCAGGATTTCACACAGGCCACCAGCCAGGAGCTGTGTCACAGTATCACAGTATCCCAGTATGTCNAGACCCTGCTTCCAGTGGCAAGAGTATGCAAGAGAGGAAAGCTGCATTTTCTTTTCCAGCCTTTTTCCTCCAATATTGCTTGACTCTTCTCCTCATCCATCCCAGCCTAAAGTACTCAGGGGGCCAAGCAGATGATCCCTGGCATGCTGAGGTCTAGCCTCACCACCATGTAATCCCAGTGCCTGAGCCAGACACAGCTGGCTGACCTGGAGGTGAAGGAGTCTCCATAAATCCATGGTGCCTTGGAGCTCTCTCCCTAGTATTAATATCCTCCTACTTCTGCTACAGTGACCAAAACAAACCCACAACCAAATCCAACTGAGCCAAGCTGCTTGATTTTTGCAATCTCTACAGCCATCAGAGGCAGGGACAACCATGGAATAAAGATATCCTGTTCTGAGGAAATAAATAAGATGTTGATTGGCAAGCTAAATCCTCCACAGCCTGGCTATTGTATGACTGGAATCCCAAATCAGCCCAACTGCAAGATGCTTTAATGCTCTTTCCCCACTTCAAAATGCAGGTTTTTCAATCTATTTCCCTAAGCCTTAGGACTGCTGTCTCTAGCCCACTGCCCAGCTGGCCAAGGAAGCTAAGAGCATCTTGGCCTGAATCAAACCTAGTGTGAGCAGTAGGAGCAGAGAAGTGATAATCCTTCTGCCCTCAGCCCTGGGGAGGACACACAGAGAGTCCTGGGAGCAGGTTTGGGCTCCTCAGGCCAAGAAGGAGCCAGAGGCATTGGAGTGTGTCCAGAGAAGGGCAAGGAGGCTAGGGAGGGCTCTGGAGAAGAAGTGTGCTGAGGAGCAGCTGAGAGCACTGGGGTTGCTTAGTGTGGAGAAGAGGAGGCTCAGGGCAGACCTTAGCTCTCTCTACAACTCCCTGAGAGGAGCTTGCAGTGAGCTGGGGGTTGGTCTCTTCTCCTGGGTTAGCAGTGAGAGGACAAGAGGAAATGGCCTCAAGTTGCACCAGGGGAGGTTTTGCTTGGATGTCAGGAGGAATTTGTTCCCTGCAAGGGTTGTTAGGCATTGGCCCAGGCTGCCCAGGGAGGTGCTGGAGTCACCATCCCTGCAGGGGTTGAAGAAACATCTAGCTGTGGTGCTTAGGCCATGGGTTAGTGTCCTGGGGGTGAAAGGGAGATGCTTGGACTTGATGAGCTTAGAGGTCTCTTCCAGCCTTGATGATTGTGTGGTTCCCATTCCTGCCCTTGGTTAGAAGCAGTCAGTACAAGCTCTCCTCAGACAGCACCTCTCATTGGAGCTCCTCAGCTTTCTAGGCACATCGGGAGGGTTAGCATGTGTTAACAGAGGCATTGTCAGGAGATAATGGGCTGCTATTAGAGCAGCTTTTCCTTTTTTTTTCCTTTTTTCCCCCCTTTTCTTTTCCTTCTGATGGCTTTGGGCCATTTTCCTCTGATGTTGGAAATGTCTTGCAGTTCCTGGAGGTATTCTGGGATCAGCCTTGTCACCCAGCCCAATCACTCCTCTGATCTTTCTTTTGAAAGAGAAAGAAATGAAGTAAATATAAAATGTCCCCTTGGGAGTTTGTGTGCTAGCATGACAAAAATAAGGCTACTGATGGGGAAGAGCTGATCCCAGGCTGGATAATCCCTGAGCCTAAAGAACAACATCTCCCAGTAGGTCACTCTGCAAGAGGCCCTGGGGAGCTCTGCCTTGAAACAAGAGCCAAGGGAAATGGAACTTCTTGTCCTGGAGAAAGAAAGAGCATCAGCCTCAGCAGAGAAATGTTAAGGTCAAAGATTTATCAGCTCTGGTTACAATCTCCACTTGCCTCTCCTTAGGGAAATAAAGCAGCTGAAATGACCTGGGAATATTAAGTCTGAGCTAAGTAGCCAGGTTAAAGGAGCCAGAGGAGCTGGGCAGGGGAGCATGGACAGCAGGGGAGGGCTTAGAGCTGCCACCAGGCCACAGCCATCAGAGAACAGCTTCCTGCATCACATCCCATCATATCCTGCTCTGGGAGCAGCCCAGCATGGGACAAAAGCTTCTGGCTGTGCCCAGAGCGTGAGCTCAGGAAGGAGGTTGCCCCTATGGAGAAAAGAGTCTGTCCAGCAAGGCATCCAGCATCTTCCCATCAGGTTTTACACTTAGGGATGGAGGCAGGAAGGGGAAGGAAGAATTTCTGAGCCCTTCATAAGTCTGGGAGGAGAAGAAATGGTTTGAGACCAAAAGCTTGCTGGCCCATAGTGGTTGCAGGGGAATGTAATGTCATTAACCTTCTTGTGAGGGCTTCTGTGCAACCAGAGAGGTCACAGCAGGGTCCAGACAGCAGTGCCCAAACTATAGACTGGTAGGAAGGAGGCCTGGAATGGTCTGGAGGAGAGATGGTAGGACACAAAGTTGTGTTGGTGGGAGAGGAGCTCTGGAGGTCTCTGGTCCTGCACTTTGCTCAGTGGGGCAGATGCACACAGGTTGCTCAGGGCTGTGTCCAGCTGAGCTCTGAGCACTTGTGTCCCTACCCTGACTTCTACTGCTGAACCTCTGAGGACTGGAAATCTCCCATCCATCCTCACCTGTAGCCACTTTATGCTGGTTCCCTGCTCCTTCCTCCCTGCTACAGGCTTACTCTCCCTCTGACCATCCCTGTTCCCTACCTCCAGCATGAATTCCTGGACTTGGCAAATCCACATCACCTCTGTGCCTTCCTCTCCCTCACCTGCAGCTACCTGGCAAGCAATCAGTCAACCTCAGGGTTAATGAATGCACCTAGATGGGCTCTATCCTTCTTGCTAGTTGCAGTTCAGTGCAGCATCATTGCAGGGAGGAACCAGCACCTTTTCCCTTCCTGCTTCCTCCAGGAAGAAGGATGAGGAGGCAGCAGAGAAGAGTGCCAGCAGCTCAGTGGTGCACAGGGGATGCAGGACACACACAGAGAGCATCAAGCAGTCAGCATGGCCTGGGTGCACCCTCCCTGCACCCCACATCACCCACGGTTGGTGCTGCACATCCTGCAGAGGTACTTGCTCAGTTATTTTATATCGTTTTCCTTATTTTTTTTCTTGATGCAAAGGTTAAACAAATCAAACATTACTGACTCAGTGCAAATGACAGAAGGGCTAAGTGGTGTTAGCTTTAATTAGTGTCAAGGAGAAGAACCGAGGGTGTAGGGCTGGGTTTTTTTTGCAGGGAGGGTTGGCAGGTTGTCATTTGTATTCAGATAGGGACATCTAGTGACTCTGGTGACACATTGCAAGGTTTGAGCATCCCAGCACTGTGTGATGGAGAAGGAAAGTCTGAGACTGCTCCTCCCACCTCAGTCTCACCTGCTGCTATAAAGAGCATCCTTCAGAAGATGTCCCCAGGGACATCCTGCTGGTCTGATCCTGCTGGTCTGATCCTGTTGGTGTGATCCTGCTGCCTCCAAAAGGACAGTGGGGTTTTGTGTATCTTGCCATGGTGCAAGGCTTCCCCCTAAGCCAACTCACCACCATGGGTTCCCCACTGAACTCCATCCAGTGCTGTGTAGGGCAGGGCATGTGCCCTATGAGCAGAGCCTGGCACAAGCATTGGGGTCCTCTGGGTGCCCAGGGATGTATAGAATCCCAGAATCCAGCATGCTGGGGGTTGGCAGGGACCTGTGGGGATGATCCAGTGCATCCCCCCTGCTCCAGCAGCCTCAGCCCCAGCAGCTTGCCCAGCATCACCTCCAGGGGCCTTGGCAATCTCTGCACACAAGGACACTCCACAAGCTCTCTGGGCAGCCTGGGCCAGGGCTCTGCACCCTCACAACAAACAACTTGCTCCTCCTGCTCCCATGGAACCTGCTGGCTTCCAGTGTGTGCCCATTGCCCCTTGGCCTGGCCCTGGGCACCACTGAGCAGAGTGTGGCCCCAGCCTCTTGCCCCCTGCACCCTTCAGCTCTTGCTGAGCATGGAGCAGATCCCCAAACAAACCTGGAGGTAGGGGATATCCCTGCATGCCAGAGTGTGAACACACCAGGGGAAGCAGAAGGGACAATTCCCAGTGCTCCCGGTTCATGTAGCACTGGGCTGTGTCTGCTCCCAGCCTCTCTCCACCTCAGCATACATCCTGTGGTCCAACATGCTGCCAGAAAAGCCAACCTGACTCCTGCTCTGTGTATCCCTGCTCCAGAGCTGTTTCTTCATTCAGTGCATGGCCAAGGCTGTGGCTGCTCACCTGGAGCCAGGTGTCTTGCAGGGCAGCTCTGCTCTGGCCACCTGGCCACAGGCACCCAGCGTGGGCACCTTTCACCCACCAGCTGCTCTGCTGAGGAGGTGTCTCTAAGTCCTCTCTGCTGTTGCCCCAAATGTCCTCTGCTCAACAAAACTTACCTGAAAAGAACAAGCACAGCTTTTTCCTTTGATTCACCCTCCTCATCAGGGCAGGAAGCTGTAGATCACAGAATCACAGAATCACCAAGGCTGGAAAAGACCCCCAGGATCATCAAGTGCAGCCTATGACCCAATACACCACAACATCTAAACCATGCCACTCAGTGCCACATCCAATCTTTTCTTAAACACCTCCAGGGACAGTGACTCCACCACCCCCCTGGGCAGCCTATTCCAGAGCCCAATCACCCTCTGTGTGAGGAAGTGCTTCCTAATGTCCAGTGTAACCCTCCCCTGCTGCAGCTTCAAGCCATGGCCTCTTGTTCTGTCACTAGCTGCCATGGAGAAGAGCCCAACCCCTACCTGACTACAACTTCCCTTCAGGTAGTTGTAGAGGGCGATAAGGTCACCCCTGAGTCTCCTCCTCTTCAGGCTAAACAGTCCCAGTTCCCTCAGCCTTTCCTCATATGGCTTCCCCTCCAGCCCCTTCACCAGTCTTGTTGCTCTCCTTTACAGCAAGGATCCTTGCCCTCTCACCCTCCCTTTTAGACACCCAAGCAGCTCTCTCCTTCATTTCTGAACATGTGGAGTTCTGAGGTGTTACAGGGTATGTAAATGACTGGAGGTATCCATCTTTTCCCCCCATTCCCCCCCCTGACCGTTACTGTGTTTGTTTGTAAACTCTTGGTGGGGGGGGTAGTAGCCCTTTCCACCGGCTGAGCCGTGTGGGCAGGAGCCACACGGGCAGGAGTGGAGCCGTGTGAGCAGGAGCGGAGCCAAGTGGGCAGGAGNCTGAGCGGGCAGGAGTGGAGCTGAAAGGGCAGGAGTGGAGCTGAGAGGGCAGGAGTGGAGCTGAGCAGGCAGGAGTGGAGCCAAGCAGGCAGGAGTGGAGCTGAGCGGGCAGGAGTGGAGCTGAAAGGGCAGGAGTGGAGCTGAGAGGGCAGGAGTGGAGCTGAGCAGGCAGGAGTGGAGCCAAGCAGGCAGGAGTGGAGCTGAGCGGGCAGGAGTGGAGCCAAGCGGGCAGGAGCAGAGCCGAGAGGGCAGGAGCAGAGCCGAGAGGGCAGGTGCTTTATTAATTGTATGTCTTCCTGCAAGGTCTAGCAGCAGAGTCCCTGAGACTCTGAGGAGCTCAGGCACAGGATCCCAGCACAAGATGTGTGTTCTCTGCTCTCTGCAGAGATGCCTGTCCATGGTAACTCACCAGCAGCTCTGGGACAGGAGGATGTGGAGAAGTTGCCCCTTTCTAACTCCTCCACCCACTGTATCCCAGAATCCCAGCATGGCTGGGGATGGAATGGATCTCTGGGGATCATGCAGTGCATCCCCCCTGCTCCAGCAGCCTCACCCCCAGCAGCTTGCCCAGCATCACCTTCAGGGGCCTTGGCAATCTCTGCACACAAGGACACTCCACAAGCTCTCTGGGCAGCCTGGGCCAGGGCTCTGCACCCTCACACCTAACAACTTTCTCCTCATGGGATCTCTGGGACTCCTTCCTTGCCATGCCCCTTGTAAGGCAGTGAGAAGGATCTCCCTGTCAACCTGCAGGGCATTGTGCTGCGAAGTTCAGCTCCAAGCACAGAACAGGCTTTTACTTTTGTCTCTCTCTTCAAAACATGAACATTTCCATCAGGAGAAGGTCACACTGGTTTGGGACAGTTGTGTGGAGTGTGAGAGCAGGGGCTGGGTGCAGCCTGTGTGACCCTGGAGACATCAGTTCCACCACAGGCTGTGCCAAGAGCTGCCTTCTGTCCCCTATGGACTGGTCTCCATCAGCCAGGATGGAGAATCAGAGAGGTGTGAGTGTGCTTAGAGGTGTAGAAAGCAACACACCTCATTGCTCAAGCAACACACCTCATTGCTCAGCTGTCAAACTACCTCAGGTTTCCCTGTCCTTCATCTGCCTCAGGATAGCCCTTGGAGAGCAAGGACTGTCCCTTCCTTCCCATCCCTACAGAGCCTTTTATGGTGTCTCAAGCACTTTATGATACCTCTGCTCTGCAGTTCACTTTCTCCATCCAGAGGAGAGGGAAAGCAACCTGATCTCCAGCAGAGAACACAGCACTACCTGAGGAGAGATCAGCATTGATTGTCATCTCTAGGCTAATCCCCACATCTATAACAGTGAGAACAGGCCAGAGGACAGGAAAACACCACAACTGTAAACCTCACCAAACATTTCCTGCCATGACTGGTGATTAAAAACTAAATAACCCCAAATGACTATCATCTGCAGCACAAAGCCACTCACAATTTATTGCCAGAGCTCTGGTCCCTTAGCAACTCCATCACCACCAGAATTGCAGAGGGGAGTGTACCCTGGCTGCTTGAAACCTCTTCCCAGATTGAACATAAAGTGATAAAGAATGATTTGCACAAGCTGAATTTACAAGCACTTCAAAGTGTCTCTGCACTGAATTATCATAGAATCACAGAACTGTCAGGGCTGGAAGAGACCTCAAAGCTCCTCTGTTCCCAAGCCCTGTGCCTGCCATGGGCAGGGACACCTGGCACTAGAGCAGCTTGCTCCCAGCCCCAGCCAGCCTGGCCTGCAACACTGCCAGGGCTGGGGCTGCCACCACCTCTCTGGGCAACCTGGCACAGTGGCTCAGCACCCTCCTGGCCAACAACTTCTGCCTAACAGCCAACCTCAATCTCCCCTCCTCTAGTTTGGATCCATTCCCCTAGTCCCAGCAGTACCTGACATCCTAACAAGTCCTTCCCCAGCTCTCTTGGAGCCCCTGCAGATCCTGGAAGGCCACAAGAAGGTCTCCTGGGAGCCTTCTCTTCTCCAGACTGAACAATCCCAACTCTCTCAGCCTGTGCTCATAGGAGAGGTGCTCCAGCCTCTGAGCATCCTCATGGCCCTGTTCTGGACACCTTCCAGCACCTCCAGATCTCTCTTGTCCTGGGAGCTCCAGAACTGGCCCCAGTGCTCCAGGTGAGGTCTCCCCAGAGTTACCTCAGGGGGCTGGAGGCAGAGGGAGCTCGGTGTCTTTCAGGAGGAACAATAAATTCCTCCAACGTCAGACAGGTTTGGCTGCCTGATGTTGCTGGGAGAATAATCATCATCATAATAACTGGTCTGCTACCTAGCCATTCATTAGCAGCAATTACACAGGATTAGTGTTACAAATTGCTATTGAAAGATGTTACCAAGCTAGGAGCCCTCACTTTAATTGAAAGCACTTTTTGGATTTGATTACTAATGGCCCTGTGTTATAATATCAATGACCTGCATGAGGAAATTGCTTCCCCAGAGGGGTCTTGTTGGCAAAAGAATCTCTGCTGGAAGACAGAGCTTTCCTCCTGTCTTTGGGAGCAGTGGAGGGTCAGCTTTCAATGGCATGTTCAGCACCCCAGGGGAGGTGTAAAAAGAAGTGGTCAAGGATTGTTTCCATACCCAAAGGACAGCATTTAATAGATTATTTTACCAGAATAATAGAATCATTTTGGTAAGAAAAGAACTCTAGGATCATCAGGTCCAACTGTCCACCCAGCACTGCCATGCTCTCCATTAAACCATGGCCCCAAGCACCCAGCTCCATGGCTTTTGAACACTCCCAGGGATGGTGACCCCACCACCTCCCTGAGCAGCCTGGGCCAATGCCTGAGAACCTTCTGGGACAAGAAATTCTCCCTAATATCCAACCTAAACCTCCTCTGGTGCAACTTGAGGCCATTTCCTCTTGTCCTATCACTTGTCCCTTGGGAGAAAAGACCAACCCCCACCTGGCTCCAACCTCCTTGCAGGGAGTTGTAGAGAGTGAGAAGGTCTCCCCTGAGCCTCCTCTTCTCCACACTAACCAACCCTAATTATCTCAGCTCCTCCTCACAACACTTGTGCTTTAGACTCTTCACCAGCTTCCTTGCCCTCCTCTGGACACACTCCAACTGGTGGCAACGTGGAGAGAAGGACTGGTCAGATGTAGGATGCAGCAGCAAAGTGAGGGAAGAGAAGTTTCGTATCTGCAGAAGTTGGTCTCTTCTCCAGGGTTATCACCAAGAGGACAAGAGGAAATGGATTCAAGTTGCACCAGGAGAGAGTTTGATTGAATATAAGGAGGAATTTGTTCCCTGCCAGGGTTGTTAGGCATTGGCCCAGGCTGCCCAGGGAGGTGCTGGAGTCACCATCCCTGCAGGGGTTGAAGAAACATCTAGCTGTGGTGCTTAGGCCATGGGTTAGTGTCCTGGGGGTGATAGGGAGATGCTTAGACTTGATGAGCTTAGAGCTCTCTTCCAACCTTCATGATTCTGTGATTCTCTGAAGGATCATTGTATAACCTCCAGCAGAGAGGTGCTCACTCTTCCCCCATCACTTCATGAGCTGGGACACACAAATGTGCTTTGTTTCGTTGTGTGCAGCATCCTTTGTTTCCAAGATAAGCATGTAATGAGCTGCAAGCAAATGCACAGAGAGGCTCCTCTGGTAGGTTTCCATCTTGCTGCTGTTGGCAATCCATTAATGAAGCCTAATTACAATGTCAAAAACCTATGTTCTAGCCCAGTGACTAATTGACTTTGGAGATGCAAGAGCTCTTCTGTTGTTTTAAGCCAGGAGAAAGGAGAAGGGGAGGCAAAAGGATTGTTAATTAGTTTGGTTCTGCTTTATCTGCACCACAAACCAACATATTAGTTAGAGAAGCAATTCCTTGCCTGGTAATACAGAGCAGGGACAGAACATTCCCTCCTGTTGGCAGCTGCAGCTATTGATGCTCCACTCCTGTGCTGTGTTCCTTGGGGAGGGGATTGTCGTGGGTGAATTAGGCCTGGGGATGCCAAAACAGAACCGTGGATGGAGGCTTCCAGTGGGTAGGAGCTTAGGATAGAGAAATGGGGAAACGGATACTTGAATGATGGATGGAGGGATGGAGGGATGGAGGGATGGAGGGATGGAGGGACATGAGCCAGCAGTGTGCCCAGGTGGCCAAGAAGGCCAATGGCATCCTGGCCTGTATCAGAAACGGTGTTGTCAGCAGGAGCAGGGAGGTGATCATGCCCCTCTACTCAGCCCTGGTGAGGCCTCACCTTGAGTACTGTGTCCAGTTTTGGGCCCCTCACTACAAGAGGGACATTGAGGTGCTGGAGAGAGTACAGAGGCGGGCTACCAAGCTGGTAAAGGGCTTAGAGCATAAGCCTGAGGAGGAAAGACTGAGGGATCTGGGCCTGTTTAGTCTGGAAAAGAGGAGACTGAGGGGAGACCTCATTGCTCTCTATAACTACCTGAGGGGAGGTTGTAGGGAGGCAGGAATTGGTCTGTTCTCCCTGGTAGAGAGTGATAGGACAAGGGGAAATGGATTGAAACTGCGCCAGGGGAGGTTCAGGTTAGATATTAGGAGGAATTTCTTTACTGAAAGGGTTGTCAGCCATTGGAACAGGCTGCCCAGGGAGGTGGTTGAGTCACCGTCCCTGGAGGTGTTTAAGAGACGGCTGGATGTTGTGTTGGGGAGCATCATTTAGTGGGGTGATAGGGCTAGGAAGAAGGCTGGACTCGATGATCTTCAAGGTCTCTTCCAGCTGTAGCTGTTCTGTGATTCTGTTCTGTGAAATAAACTCTAGGAAAGATGGACTGGGTCCAAGGCAGGGTCATGAAGATGATCAGAAGTATGAAGCACCTCTCCTATGAAAACAGGATGGGGTTGTTCAGCCTGGAGAAGAGAAGGCTCCAGAGAGATCTTCCTGTGGCTTTCCAATACCTACAGAGATCTTATCAAAAAGAGGGAGAGAGAATTTTTACACAGGCAGATAGTGATAGGACAAGAGGTGATGGTTTTATACTGACAAAGGGAGATTTAGATTAGATGTTAGGAAGAAATTCTTCACTCAGAGGGTGGTGAGACACTGGAACAGCATGCCCAGAGTTGTGGGGAATGGCATGGAGCTGTGCCAGGAGATGTTCAGGTTAGATATTAGGAGAAGGTTCTTCAGCCAGAGAGTGGTGGAGCACTGGAAGATGCTCCTCAGGGAAGCAGTCATGGCACCAACTCTCCCTGAATTCCAGAAGCATCTGGACAATGCTCTGAGGTACATGAGGTGACTTTGGGCTTGTCGTGTCCATTGACAGGAGCTGGACTCCATGATCCTTGTGGGCCCTTCCAGCTCAGGACATTGTGTGATTCAAGAACTGACTGCAGTCCTTCAGCTGATACTTGGAAAGCTGTGGACTCATTCCTGCAAGTCCAAGAGTCTAATACATGATTGTTGTAGTAAAAGAAGCATTTTGTTTTGGGAGAAGGGTCTCAGTTTCTCTATGGACCTCCTTCTTCTCCTGCATTGAGATAAAAGGCTGTGCCATGAGATGGAGACTTTCCTACCCACTGACAAGACTGGAGAGAGGTGTTTTTGTTGGGCAATCACAGTATCATGGTATCACAAAATGTCAGGGGTTGGAAGGGACCTAGAAAGATCATCTAGNGGCACATTGCTGCCTCATGGGCATCCTCCTAGCCACCAGCACTCCGAGAGCTTTTTCCCCAGGGCTCTTCTCCAACAGATCAGTTCCCAGGCTGTACTGATCCATGGGCTTGTTCTTTCCCACATGCAGTACTTTACACTTCCCCTTGTTAAATGTCATTCAGTTTCTCCCTGCCCATGTCTCTAGCCTGTCCAGGTCACTCTGGACGGCAGCACAGCTCCTGGTGTGCCAGCCACTGCTCCTAGCTTGGGATCATCTGCAAACTTGCTGAGGGAACACTCTCCCCCTTCATCCAGATCACTGATGAATATATTGAACAGTCCTGGCCCCAGCACTGACCCCTGGGGCACACCACTAGTCACAGGTCTCCACTTAGACTCTGCTCCACTGACCACAACTCTCTGGGCTCTGTCCTTCAGCCAGTTCCTAATCCATCTCAAATCACCTCAAAGCTTACAGAAAGAAGTAAGTTCAAGCTGCCTTTCAGGTTTTCAGCAAACTTTTAATCTTCACCCCAAACACGTCTGCTCTGGTGACATTCCTGAACAGGCTAAGTTACTCTGAAAAGCTTTTCACGTAGTCTCAAGTATAAATATTTTGATACAAAAAATAAAACCACCAAACCCCTCCAAACCCAAGCCCTTGTGCTCACATGCCATGGTCACCATCATGCCACCAAGAAACATTTCCTCTTCCCTCCACACCAAGCCAGACCACAGCTGGAGGAGACAGGCAGAGCTAGATGCTTCCAGTCCTTGTTGCTCTTTTGTCTTGCCACTGCTGGGAATCCAGGAACAGAAGAAGAATCCCAAAGGTCTTGCGATGAATTTACTGGTTCTGAAGATGCTAAGAGGTGTGGGATAAGGAAGGAGCTAATGAAGCTCTGGTGGGCACAGGAATGAAGGCACCAGCTCCATCAGCAGCAGTTCCCTGTGCTTCGGGGGCTCATGAAGTTTTGTGGCTTCAGCTGAGGTGGTGGAGAGCAGGGAGATGAGGAGCAGGAGCATATCTCCTGGGGTTGGTGTTCTCAGCACTGCCTTGTGTTATCCAGAGCCATGGCTGCTGGCTGCTTGCATGTTCTCAGGACTTACCCAGAACAGGTCTGGTTCAGGTGCTAGTTCATGGTGAGACCATTTGCTGGCTAGGAAAGCTGAGTTTTTCTTCTTTCTCTACTGTACAGCAGCTATGGATGAGCCCAACTAGCAGCAGTATCCTATCCTACCTTGTCTGCAACACACACACAGAGATCATGCCTACATGTCACCTACTTACTGGCAGATACCTCATGCTTACAGCCATCCTTGGCTTTGAGGCTGCACACTCAGCATCTGAGCTGCTTTCAGGTCACTTGGACTTAGTAAATTAAATTATCTCATGCACAGAACCAGAAGAACAGAGCAAGGAATCACAAAACTCAGAATCAAGTACTCATGAATTGCATACTTAT
Organism: Bucco capensis; assembly: GCA_013396975.1. Lineage (NCBI taxonomy): Eukaryota > Metazoa > Chordata > Aves > Piciformes > Bucconidae > Bucco > Bucco capensis. The sequence continues at coordinate 20,191 of VWZO01012982.1, forward strand.
ATATATATATATATGTATATATATATAAAGCTTTAAATCAAACCCAAATCTTCCCATTGTTGTTTTGGTTTAATATCTGCACTCTATAGGATGCAAGGAACATTAGCAAGGTCTAGCTCTCAGTCACACACAGTGCTCTGCCTGGGATACAATGGCTGCTCTACTGTTTTACTTCTTCCCTTTGAAAGAGATGCAGGTAGACTAGACTCTTCAAACCAAGACTAGGTGGCCATAGGTTAACCAATACTAGGCTGAGCCACCCTGTACTATGAGTGAGGGAGATGTGGTGCTCTTACATCAGGAAGGAGGGAAATGATGTTGGTTTGGGATCTTAGATGACTTTGTTCTCCAGGGCTTCAATCTTTTTTGTGATGGCATCCAGTGAGCAGGAGTTAAGGAGATGACAGTGCACATCAGTGAGTCATTGCCCTGGCTTGCAGAGTGGAGCTACCTTGCTGGGAGCAGAGGGATGCTGCCATCATCTGCTCTGGCATTTCCAGAACTCTTCAGGTTGATGAACATTTACTGAATCATAGAATCATTATGGTTGGAAAAGACTTCTGAGGTCATCCAGTCCAACCATCCACCCACCACTGCCATGCTCACCACTGAACCATTCCCCAAGCACCACAGCTACATGTTCTCTGAACACTTCCAGGGTGACTCCAGCACCTCCCTGAGCAGCCTGGGCCAATGCCTGAGAACCCTCTGGGGCAAGAAATTCTTCCTAATATCCAATCTAAACCTCCCCTGGTGTAACTTGAAGTATTTCCTCTTGTCCTATCTCTTGTTCCTCACGCACAGTCTGACAATCCCTTGTGGTCTCCTGTGGCCCCTGGTGCCATAACTGTGCCCACAGCAGAGGGAGCATTAAACTCATTGCCCACGGTCAAGTGTGGGCAGGGATACCCATGTTCCTAGAATCCTTGCATGGGGAGGATGAGCTCATTAGCCTTCTGGCAGTCATCCTAGGAGAAGGACAACTCTGATTCCAAACCCGGGCAGATGGAGCTCCTTTAGCCCTGTAAGGCCTTCCAGCTAAGAGCTTAAACCTCCATCCTAAGGACTTGGCTGCCAGCGTCCAAGCTTGCTAGGCCCTGGCAGATGAAGCTTAGGACTAAAGGGTGGGTCCAGCTCTGCGCATGCTGTGTCTCACCTAAAAAAATCCCTAGTGCAGGCTCGAGGGTGCTATCTGCTATCCTCTTTTTATCAGCACGCTTGGAAAAGGCGCTGAGGAGGAGCATGGATGGAGCCCTCCCTGGAGCTTCGTTCACCAAGCCTAGCCATACACATACATCACTTGTTCCTTGGGAGAAAATACCAAACCCCACCTTGCTCCAACCTCCTTGCAGGAAGTTCTAAACCTTCCCTGGCACAAGTGGGTGGCAAATGTTCATGCAATCACACTCCTACTCATGCACATTATAGATTCACTCTGAAAGGAAGAGCAGAAGATGTGAGGATGACTGGAGTGTGTTTTGAGTGGCTGACAGAGACTTGCTGACCTTGAGCAGTCTGGGATGCCTGAGGAGTAGAGCAGACTCTGCTCAGGCTTCTATGGAGTGTCCCAAGTTTCTGCCCTTTTCCCTAATTGCTTTTCATGAGGTGTTTAGGAGTGGCAAGGCACTGGGGGAGAGCTGCTGCTCTGCTCTGCCCTTCTGCCTGACACAAGCCATGCATTTCACTCAGTTTGAGGCAAAGAGTACAAAATGCACTGGGCAACTGATCCAGCAAAAGACAGAAATGGGAATCAATTAGAATATTGCTTTGAAAATTAGATCCTTGTTCTCAGCAATGAAAAATCTCTCTAGCCCTGTGTGAGCCACCCCAAGATCTCACTAATTCCTCTCCCCAGGAGAAGCTTGAATCTTATTCACAACTTCTCCTTATTTTTCTTTTTCTTGTCTCTTTTTCAACCACTTATTTGTGGTCTTTGTGCAATATATAGCTCTCTTCTCCTGGGTTAGCAGCGAGAGGACAAGAGGAAATGGCCTCAAGTTGCACCAGGGGAGGTTTAGATTGGATGTCAGGAGGAATTTGTTCCCTGCAAGGGTTGTTAGGCATTGGCCCAGGCTGCCCAGGGAGGTGCTGGAGTCACCATCCCTGCAGGGGTTGAAGAAACATCTAGCTGTGGTGCTTAGGCCATGGGTTAGTGTCCTGGGGGTGATAGGGAGATGCTTGCACTTGATGAGCTTAGAGGTCTCTTCCAACCTTCATGATTGTGTGCTTCTGTGACAGGACCCAGCAGGGCAGAATCTAGTCCCACAATCTCCATTAGATGGGATCCAAGTCAACTCTCTGGAGAAGTTTGCAGTGAGCCTGGAGTTAGTTAGTTAGACTAACATGACAGTTAGTCTCCCAGAACTGAGTTTTAGCCAGCTGGGAGAATTTGGACTTACCAACCTGTCTATATTGGACCTATCCATCCGAATTTCTCCAGAGCATCAACTCTACAGGCAGAGGTGGCTTGCTGGAGAAGACTCCTTTTCCCTCCAGAGCTCTGGAGGAATGTAGCCAGCTCACATGCTTGCACTGTGGACCTGTACAGTCACAAGAAGAATCCCATCCCTGGAGGTTTAATGCCTGAGTGAAGCAGCTGCATGTGTGCAGCAGAGGTTTGGCTGCTCAGCCTGCAGTGCTGCTCACTGCTGCCCTCAGCCCTCACCTCCTCATCTGCTTCACAGCACCTGCAGCTTGCAGAGGGAGCAGCAGCATCCCACCCATGAGCCAAGCTCCCACACAGGGCACACTGGCATCATGGAAGTACCTTCCTAAAACCTGACCCACAGCTCCTTGCTGCCTTGCAGTGCTTTGTCACAGTGTGCTTTGGCTCTCTTGGCTTTGCCCCACTTGTTCTGGGTCACAGCAGTAGCTATTCATAGAATCATAGAATCCTAGAATGGGCAGGTTGGAAGGGACCCTAAAGATCATCTAGTTCCAACCTCCCCACACTGAGCAGGGATGCCAATCACTAGCCCAGGTCACCCAGGGCTGCATCCAGCCTGGCCTTGAACACTGCCAGGGATGGAGCAGCCACAACCTCTCTGGGCAACCTGTGCCAGTGCCTAACCACTCTCTGGGGAAAGAACTTCCTCATAATCTCCAATCNCTGCTGCAGGGACTTCTCTTCTTATACATGTTCACAACCCAAATGTCCTCTTTCCCAGCTTTTTGGACACCTACCCAACCTCCTTCTCCTGCCAGTAGACTTTCTCCACTGCTCTATCCAGAAGCCACAACCCAGCCCACTGAGTTCTAAAGGAAGACAGCACCTGAAGGATATGTTTCCTCTGCAAAGAATTGATGAGGTCTTCTACTTTTGTCTGGAACTTCACAATTGATTTGCATTCACATGGATCTTCCTCTGTGGATGGGAATGGCAAAGGAATTCAATCAAAACCAATGAGGAAAGGGAAAGAAAGCAATTCTTATTTTCTTTATCAGAAACAGGAAGGAAATGAAAAGGTCATTCCTTCTAATTCTCTGACTGATCCCTTCTGGCTTGAACCTCAGGTGACTAGAAAACCTCACATGTTCATGCTAGGTAGGCCAAGCTCTGTGCACTAAAATCTTTCCTGGATGTCCAGGTTTCTGAAAACTCCTTGAGCTCTACTACTGATGCTTAAATTTGCCTCCAAAATTTCAATCTGACCAAACACAGTGCTCAAAACAACCTCTGCCTTCCCAACAGCATCACCAGGGTGGGCCAGGCTCTAATTTTGTACAGGAGAAGTTGGAAGCACTGTTGACCATCTTATGAGGAGCAGCTGAGGGCACTGGGCTTGGTTAGTGTGGAGAAGAGGAGGCTCAGGGCAGACCTTAGCTCTCTCTACAACTCCCTGTAAGGAGCTTGCAGTGAGCTGGGGGTTGGTCTCTTCTGGGTTAACAGTGAGAGGACAAGAGGAAATGGCCTCAAGTTGCAGCAGGGGAGGTTTAGTTTGGATGTCAGGAGGAATTTGTTCCCTGCAAGGGTTGTTAGGCATTGTCCCAGGCTGCCCAGGGAGGTGCTGGAGTCACCATCCCTGCAGGGGTTGAAGAAACATCTAGCTGTGGTGCTTAGGCCATGGGTTAGTGTCCTGGGGGTGATAGGGAGATGCTTGGACTTGGTGAGCTTAGAGGTCTCTTCCAACCTTCCTGATTCTGTGACCATCTGAGAGTCAAGACTTGCTTGAGCTTTGCTGCACTGCTCCAAGGCTTGAGCAGGCAGAGCCATGACCATTAACTAATTGGCTAATCTATGTCAATAATTCACAGATGTTCTTCAAGGAAAAAACAACTTAAAGTGGAGCAGGAGCAACAAAAGGGCACTGGGACAACTGGGAAGGAAAAGAGATGTTGACAAGAGCTCCCTGAGCCAGCCCAGCTGCCTGGCAGAGTGAAGGAGGACACAGGAGAAGCACTTTTGGTGGGAAAGGACACCACTTGCACAAAACCCCAAGGGGTTTAAAGCAGAGGTGAACAAACTGGAACTGGATATGAGGAGATTTCTAGCCATCTGTTGGTAAATACAGGCTGGCCCTGCAAATCAAACAAACACAAATAATTCCTTTCCTTATCCCCCCACCCCCAACTTTAAACTCAAATGTTAAGCTTTTTACCAAAATTGACCTTTTTGCAAACAAATAATTATTTTGACTTCCTTCCC
>VWZO01012982.1:25520-46521 GCA_013396975.1 Bucco capensis
CCCCTTCATCCAGATCACTGATGAATGAGGCACTCAAGAGCAAGGCTGCACATGCATGGGAAGCAGAGCTCTGCTTGGCAGAGTTCCCTTGGGAGCTAAACCAGCTCCATCAGAGCTGTGTGCTCTGTGCATCTTGCTGGGAACTGGAAGGAAGCCTTTTCCTAGCAGGATAAAGGAGCCTGAGCACCTGGACTTGGCAAGGGAGGAGTGCCAGCTTCCTGAAGAGCCTGGCAGTGCAGTTCTCAGAAGTGCTGCAAGGTAGTTAAGGTCTTAAACAGAGCCTGAGTGTTTGGGATTCACTGGGATCTTCTGAGCAAGCAGATGCATTGCAAAGTGCCAATATTTCACAGGAGCCATATGATTCCTTCAACACAAAAAGCCTAAAATAACTCTGACAGATCTTTTTTACAATCAATTTTAGACTCAGATGGTTTCCAGGTCAACCTTCCTTGAATTTGCTGTTATTCTTCACCTCCTCTTGTCCTGCCTGTCTCCTGCTCAGTCCTCTCAGCCTGGGCTATCCCAACGTGAGCACCTTAGTATTCCTGTTGCCCCAGATTAGACATCTACAAGGCATGTAGAAGATACTAAATGCCTATTTCCACTTGAAATGGGTCACCCCTGTGGTGCCTCTTTGGCTGTGGAAGAAGCCAGTGAGAAGCAAGCTTCAGCTCAGATGTCCAATTTTGGGATGGTCTTCAAATAAAGCTAAATAAACCCACCCTTAGCTTCTCTTTTAAGAGCATCTTCTGTTACTTTTTGCTCCTCTCAGGGCCTGCTACAACCTGAGTTTGTAATCTCTGAAGAGGAAGGGAGAGAAGGGGAGAAAGATGGAGAACAAGAGAAGGATCTTTGTGAGAGGAGGAGATGGCTGAGGTGTACACGTGGCTGTGGGCCAGGTGACCACCCAAAATGTTGATGTCTCATGAGCCTTCCACATACTCTGCCAACTCAATACCCTGAGAGCAGAGAGTTTTGTGGAACATCCATCTGCATGTACCATCCATATACTCTGCTGCTCCAGGCTGCAGATGCTATGGCTCAATCCCCCCTCTCCCCAAGCCTCTCACCAATGCAGATTTTCATCTGAAGCTTCTTCCCAATCTTGCTGATGGTCCTGAAGTCAGCTGTGTAGAAGTAGTGCTCAGCTACTGGTTCTGAAGCAATTTCCCTCAGCTCATCTTCCACTGCATTGCCAACTCCCACAGCAAACATCTTAAAGCCTGTGAGCAACAGCAATCTGTCAGTTGGAAAGCCATGGAGCATCTTGCTGTGGTAGTACCACCAACCCCCTGTCCCTTGGTACATCCTTGTTCACCTTTTGGACCTCTGATCTCCACCCAGCTCTGCAGATGTTAACTGGGGAATTAACCCTCTTACTGTCTGCTATGATAGAATTTTTTCATCTAGGTCCACCAGGGTTCCAAAATAGTTTTGAAGGCAAAGCCTTACAGGAACTCTCCAGACAATGACCACTACCAGCACAAGAGCAATGTTTGGGATGTACAAGAAAGGAGACATCATCATCACACCCTGACAGGATCCTGCATCCAACTGATAGGGAAGTGATAGCACAGCAGAAGGAAACAGTGGAAGTTCTCCAGAGAGCCTGCAGCTACCACTCCTCAGCCCAGGCAGGGGCAAAGCCTCTGTGCTGGAGATCTCTGCTGCAGTAAATCTCTAGCTGAATCTCTTTCTGAAGTTGCAGCTCACCTAGTCTGCCAAGAGCAATCTCTGCTGTGAGGTAAGGACATCTGCAGGCACTGTGCTTCACTGCCAAGAGATGGATTGTCCCCCTCTGCCTTAAATCTGTTCCTTTTGAACTGAGCTGGACTTTTCCCCTTGACCTGAAGGTGGTATCAGTTAACCTCCCTTTTGAAATATTGGTCTCTACTTGTCTATGTCCAGACACTGCTAATGCTCTCCCCTCCTCTCCTTTTGCCTTGTCTTTCTACCTCTGGGTCTATCCAATATTAGTTTTGTTTGTTTGTGTTCAAAGTTCAACTCAAGGCACATGTTTGAAGTCTAGTTATAAGCATCTTGTTCTTTCAGCCCACTGGAATAACTTACAAACAGCTGTTGGAGATTTCTGTGTAGGGACAAGGAACAAAGCATCAAGTTTTGTCATCACAGAGGAATAAATCCTAGATGCACAGTTTATAAGGGTTTTTTGTTGTTGTTTTAAGAGAGCTGAACATCCACAGAGCATGCTAAGCTGCTCTGGGAACCTGAGCTTTGCCTGCTCTTCATTGATGTGCTGGCCCTTAGTCCCATCTAGTGGTGGAGACCAAGGTTAAAAGCAGCAAAGGAGTTAGCAATTCATGAGCTGGAATATTCACCAGGGCTGCATCCATCTCACCAGAGATGTCAGGAGCCTGGAGCTTGTTCAGCAGGTCAGCAAAGGGGCAGCTCTCCAGATATTTATACTTCATGGTGTTTAGACACAGAAATACATCAGTGTGTAGCCACTGTGAACTTTTAATAACCCCTTAGAAGCTGAAGTGTGGGAGGTGTATGGGATTTGGGCAGGGAGTTCCTTCATCTGTGTTGCTGCTCTCTTTATTGGTTTATTTCTTCTTCTTTTTCTTTTCCAGCCCTTAATGCTGAGACAGCCAAGCCACCCTTGGCCCTACAACTCCCATTATTCTCCAAGGGGCTCTCTGGTGGTCATCTTTGCCTCACCATGAGTGCCACTGCTGCTCACCTGGCTTTCATTCCAAACATCAGACAGACCCTTGGCTTCTCCCTGAGGTTCCCTTCATGTTTGTGTGAAGCATGCTAGAGCAGAGTGCATCCTACACATCCCATACCAACTGTGTGGAACTCATCCTGCCCAGCAGAAAGACCTCCACCAGGCTGAGAGTTGTGGGAACAAAAAGCAGCTACTGGCAAAGCAAGCTTCACCTAAACCCCAACCAGAGCTACTCCAAATTCTACTCCATGCAAGGATGGGCAGACAACAGCTCAACAAACTCACTCTGTAGTAACCTGTTTCTGTGCTAAGTAAGAGACATCTCCAGGGCAAGATTCATCCCTGGGTTGATACTAGATGAGGTACCTGTTCCAAGGGAGAAACAAGCCACAGAGAATCCAGGAGACCTACCTAAGTCCTTGGCTTTCTTAGCAGCATCAGTGATGTAATCCTGGGAGCGTCCATCAGTGAAGACTATGCCCACCTTGGGCACCCCAGGCCTAGCTCCATTGATGATGGAAAAGGAGCTGTCAATGAGGTACTTCAGAGCCTGGCCTGTCATGGTTCCTTTCTCCATGTAGGACATTTTCTTGACTGCTGCTTTGATGTCCTTCTTGTTCTTGAACTGCCCCAGTGGAAACTCCTGTCTGACAGAGCTGGAGTACTGAACCAGGCCAACCTGGGCCTGTTTGTCTGATACCTCCAGGGAGTCCACAATTTGGTTGATGAATTTCTTCACCAGCTCAAAGTTCTCAGGCCTCACACTCTTGGAGCCATCAATGAGGAAAACGAGATCCAGAGCAGATCCTAAGCCACCACTGCAAGCTGAAGCAAAGGATGAGAAGGTAGCAAAACAAGAGAGCAACTAAGACCCTGATTGGTACGGCTAGGCTTGGCGAATGAAGATCCAGGGAGGGCTCCATCCATGCTCCTCCTCAGAGCCTTTTCCAAGCACACTGATAAAAAGAGGATAGCAGATAGCACCCTCGAGCCTGTGCTATGGATTTTTTTAGGTGAGACACAGCATGCACAGAGCTGGACCCACCCTTTAGTCCTAAGGTTCATCTGCCAGGGCCTAGCAAGCTTGGACGCTGGCAGCCAAGTCCTTAGGATGGAGGTTTAACCTCTTAGCTGGAAGGCCTTCCAGGGCTAAAGGAGCTCCATCTGCCCGGGTTTGGAATCAGAGTTGTCCTTCTCCTAGGATGACTGCCAGAAGGCTAATGAGCTCATCCTACCCATGCAAGGATTCTAGGAACATGGGTATCACTGCCCACCCTTTCCCGTGGGCAATGAGTTTAATGCTCCCTGTGCTGTGGGCACAGTTATGGCACCAGGGGCCACAGCAGACCACAAGGGATTTTCACACTGTGCCTGAAAACCCCAATTAATGATGCAGGAAAACACAACCTTGCTGTCATTCTCTGCCTAATGAAGTAGGTTCAATCAATCAAAGTGCAACAACAGCTCACACTGATGTTTCCAAGGTAATTCTTGGTTCTAAGTGCATGGTTTCTTTTCTGCCTTTTCTGTCCTGTCTCAGTCCTGTCCCCACCAAAGCACTGCAGATGACAGCAGGGCTCAGTGCAAGTGAAAGCCATCACCTACCAGTGCAGGTCTTGCCATCACTGTTGAGTGTGAAGCCCTCTTTACAGGCACACTTGTATGCTCCTGGGCTGCTGAGGCAGAGCTGCTCACAGTCGTGGTCTCCAGTGGCACACAGGTCTGACACCACTGCAAGCAAAGGTGCAGATTACAACCAGAGGCTTGTGCAAAGGCTTCTCACCCCCAGCCCCTACTCAGCCCCTGCACAAAGTGTGCTATTTGTCCCATACCCCTAGTATTGAGCCCTCAACACAGAAAGGACATGGANGGCCACTGCATGGGGGTTGGATTAGATGAGCTCCAGAGGTCCCTTCCAACCCAAACCATTCTAGGATTCTAGGATAACTAAATCCACTCTGCAGCAAGACAAAGCAGAAGAGGTCAGTGCTCTTGGGTTGTGACTGAGATACAAGAGGCAAGGTGGAAATTCCACCTCTCCTGACTCCAAGGCACATCCAGAACCAGGAATAATCTCCATACTGAGGTCAAAACCCATCTGTCTGCTGAGCATATCACAATGGACTTCACTCTCCAAAGCTGCTGGATGAGGTCTGGTTTCCAGTCTGCCACCTGGGCTGGCCAATACCCATTTTTCCAGCTCTGGGCAGTTGGATAATATGTGGATAGTAAACCACAATTATGATGAGTGAATTCAGCCCCATGTACAGTTGTCTTTCCTGGATGGATTCTTGAATGAATTGATGTGTAAACCTGCTTGGAATTCACTCCAGAGCTACCCTCACAGCTCTCAGCTTTCCTCTCTACAAACATTGCTGCCTGCTGATCTTCAGCTGGATGTGCCTCCTGAGGTGCTGAGCAAACAGAAGCTGAGCTGAGCCAGCAGCACTCAGTGATTGACAACAGTGGCCCAGCTACAGCAAGGATGATGGAAAACAAACCTGGAAGTAGAACAGATCAGGTGGAAACAAATTTGTTTACAGATAGCAGGGAGACCTGTGCAGAAAACAGCACTGAGTTCTGTCAGAGGGATGGGAGGTAGTGCAAAGACTTCCAAAATTACTTATCTCAAGTAATTGGTGTTCTGCTCTGCCTAGATTTTCTACTTCTTCTTCTGCCTTCCCAATTCACACCTCTGCACCTTGTGCCAGCACTGGGAGATCTTCCCAGCATCTCTGTAGCTCATCATCTCTAGGGATACTGCTAACCATGCAGATGGATGTAAATTTGGGCTCTTAGATGAATTCTCTGTAGCCTAAAGAGATCTTATCAGTCTAACTCGTGGTTGGGTCACCAAAGGTCTCCCATTTTTCCATATGCCTGGGCTGTTCTTCTCTATGTGCAGCCAGGGAGGAGGTCTGGGCTGAAGAGATCAGTACTGGAGGTGTTAGTGGGGCTGTCAGGGGAGGTATGGGGAAGGCACCTCATGGGTCAGGTCATGCTGGCTACTGTTCCCTCACTCCAAGAAGGACATTGAGGTGCTGGAGTGTGTCCAGAGAAGGGCAAGGAAGCTGGGGAAGGGTCTAGAGCACAAGTGTGCTGAGGAGCAGCTGAGGGCACTGGGGTTGGTTAGTGTGGAGAAGAGGAGGCTCAGGGCAGACCTTAGCTCTCTCTACAACTCCCTGCAAGGAGCTTGCAGTGAGCTGGGGGTTGGTCTTTTCTCCCAAGGAACAAGAGATAGGACAAGAGGAAATGTCCTCAAGTTGTGCCAGGGGAAGTTTAGGTTGGATATTTCTTCCCTGGATGGGTTGTTAAGTCTTGGCCCAGGCAACCCAGGGCAGTGTTGGAGTCACCATCCCTGGAAGGGTTCCAAAAATCAAGTAGCTGAGGCACTTGTGGGCATGGTTTAGTGGTGATTTTGCAGTGTTAGGTTAATGGTTGGACTGAATGATCTCAAAGCTCTTTTCCAACCCAAACAATTTTGTGATTCTGTGTTTGTTAAACATGATGGGAAGGAGCTTGGACACTGCTGCAGAGTTGCTCCTGCTGTCAGTGCCACGAGCCATGCTTCCCAGGAGCAGCTGGTGGTTGGCTCCATCTCCAAGGGGAGTTTTGGGCAGCTGCTTGCACAGCATGGTAACTCCCACTTGGCAGGGAGTGGTGCTGCTCTCTGCTAGCTACTAGAATCCTTAGCACAGTGCTTCCCTTGGACCCACCTCTGAGGGCTTTTACCTTGGGGACAGCTTTGTCATCTCTGTGTTAGCAATTCAAAGAGCAAGGCACAGAAAAGGGTTTATTTTTCCTCTTTATCTCTTTGAATGACACCAATGCCAGAACTTCAAAACACATTGTCAGGCCTCTCAGTGTCTGACTGCCTCCTGACTCCAGGGCAGCCAACACAAACTCCCACCAATAGTCATGGCCTGGATTGCACCTTCTCAGATCTCTTCTGTCTCCCCTCTGTAGTGTGAAGTATTTGTTCCCTTCTTTTGTGAGCTCTTGGTGAGGTGACACCTGATTATACTGCATGACTCACTTTGTATTCCACATTCTCCTCCTTCCTACAGAGGAGGCAAATTTCCCTTGACAAAAGAATAGTTGCTCACCTCCACCATTTTCAGCCTGAAAGATGAATCATGAATTTTACACCTCTTGAAGAAATTGGTCTCAGAGAGTTTCACAGCTCCTTCTGTGCCTGTGTGTGCTTACAGTGCCTTGCTGAAGGCATCATGAGGTGTGCACTTCTGGCCAAGTGTCACCTCACCTCTGTGCTTGGAGGGGATGAGTGTGTGACAGCCACAGGTTCCTCTTTCTGACACCTACATTGGGTATTTATGGACCACTTCCTACAGTTCTGAGAGTAACTTGGGAAGTAATAAAGCTTTCTGACTCCATTCACCACTTGGGTAGGAGTGAAGAGGTGTGGGTAGGCTTCTTTCCAGATGCTGTGCAGACAGGCATTAGGTACTGCAGCAGGCAGGAGACTTTGCCAAACCAACAGCATCAGCAGGCAGGCCAGCCTCTAGCAGGGAAGTGAGACCAATGCCCTGCTTAACTGGGGGTTCAGAAGGTGGGGAAAATGACAAACCTGATTTTCAGATCTAACCAGAAAGCCTTAAGCATAAGGAGGATGATGTTAGCTGGAGAAAGATTGTATTTTCCAGGTTCTTCTTCAGTGCCTCAAGGAATGCCTTGGCCATGTTTACAAACTCTCCTGTGCCAATGAAATCTGGTGAATTCTTTAGCTAAAACCTGAAATCTCCTGACCAACACCTGAAATTCTTGAAAGGGAACCTCCTGATGGAGCAGGTGCAGAGGAGGCCATGAGAATGCTCAGGGGCTGGAACACCTCTGCTCTGAGGACAGGCTGAGGGAGCTGGCATTGTTCAGCCTGGAGAAGAGAAGGCTTCAGGGGAACTATTAGTGACCTTCCAGGACCTAAAGGGAACTTCCAAGCAGGCTGCAGAGGGCCTGTTTGCAAAGGCCTGCAGTGAAAGGACAAGGGGCAATGGTTTGAAATTGGACAAGAGGAGATTTAAACTGGATATTAGAAAGAAGTTGCTCCCCACGAGGGTGGTGGAACACTGGCCCAGGTTGCCCAGGGAGGTGGTTGAGTTGCCATCCCTGGAGGCATTGCAGGTGAGGCTTGCCAGGGCTCTGGGCAAGCTGCTCTAGTTGGGGATGTCCCTGGCCACTGCAGGGGGGTTGGGATAGATGAGCTGGGATAGAGGTCCCTTCCAACCCAAACCATTCTAGGATTCTAGGATTCAAAGAGCATCTGTTTGCCATTCTGCTTGCTGCAGACCCAAGCCCTTGGAACAAGCATGCAGATGGCTGAAGGATGAGCCCACACACAACTCACACCTGAAAAGCTTGCTGGCAGCCACGTGCAGCTCTTGGCTAGGAAGCCAGGCCTTGTGGCAAAGACTTACCACAGAAAGCTTCTTGAAACTTGTGGGTCAGCTTCTCTATGACACTGTAGCTCTCCACGTAGTCAACATGTTCATCCAGGGGCTGGCTGGCCATCTGGTGCAGGGTGTGCATGTCCACCCTGCCCACCCCAATGGCAAAGAGCTCGATGCCAGCTGCCCTGGCCCTGGCTGCCACGTCCTGCACTCCATCCTGGGGACGGCCATCGGTCACCACGATTGCCACCTGCACAGAGGAGGACAGAGGCAACCTTTGGCCTGCTGGGAACATCACTACTCCTTGGGGAGCAGGCTGGGTTGGTAAAGAAGGGTTCACATCAATGCTTATAAATGTGTTAAGGGTGAGTGTGAGGAGGAGAGAGCCAGGCTCTGCTCAATGGCATCCAATGGTAGGACAAGAGGGAATGGGAGCAAGTTGGACCACAGGAGGTTTAGTATTAACCTGAGGAGAAACTTGTTTGCAGTGCAGGTGCCAGAGCACTGGCCCAGGCTGCCCAGGAGGCTGTGGAGTCTCCTTGTCTGGAGCCATTGCAGAGCTGCCTGGGCACATTGCTGTGTGAGCTGGTCTAGGTGATCCTGCTCTGGCAGGGGGGTTGCACTAGATGATCTTTCTAGGGCCCTTCCAACCCCTGACACACTGTGATACTGTGATACATTGCTAGAAGAGAAAGGGAACATCACTCCAGCCTCCTCCTCTTCCCATTCTGCCTGAGATCACACAAGGCTTTCTTTTACATAGAGTTTGTTGTTTCTTTCTGAGCTGGAAAGGTTGAATTGCCAGGGACCTGAGTGATTTAATTAAGGGATAAGTGGTGCATCTCACCCCTGAGGAAACCAAAGTAAAGGTTATGTTCTTCATGCACAAACTGATCCTCAAGCCAAACCCTAAGTGTCTTCATGAACACCCAAATGATATTAAGGACAACTCTGACTCAGTATGGGATTGTAAAGGATCTCAGGAAATGTCATGGAAATATCCTGAGATGAAGACTTTTCCCTGTTTCCTAGGTGGAGAAGATGAAGCAGGGAGAGGGGCTGAGATCTAGCTGAGGTTCCACTGTGTGTCAGTGTCTGCCATGATTTCTCATTCCCTGTTCCACAAGAAGCAGCAGAGATGAAATCCTATCCCTGCTAACACCAGCATCAAAATGACAGATGATTCAGGGTGAAACTGGATTGTACCTTGGATTAGATGGAGCCCTGAACCAGTGCAAAGCCTCCAAGAGTCTGCTCCTGGTGCTAGTTTGTCCATTTTTCCTCTTCATTTTTCATCTGATAAATGACATTGTCACAAGACTTTAATTTTTATTCTTTGCCAATTCATCTGCTCCAGCCACTTTTCCTCACAACTGTTATACTGTGCCACCACTGTCAGCTCCATCCCAGCTGACTGGGAGCTAATGCAGGATGGAGAAATCTAATCAGCAAGAGCAGGTGAGCAACCAAGCAGGAAAAAACTCCACATCACAGTCAAATACCCTCACTAATACAGAAAGAAACATCAACCAAAAGAGGCAGAATAAACCCCAAATCTATCTGGCAGCAGCAGTGAGTCTGGATGAGTTATCACCTGGGCACTGAGGCAATATTTGCTCTTCTTCTCTGGGCTATATCCACTATCCATCCTTCTGAAGATCAAACCAGAGCCACCAGCTGCTCAAGTTAGGGCAGAGTGATGGCTGCTTTACATCCTGGGGTGGCAAAAAGTCATCTCAGGTGAGATGAGGAGTGGGGTTCCCTGCCCCAGCTGCCCAAAGGGTGCTGGCCATGAAGCTGAAGTGACTCCTTCCCCTCTGCCCACCCTTCAGCTAAGGGCTGGCTGAAAGCTGCAGTCACCTGCCCCAGAGTCACACTGCCTGGGGCAGCAGCTTTCCTTCTCTGCAAAATGTGCATGAACCAGGGAAAAATGGAGAGCTGCTGAGGTCAAGGTGTTCATCTGCACCTCCTGAGGGCTGCAAAACTCTAACCTCCCAAGAGCATCCCAGTTTGGAACTGGCTGCTGCCAAGAGAAACAATACCTAATGAGCATTTCTCTTCTGCTTGTGGCCAAACTAAGGAAAAGTGTCACCTGTGGCAGGTGTAGAGGGGAATGAAGAGGACAATCCAAGGCTGAAATTCAACCAGGCCAAGTGCAGAGTCTTACACTTTGGCCACAACAAGCCCATGCAGTGCTCCAGGCTGGGAGATGAGTGGCTGGAGAGTGGCTCAGCGGAGAGGGACCTAGGAGTATTGGTTGCTAGCCGGCTGAACATGAGCCAGCAGTGTGCTCAGGCAGCACGGAAGGCCAATGGCATCTTGGCCTGGATCAAGAATAGTGTGANTGGTGTATTGGGTCATAGGCTGCACTTGATGATCCTGGGGGTCTTTTCCAGTCTTCGTGATTCTGTGTGATTCTGTGAGCCAAAGGAGCACTCTGGGTTGGCTGTGGAGTAGCAGAGGCAATCTGCAATGGTGCTTTCTGCCAGGAGAGAGAGCCCACGGCTCAGCCTCTGCACTGCCTGCTCTGCTCCCTCTGCACATCCAAGCAGCTCCCAGCTGGGACAGGACAATTAGAGCTTATCCAAAGCCAACCTGGCAGCAAACAAAGTGCATTATGAAGTAGCTTCTGCAAGCAGCACCCCTGTGAGCAGGTTTGTGTCTCTAGCTGGGTGTCTGTCTTGCAGGGTTTGTCCCAGGATGGAGGTGGTGTGTGCTCTCCTGGCACTTCTCTGTCTAAGTACAGGGATTCTCCAAGCTTAATCAGTTCTTTTCATTCCTTATGCCAAGGTGGCACCTGCACACAGGGCTCTTAGCCCCAGGTAGGAGCCAGGAGGTGTCCTATAGCAGCATCCACCTCTGGATCTGATGGGAAAGAGCTTCACAATGGATTGATGTGAAAATCTACTATAGAGAACTCAAAATGCATGTTGCTTTCTGACCTCTCCCTTTTTCCCCTTTTTCCCTGCCTTTCCTTTCTCCAAGCTATTTGCAGTCCCAGAAGCTTCTGCTTCTCAAGGTCAACCCTTAAACTTATTTCAACCACCACTTTCCCTTTCCCTTTCCCCAAGTTATTTGCAGCCCCAGAAGCTTCTGCTTCTCAAGGTCAACCCTTAAACTTATTTCAACCACCACTTTCCCTTTCCCTTTCCCCAAGTTATTTGCAGCCCCAGAAGCTTCTGCTTCTCAAGGTCAACCCTTAAACTTATTTCAACCACCACTTTCCCTTTCCCTTTCCCCAAGTTATTTGCAGCCCCAGAAGCTTCTGCTTCTCAAGGTCAAACCTTAAACTTATTTCAACCACCACTTTCCCTTTCCCTTTCCCCAAGTTATTTGCAGCCCCAGAAGCTTCTGCTTCTCAAGGTCAAACCTTAAACTTATTCCAACCACCACTTTCCCTTTCCTTTCCTTTCTCCTTTCCTTTCCTTTCCCCTTTCCTTTCCCCTTTCTTTTCCTTTCCCTTCATTTCCTTTCTCCTTTCCTTTCCTTTCTCCTTTCCTTTCTCCTTTCCTTTCTCCTTTCCTTTCTCCTTTCCTTTCTCCTTTCCTTTCTCCTTTCCTTTCTCCTTTCCTTTCTCCTTTCCTTTCTCCTTTCCTTTCTCCTTTCCTTTCTCCTTTCCTTTCTCCTTTCCTTTCTCCTTTCCTTTCTCCTTTCCTTTCTCCTTTCCTTTCTCCTTTCCTTTCTCCTTTCCTTTCTCCTTTCCTTTCTCCTTTCCTTTCTCCTTTCCTTTCTCCTTTCCTTTCTCCTTTCCTTTCTCCTTTCCTTTCTCCTTTCCTTTCTCCTTTCCTTTCTCCTTTCCCCTTTCCTGCAGTCCCAGAAGCTTCTGCTTCTCAAGGTCAAACCTTAAACTTCTTTCAGCCACCCCTTTCCCTTTCCCTGTGAGTTCCCAGCTTTCTGCACCCTCCTTGTGCTACTGCTGGCACAGTTGCTTGTTGGCTAAGTAAGGCAGCAGAGGATTCTCAGGCATCCCTAGTGTGTTTGGGGCTTGCCATGTGCAGGCAGGGCAGGCAGCAGCTAATGAGGTAGCTGTGCCTCATTATGCAGAGGAGACCATGAGTGTTAGAGCAGCACTGGCAAGGGAATTGGGCAGAAAGCTGAATAAGCCCTTGATTTTCTCAGCAATTTGACAATCTGCTTGTTGTTCCTCCTAAAGAAAGATAAAAGTAATTGGGCACCCCTGTAGTTCTTGAGGAAGGTATGAACAGACTCTGCTCTCAGCTCCTGCAGCAGCAAACAGGCATTTTCCCCTCTCCTGGTGTGACAGAGCTGCACAGAGCACAGCAAGACCAAACCATCTTGTGATGCTTTGACCAGTGGCCCACAGGCTTGACAAGCACAGCTCAGGTTTTCACCAGCTCTTTGCTGTTGTGTGAAGGTGCAGGGACCGTGTCCAGTGTTTCTGGAATGTCCATCTCCCTAAATTACTGCCTGACCTACTCATTCTCCCAGGCAGGTGATGGGACCACCCTGAGGGGCACAGAAGGGAAAATTGTGCTGGATTTTGAGGCAAAACCAGTAAAAAACCAGCAGAGAACCAAGAAATGTAAATGGGTTTAGAGTCTCCCACCTTGGAGATATTCCAAAGCCACCTGAACAACAGGCAGGCAGCTTGAGGTGGCTCTGCTTGAGCAGGTGGTGTTGCTCAAGATGACCTCCTGAGATCCCTTCCAAGCTCAGCCTTTTTTGTGATCCTGGCTCTTTGACCACATCCAAAGGACAGGCACTCCAGACTAAATTTACCCTGACAACTTCTGGCCACCTCTGCCCAAATGCAAGTTGAGCTTTGTTTTCAAGGAGAGCTAGGGGATTGCCACCTCCCAAAGCTCTGCCAATTAACCCCTGCTTCTTCCCACACACTCAAAGCACAGAAAATCACCTTTCCTCCTGTTCTGATTTTTCCAACCGCTCCATGAGGAGTCACAAAAGGAAGAACATCCCCAAAATGGATCATTTGCTTACCTTATTAACATTGGGAGACCTCACCCTGGCCCCTTCTGGGTCACTGAAAGCCCTGCTAATGGCAAACTGGATAGCCAAGCCAGTCATAGTCCCAGTGGAGAGTGGCTCTACCCTTCGGACTGCTTGCAGGAGCCCAGCTTTGCTCTGGTAGGTCTTGAGGGAGAACTCATTCTTGACAGTGCTGGCATAATTGATCACTCCCACCCTGGTGGAGTTGGGGCCTACATCCAGGCCCTCAATCACCCTGGACATGAAGACTTTGACTTTCTCAAACTCGTGCGGGCGCACGCTGCGCGAGCTGTCGATGATGAACACCAGGTCAGTGGGTTTGGTTCTGCACAGGGTGCCTGTGGAGGAGAAGGAGGGAGCAGCAAAGGAAAAGGAAAGTAGCCTAGGAAGGAATCACAGAATCCTAGAATGTTCTGGGTTGGAAGGGACCCTGCCAGAGCAGGAGAACCTAGAGCAGCTTGCACAGGATGTGTCCAGCTGGCTTGGGAATAGCTCCAGACATGGAGACTCCAGCAGCTCCCTGGGCAGCCTGGGCCAGGGCTCCAGCACCCTCCAAGCAAAGAAGTTGCTGCTGCTGTTGAGCTGGAACTTGCTGGCTGCTAGTTTGTGCCCATTGCCTCTAGTGCTGTCCCTGGGCAGCACAGCACACAGCCTGGCCCCAGCCTCCTGACCCCCAGCCTGGAAGGATTGCTCAGCATTGCTCACATCTCCCCTCAGGCTGCTCTGCTCCAGCCTAACCAGCCCCAGGCCTCTCAGCCTCTCTGCATAAGAGAGGTGCTCAAGTCCCCNAACAATCCACATGGATATTAATTAGGGAGATTATTCCTTTGTCATGCATGGCCAGAAGCAGGCACAGAGCTCAGCAGCCCAGCTGATGATACTCAGATTAACTACCCAGCAGAACATGGACCAGGCTCATGTTTTTCAGCTGGGGGCACTAATAATAAAACACTGCAAGGCAGCAGAGATCAGTGCTGCTTTTTACTTCGGTGAGCTGGGGAGGGGACAACACACCAGACAGATGTAGAAGCACCTAATTGCTAGTTAATCCCCACAACCCCACAGCAAGACATGAATATCCACTGCAGAAAGCCAAGGCTGTACATAGGAAGCATTAACAATGCAAAGAGCAGAGAGATTCATTTCTTTATTTTTGCTAATTTCCCACTTTCATGCTCTTTTCCATCTTAATTTTCAGCTGAGATGTCCCACTTCCCCCACCAGATCTACAGCATTCTGCTCTTTCTAATGCTTTTTTCCACCATTTAGCTACCTCTGTAAGGGCACCAAGTGCTCTGTTCAGATTTGATTGCCACATAGAACTTCTAGCATAAAGGAGATTTTTGGCTTTGTGCACAGATTTTTTACATGGGAGCTTTTGGACCAGCAAATCTGTTCCAAATGATGAAATAAATATTATAGCTGCTCCTCAGTGAGGAATCTAATGGAGCTTTCAGCAGATGAAAAGAAATACCCTGTGATATAGCAATAAAGTGCATAATCAGGTTAGTTTCCTGAGAGGCAACTAATGGTGAATCTGCTTCTGGCTCCCAGAAAGGTCTCTGGAAGAGACACTGTGTGTGTTGAAGGCATCAGGTAGTGCTTCCTTTGTCATAGAATCACAGAACTGTCAGGGTTGGAAGGGACCTTAAAGTTCATCAAGTCCCAACCCCTGTGCCTGCCATGGGCAGGGACACCTGGCACTAGAGCAGCTTGCTCCCAGCCCCAGCCAGCCTGGCCTGCAGCACTGCCAGGGCTGGGGCTGCCACCACCTCTCTGGCCAACCTGGCACAGTGGCTCAGCACCCTCCTGGGCAACAACTTCTGCCTAACAGCCAACCTCAATCTCCCCTCCTCTAGTTTGGATCCATNCCTCGTCAAGCTTGGATCCATTCCCCTAGTCCTATCCCTGCCTGACATCCTAACAAGTCCTTCCCCAGCTCTCTTGTAACCCCTGCAGATCCTGGAAGGTGCTCTAGTCTCCATGAAGAAGCAATCTAACTTCTTCCCATCTGGGTGACCTTCACTGTGTCACCACAATTCATTGCAGAGGAAGGAAAAAACTCAGTCCATCTAGAGCACTGCAAATCCCTATGCCAGGGGTGGGTTATGTCCATTTTATAGGTGAGAAACAAAGGAGAAGTGTTATTTGGTTGTTGTTTTGGTTTTGTTTGTTGTTGCTATTTCCCCAGGAGCACTCGGATCGAAGAGCAATTTTGAGGTGTATTTCCTTCTTTTTTTTCNCACTGCAAATCCCTATGCCAGGGGTGGGTTATGTCCATTTTACAGGTGAGAAACAAAGGAGAAGTGTTGCAGTGAGCTGGGGGTTGGTCTCCCCTCCAGGGTTAACAGTGAGAGGATGAGAGGAAATGGCCTCAAGTTGCACCAGGAAGGTTTAGATTGGATGTCAGGAGGAATTTGTTCCCTGCCAGGGTTGTTAGGCATTGGCCCAGGCTGCCCAGGGAGGTGCTGGAGTCACCATCCCTGCAGGGGTTGAAGAAACATCTAGCTGTGGTGCTTAGGCCATGGGTTAGTGTCCTGGGGGTGATAGGGAGATGCTTGGATTTGATGAGCTTAGAGGTCTCTTCCAACCTTCCTGATTGTGTGTTTCTGTGCAGAGAAAGGCTCAAATCTTGTGATCAGTTCCTCCACAAATAAAGCACAGATTCCCCTTTGCCACTTTAGCTTATGAATCACCTCTGATTTCAGGGACAAACCAAGGAAGAAAAGTTCTTTTGGTTTTGTTTTCTGTTTGTTTGGGTTTGTCTTTGGTTTTGGTTATTTGGTTGTTGTTTTGGTTTTGTTTGTTGTTGCTATTTCCCCAGGAGCACTCGGATCCAAGAGCAATTTTGAGGTGTATTTCCTTCTTTTTTTTCACATGGAAGCTCTGTAATTTTGCCCTAAATTGCATTTTTAACCTCTTTTTATGAGAGTGAAGTATATTTCAGGGAAATAAAAAGAAAAGAAGATATCTGAGAGCTAAATTCATGATCTCAGCCTATCTGCTCACAGCCACACGTCAGGGTCTGCAGGACAAGGCTTGCTTATCTCCAGGAGGTGACAGTTAGCCAGGCTTGCCTCAGCACAGTTTATTTTAAAGCTGAATTAAACCAGAAAGAAAATCCTCCTCTAGCTTTAAAAATGCCCACCCTTCAAGTCACTCAGGAGTAGCTGAACTTCATGGATTCATTTAGCAGGAAATCCCTGCTAGGGCATCTTTGCCATGTTCCTTAGGAGAGCAGGAAAGCTGCCCAGTCACTCAGAATGAGGAGGTGTTTATTTTAGCAGGAGCCATTGCTCACAGCAGGGCACAGCTGAATGCCTGCTCTGTTTCCTTTCCTGAATTTGGGAGCTCTTAGTGGTTCTGCAGCAAAGTGAACTCTCCCTTTCCATGTGAATAAGGAGAAACTGGTCAGTAGAGCAGAAGGCTCCCCTGGCCCAGCAGCAGCTAACACTGCAGACACTGTCACCCCTGGCTGACAACTGTCACTCTACCCAGGTATACACAACAGACATCATCACTAGGTCATTCAAGTGTTTCTAAAACCCAGCAGTGATGTTTGCCTTGGCCTCCTCTCCTCTGGTGAGTTCTCCAGCTTGGCTGGAGCCCTAGCAGTATCCTGCCCCTGGCAGAGGAGAGATGCTTCCTCCCTCCCAGACACTTCCCTTGGTGTTCACTTCTTGCTGACACTAATTGCAGACCAGGAGATAGAGATCCTGAGAGCTGCAAAGCAGGCAGCTCATCTCCCTTCTGGCTTCACATCCCACTTGGAAAGACAAACAGGGCAAGGTTTTACTCAAGAATGGATGAAGTAAAACCTCAGAAAAGCCCATCCTCAGCAACCTGACCCAGAGCTGGGACATCTCAGGGATGTTACCCAGAGCTTGGGGTGTCTGGCCAGCTGCTCCTTGGGCTACTGGCAAAAGCAGCCTCCTGCAGAGCTGCTGACAGCAGAAGCAGTTCTGGAAGGCAGAGCAGAGCCCATCTCCTGCCTGGGCCTCCTCCAGCCAAAAGCAGTGAGCCCTGGGGCTGCTGCTCTGCTGGGAGCTAGGGCTGACCTGATGCCACCTTTGC
Organism: Bucco capensis; assembly: GCA_013396975.1. Taxonomy (NCBI): domain Eukaryota; kingdom Metazoa; phylum Chordata; class Aves; order Piciformes; family Bucconidae; genus Bucco; species Bucco capensis. The sequence goes on from VWZO01012982.1 coordinate 42,660, forward strand.
TGTGCCTCTCCCACTGTTTCTCTACAGCACAGTAACAGGCAGAAGCAAACACACCTCCAGGATCTGCTGCCTTGGGGAAGCTCCTTTGCTTCCCTGACTGATGCTAGGAATCTCTTCTCCCTTCCTCTCCTCCCCAGTCCCCATGCAGGGCTGGTGGCAAGGAGGTAGAGGACTGACAGCATGCAGCCCACCTTTTCTCTCCCCACTCACCTCTTGGCTGGGGAGGTGTCCCACAAACTCCATAGCTCTGGAGGAGAAGCAGCAAAGAGAGCAGTGAGGCAGAGAAAATCCTGTCCATGGCTCTGGAGGAGCTGGAGGCTGGATGCAGAGTGGCAAGCAAGAGCCTTGGCCCCGAGGTATTAACCTGCCCTTCCTCGGGGAGGCATGGGGCCAGCCCCTGACACGTGTGAAGTGCCAGGAGGGGCACCAAGGGGAGAGGGACAAGCCAGGAGGACTAGGAGAAAGGTGGGGAGGGGGAGGATGTCCAGCCTTGCCGGCCCCCATCCCTTCCACAATGGCTTCTTTGCTGGGAGAAGGGGATGGGAAGCTATAAAGAGCCCTGCTCTGGCATAGTATGTGGGGAATCTGGGAATCATAACAGTGGGACCAGTGAAGCCAGCCCTGGGGAACTAGGCTTAACTTGCCAATCAGCAGCTCCCATCTGCACATCGTGGCCCATGCCACTGAAAGCAAAGGGGCTGTGGTGTCTCAGGCAAAGCCTGAGGGGGTGTGGGGGGGGGAAAGCCTCACCCAAATCATGTCTCAGCCCCCATGTCTGCTGGAAAGCAGCCTGGGGGTTTGGGGATCACTCCCTTGGCTTAATTTGTGGGTGCAGAAGGGCAGAGGAAGAGGAGAGCAAGGCTTGGGCTAGGCACAGGGGGAAAGATGCAGGACAGATTTCTTGCTGTGGCAAACACTTGCACCTCTGTGAGGCTGTGCCCCCAGTGCAGGAGAGCAGCGAGAGGAAGAAAGAACTCAGTAGCCTACACTGGATAAATAGAGAAGGAACTCTGGATAGACAGAGGGATTAGGAGGTGGATTTATGCTCTCCAGTGTAGCATCCAGATCTGCTCACAGGAGGGAGATACAGCTCCTGCCACTAAAAGCCAATAATCTGAATCAACTCATGAGACTGCTGCTGCTGCAAGGGAGCAGAAAGCCAATGTTTTCTGCACAGAAGAGCAGCAGGGAGATTTGGTACTGGAGTAAGAGGAATTTTGTGCTGGGTTCATCATAAAGAAATGCATCTATTTGCTTTTATTTATTTCCTTTTTAACTGCTGTGTGACACTGTAGTCACTTGATCAAATCCCCTCACCTCTGATGGATTAATCTCTGCTCACCTTCCCAGCCACACTCCCTTGGAGCTCTCATCTGCCCTGGGTTACTGAAGTGCCACAGCACAGTACCTTGCATCCAGAGCCCACTTTCTCTTCCCTTAGCCAGGGTCACTCTGTACTCCAGAAGTGCTTCACCAGAGACCAAAAGCTCCTGTGGAGAAAGGCTTTTTGATTAGGGAAAAGAAAGGAGTTACCCTTAGTGAAGTTGCCAGGCTCTTCTTAACTCTTTCAACATTAGAAGTGTTAATTGGAATAGTAAAAGATAGCTGTGTTCTCACCCAAAATCAGCATGAATGTGTCCCACTGCTATCTCCCAGGCAGACACCATCAGTCACACGTTCTCCACCATCTCTGGAAATGTTTAGCCAGAAGGAGCAAATGCTCCAGTGGTGGTTTTTTTTGCTCCCATTTCACCTCTTTGTGTCACTGAGGCTCTTTTCCAAACTCAGTGGCCTGTTATTTGCTTAATAAACTGAGTAATAAATGATAACAAATAAACAATATTTGTTATTTATTTTCTTTCAGAGGCCCCTGGGACTCAAAGGGCATGAAAATTGCAGATGATGAGCATGAGGTAGTCTAGAAAACACACACAGACCTTCAGCTCTACTTGTGCATGCACAAAGAGCCTGGTCTGAAAACTTCAGGTAGAAGTTAGCTCTCTCTACAACTCCCTGCAAGGAGCTTGCAGTGAGCTGGGGGTTGGTCTCTTCTCCTGGGTTAGCAGTGAGAGGACAAGAGGAAATGGCCTCAAGTTGCCCCAGGGGAGGTTTAGATTGGATGTCAGGAGGAATTTGTTCCCTGCCAGGGTTGTTAGGCATTGGCCCAGGCTGCCCAGGGAGGTGCTGGAGTCACCATCCCTGCAGGGGTTGAAGAAACATCTAGCTGTGGTGCTTAGGCCATGGGTTAGTGTCCTGGGGGTGATAGGGAGATGCTTGGACTTGATGAGCTTAGAGGTCTCTTCCAACCTTCATGAATCTGTGAAATACTTGTGCCTGTAAATGGATGTAGAAATGAACACACCCATGACCATCCATGCATGGAAACATGATTGCATGTATGTCTTTATGCCTATATAGATGTGCACATAGAGGCAGACACATGACTCTCCTCCATGCATGCTTTGCACAGATGTGTTTGCATGTGCATGGATTTAGATGAAGGAAAATATGGCTAAATACCATTCACTGCCATCCTTGGGTGCTTGTATGTACACAGAATCATTAAGGTGGGAAGAAACTTCTAAGGTGATCAAGTCCAACCATCACCCTATCCACCCCATGCCACTAGACCACGGCCTTAAGTGCTACATCTAGATGTTTCTTAAGCACCACTAGGGATGGTGACCACACAGGTAGGTTTGCTCTCCAAAACTGATAGAAGAGCTACACTCATCCATTTAACAACTATTAGCTAACAAAGAGAAATAAAAGCATCAAATCTGTGAAGTTTTACCCCAGCCCTGTGTGTGTTGGGCTTTCTCCTGCCATGCCTACAAGGACCTCTTGGTGCAGACACTACTTGCTCACCATGAATAGGGATCATTCAGAGCCCTCTGTAAATGAAGCCTCTATGGCTGTTCTTGCTGAGGCAAATATAGAGTTGCTCTGTGTCATTTTGCTGCTAATTAGCAAAGGAAGAGAAATACATTTCAGGTGAATATTTTCACTAGCAGAGCTCGTGGCACACAAGCAACATTAAAGCTTTGAAAGGAAGGCGAGAGGGGAAGGTGTGCTGGGTGCTGCAGGGCTGCATTTCCACCTCTCTGAAAGCTCTGTTTACTTTGAAAATATGAAACATCATTTTTCCCCAGGCCCCTGAAAATCAAAACACTGGGTTCAATATTTGGAGAGGAAAATATGCATTTAAAGCTCTTCCCCCAGCCTGCTCACAACATCCACAGCCAAACCGTGAAGATCTCACACTGGTCCTGGAGCTGCTCTGCCATTCTGCAGAGCCTTCAAGTGTCCTGGCACGTGGAAGTTCTGCCTCTTCCTTCAACACATCCATGGCTGTGGCTCCTTGCAAAAAAAAAGCTTCTTTTAAGTATCAGATGCCCCTTTCTGAGGGTATCAAATGCACCCTCAGCAAGTTTGCAGATGACACGAAGCTGAGTGCTGTGGTTGATATGCCAGAAGGGCAGGATGCCATCCAGAGGGATCTGGATAAACTTGAAGAGTGGGCCCTAGAGAATAAAATGAAGTTTAATAAGTCAAAATGCAAGGTCCTGCATTTGGGAAGGAGTAACCCTAGATATGAGTACAGACTGGGTGAAGAGCTCATTGTAAGCAGCAGTGCTGAGAAGGACTTGGGGGTCATGAGAGATGAAAAGCTGGAGATGAGCCAGCAATGTGCACTCCCAGCCCAGAGAGCCAACAGCATCCTGGGCTGCATCAGGAGAGGCATGAGCAGCAGGGCTAGGGAGGTGATTCTGCCTCTCTACTCTGTGCTTGTGAGGCCTCACCTGGAGTACTGCTTCCAGTTCTGGGCTCCTCAGCATCAAAAAGATGTGGAGCTGTTGGA
>VWZO01012983.1:0-18735 GCA_013396975.1 Bucco capensis
GCCAGGCAGAGGCATCCACCCCTGGATGCCATTCCAGGCATACCCAACCCAACCTCAACCTCCATGCTGATCGCCATGCCAGGCAGGGGTTCCCCACCCACCCGGGCCCTGCTGAGCAGAGACCCCCCAGTCCCAGCCAACCCGACCCAACCCCGTCGCCGCACCGGGCGGGGACTCCTCGCCTCCCAGTCTACTCCCTCCCACTTATCGGAGTCCTGTCCGCTCCGTCGCTGTCCTGCCGCAGTGGAACTGCTTGTCCAGGCTGTAGGCACCCGGTATGTGGTCCCGAAGGGGGGCTGCTGCGAGAACTAGGCAGTGATAGACTCCAGCCACAGCCAATAGAAAGCCTGCTGCATATGCGCCACCATCTTGACCGGAAACCCCCACTGACCAAGTATACCACAGGATAATCACTGCTTTTCATCCAAGGATGACTTGCTAGTTGTCACATCGTTTTCCATGTTTCCAAATAAGTTCTATTACTAATCCATGTGTTTCATCTGACAACCAATCCCTGGCTGAGCCTCATCAGTGTCCTTTATTTCAGACAGAGCCCTTGCTTATAATGACAAAACAGGGACTTGGAGCTTCTACAGGCAGGTCTGCTAGGCCAGACTGGCAGACAGCAACTGCTGAAGAACTCACTCTAAAATGGTTCTCACTTCAGGTGAGTGACCAGGTAGCTATAAGGAACCTGACCACATGTGCTTCACTGCAGAACACAGAGGCAGTAAATGTATGGGGACTGCTGACAATTTCATATTTAAGGGAATGAGTTGCCATTTCTTTAATCAGCCTGCAGCCATTTAGAGTATATATTTCAATTGCTTTGCCATACTAGGCCTTTCTCTACCATGGTGACTCTATAATGAGCTTAGGCAGAAAAACTATCATCCCTTCAATATTTAGGGGAGTATATCCACACATACTACACTAGCCACAATAACCCTGCTGGTCTCCAGCCTAAAATGAAGCTGCCCTGCTTTCAAGACAACAAGTATACAAGCTCTTTTATATTTCCCACCTTTTTTTTTTTGTTGTTGTTTTTTTAAGATACAGACTTTGCAGCACACATGCTTCATTTTGGTCCAGATTTTGATGTTTTCTTCCCCAGGATCATGTGGACTGAGGCTATTTTTTGTTCCACTCAAACTGAAGGAGACAAAAGGAAGTTGCCAAGCCAATAGACATTTAGTCACTTTCTCACCTGAAGTTTCTCCTGAACAGATTAAAAAATCATGATGTGCAGGAAGAATCTACATGGCAATAGCCCAAATTATAATTCCTGCTTTGACTGACACAGCAACTTTCCGCCATGACCAGGATTTGGTAGCCCTAGGTGAGTGTTGGGGGAGTGAAGGGCCTCCCACTGTAAGTAAAGAACAAGTTCGGGACCACTTACTGAAACTTGATAAGAACAAGTCTATGGGCCCTCATAACATACATTCTAGGGTCCTTAGGGAGCTGGCTGATGTAATTGCAGGACCATTCTCCATCATATTTGGCAAGTTGTGGAGGTCAGGTGAAGTCCCAGGTGACTGGAAGAAGGGTAACCTCACTCCCATTTTTAAAATGGTAGAAAGACCGACCCAGCGAATAATAAGCCTCACCACTGTGCCTGGGAAGATCATGGAGCCGATAGTCATGGAAGTAATGTTAAGGCACAAGCAAGATAAAGAGGTGATTCTAAGAAGTAAATACGGATTCACTACGGGCAAATCGTGCCTGACCAATCTGGTGGCCTTCTATGATGGAGTGACTGCAGCAGCTGATGAGGGTAGACTACTTGGACTTTTGATTCAGTCCCTCATGACATCATCTCAAAATTGGAGAGAGATGGATTTGATGGGTGGACTGTTCAGTGGATAAGAAACTGGCTGGATGGACACAACCAGAGAGTTGTGGTCAATGGCTCTTTGTCTAGGTGGAGAGCAGTGACGAGTGGTGTCCCTCAGGGCTGTGTCTTGGAACCAGTGCTCTTCAATGTCTTCATTAATGACCTAGCATGGGTATCGAGCACACTCTCAGCAAGTTTGCAGATGACATGAAGCTGAGTGGTGTGACTGATACACCAGAAGGGAGCGATGCCATCCAGAGAGACCTGGACAAACTTGAAAAGTGGGCCCATGAGAATAAAATGAAGTTTAATAAGTTCAAGTGTAAGGTCTTGCATCTGGGTAAGGGCAGTCCAAGATATAAGTACAGACTGGGAGAGGAAATCATTGAAAGCAGTCATGCAGAGAAGGACTTGGGAGTCATGATTGATGAAAAGCTGGATATGAGCCAGAAATGTATTCTTGCAGCCCAGAAAGCCAACTGCATCCTGGGCTGTATCAGGAGAGGCATGAGCAGCAGGTCTAGGGACGTGATTCTGCCTCTCTACTCTGCCNACAAAGATGATCAAAGGACTGGAGAACCTCCCCTGTAAGGACAGGCTAAAGAAGTTGGGGTTGTTCAGCCTGGAAAAGAGAAGGCTTCAAAGGGGTCTTATAGCTGTCTTTCAATATCTAAAGGGAGAGTATAGGACAGAAGGGGAGAGACTTTTCAGCTGGTCAGATTGTAATAGGACATGGGGGAATGGTTACAAGCTGAACGAGGGGAAATTTAGACTGGAGATTAGAAGGAAGTTCTTTACCCGGAGGGCGGTTAGGCACTGGAACAGGTTGCCCAAAGAGGTTGTGGATGCCCCATCCCTGGCAGTGTTCAAGGCCAGGCTTGATGTGGTCCTGGGAAACCTGGTCTAGTGTGTGGCATCCCTACCCATGGCAGGGGAGTTGAAACTAGATGATCTCTAAGGTCCCATCTTCCAACCCGGGCCATTCTATGATTATGCACAAAATGGATGCAAGCAAGACAGAATCAGCAGACATTGATGCAGGATAGCATTAGACACCATTCTTTTTTACAGACTGCTTAAAAGACAACAATCTGCAGAAGAAAGGATAAAATCCTAAAATTTCTCACAGAACATAACTTGCATTTGCAGACAACACTGATCAGGAAACATATGAAAGAAACTCTCTTACACCCTGAAGACAGATGAACTTAATGCAATGGTTAAAGGAGCAGGGTAAGAGAAGCTAGACAGCATCATTTAAGCTGAGCAGAGGCAAACAAGCAGTTATGGTTGCATATGGCAGGAGGGAGGGTACAGGACAACACTTCTGACAAGGTGACAAACATTCTGAAAAAGAGGTTTCACACCTCCTCTCTCCACATAGCACTTTTTAAAAACCACAGCCAGAAAAGACCCACAACAACAAAAAAAAAACCACACCTCTGTACTCTGTACTACCACTTTTTCCATCTTCTAAAGCTTCCAGAACGGGTTGCGTAAGAGTTTATCTCTGTTCCAGTGTACAGAGACACCCGTTTCAGAGGTTTCTCAAGAGTAATAGAATCCTTTTCCTTATTTCATATATATTCAAAGCATCAAAGTGACCCTGTCTCCATATGAACTTCTGCAACATCATACACCAATAAAGTGTATGACTGCCAACAGTGTTAAATTATAAGCAAATGCTAGGAACCCTTACAAGTGTCTGTTCATCACTGTGAAGAATTATGCTCTAACCAGACAAATTCAGAGCAGCATACAAGCTTGTGCACAAGAAGGGAATACTACTCCCTTGTAAAAAGGTCTCACACCAATCACAGAGAGCCCAAAAAGGAAGGGCTATTATCAATCAAGTTTAACCAAATCAAACTTAGTTTGAAGACCAATGAGGAGGATTCCCTGTAACACAATAAAATGTCAAAAAACGAGCTAACTGCAACAGATGAGGTTTGCTGTAGGTGGCTAAAACAATTAATCCATGCAGTGGTTGTAACATAAATTAAGAGTAAATGACTATCTTGCACAGCAAATGTACAAACCACATGCCTAGCATTAGGCACCAGAGAAATCTGAGTGATAACAATAAATAGCCTGATTGTCTTAGCAAGCTGGCATTACAGAAAGCACACAACCCAAGTCACAGAAGTCACAAAATACATACAAACAAACAAGCTTACCGGCAATGGAAACAGCTTCCCATTTACTTTAATACACAAACTATTAGGGTAATTATCTTCTTGAGGGCAGCTTGTCTCCGCTAGGCATAACCTATATCCCCAAAAAGAGAAAGTGTTGTTTTCAAGTGTCATCACATGCGTATGTCCCCACAAACATGCAGACCTGCATTATATCAGGCAATTAAGAAATTGTAAGAGATCAGTGTGAAAAAGATACCTTAACTGAACTTGGACTGTGTAATCTCTCCTGCCCCCTGGCAAGAAATCCCTGTGATGAAAAAAGAAGATCCTATTCAAACAGCAGATCTCAGATTCCAGTCATACGCAGAAAAAAAAACCACCATGCCTGCCCCAACACATCACTAAATTTTGCTGTTATTTTTCTTTTATTGAGCTATGAAAAGAAGTCTTATGAGTGACACCTCCATTTAGCTTCTGCAGGTTATGCAGGACTTGAGAATCAGCATTCTCCATTAAGAGTTTATAGCAAAAATAAAGTATGACATTGCCAGAGAGGAAAAAAACCTATGAATTCTCCTAGCTTGCACCATAGGTCTTGCAACAGCATGAACACTGGGACAGAAGATAAAAGCAGCCTTCCATCCCTGCAGCACAGAAGAAAAGCTTACCACCTCCCTAAATGGTCACAATTATTTGGAACAAAGTAATTGTAACTCTTTAGTGGCATAGGATTTACTCCAACTGCATATAAATTCTGTGCATGACAGTTACTGAAGAATAGTACAAACTCAGCATAACTTCGGCAAGGATTATCAAGATGCACCCGCAAGCTTATGCAATGCATAAAATCAACCCAGAAAACCACACTTTCTCCCCAGAGTTTATAAAAGCTTACCTACACTATACCATACTTATTTCTTACCTGGAAATACAGATTTCTCTGACCTGCTGAGGTGTCAGAGCGAAAATAAAAAACTTCTCTTGGAACCTCTGAATACCACTCTGTACTAGAAAAGAGAAACACAAAACAGTTTTAATCACTGTGACTGAAGTCATTGATTAAAACGGAGCTGCAACTGAATTTTTTCTGGAGCAAGGCCTAAGTCACTTAATATAATCAAATTTTGATTGACCTGCATGTTACTGTCAACAGAAAAGCAATGGAACAAACCATTCATTCAGCTGCATTTAGATGGCTTAATATCACATTACACTATAGCACTAAAGCAGCTTGGCAAGCCGCGTGATCATCCTTTCTCCCAACGAAGAAAGGCTCTAACGAACACACAAGATGTAACAGTGGACACTCAACAAAAACAGTACCAGAGAGAAGATGTTTGCAACTATTTTAATGTTCTACAAGAGAACATGCACCAAAAGTTAGTAATGGACAGCTAGAAAAATTACTCATTTTAGGAACAGCTAAAAGTAACTAGGTCATTAGGGAAGAAAGAAAGGAGACTGTAGAAACCAGCTAGACTTAATGTCTAGGAATTACTCCTCAGTAGCATTCGGAAATAAATACAACTTTACTATCAGAATTCTACTTGTCTGTCAATAAAATATTATTGTATTATTTTAGTATTAAGAGCTCACAGTATGTACGTGTTACTTCACCTTTGCTTGAGAGGTTAGAAACCTTGACCTGAAATAAAGGTAGATAGGACTTGTCCAGCAGCTTAAAGTAATCAGCAAGGAGGACAAACACAAAAATAGCACAACTAAACCAGTCACATTTGGAAGAGGTAGACTATCCTGTACACTTTGACATTCAAAGAATGACTTCTATGCCCAGAAAACATACAGAAAGAACACAAAAAACAGAACCCAGGTGGAACAAAACACACACACCAAGTTACTCAAATAATTTAAACTGCTACACTGCATGTCTGTGCACACACTGCATAGACAGCATTTTATGCTTTAAAATAATACTTGAACATATGTAGAAAATATAATGTAAATATTTTGTTATTAAATTTAGTGTGGGTTAAAACTAAATCCTACACCTACACCTGCTCTTATCTTCCAATATTAGTGCAAACGAATACCTACATATGTTCTATGATTCCTTAAGAATGGTCACAGTGAAATGGACTATCCTCCTAGCTTTCAAACCTCCCTGTCTGCTTGGTTTCTGAATCCTTAATTCTCAAATATAGAAAACTTCTGTTTCAGGTCCCAATCACCAGTTCTACTAACTGGCACTATAAGCTATCCATATTAATCTAAAAACATTTTTCAAAAGCCTCATTTCCAAATTGCTTATGAATCCATGTTAAGAGTGACTTTCAGCAACTTTCATATCCTTTTGACATCAGAAGGGCCCATTATATGCACATCAAGCCATTTCTCACATCTCATTTCCCTAGTTCACACACACACACACACACACATAAATCCCAGTTGTAGCTCTGGCACTGCCACCTTCAGATACTGTGCTGTGAAAAGACTGACAGATTATCCCTGTAAAGGTAATGGCATGTGCTGCTTTGAGATGGAACAGAACCCATTTTTTGTTTTGTGATTTGACTTTTCAGTTAAGGCTTTAAGTGACTACACTTTGTGAAGTTAACAGCACTGTTTCTGCAGACAGTGTATGCTTCTGGAATTAGTAACACAAAGTTTATGCTTACTACCAAGGACTGGCATGCAGAAAGGCCCTTGCCTGTATTTGCTCCTATAGAACAAGGTGACTGCTAAATCTTGTGTGCCACACTGGAGGTGCTGTAAAGTAAAAGGTCAGACTTGCAGGGAGGAGCAAACAGGACAGCTCACCCTAAACTGACCAACGAGGGATTCCACATCACATATATCATACTCAGTACAAAAGCTGAGGGACCACAAAGATTAAGCTTTCCTCTTCAGCACCAGTATCAGAGAAGGACTATCCATTCTATCTCTGATCCCAATCCATGTGTCCTTGAATCCAGCTCCTGAAACTAGCTCCTCTCTGCTGCTGAGAGCAGTCCAAGACTTCTCTAGGGCCTGGCCCACAGCATTGGTGATTGCCATCGGGAGAGGGGAGGCAGGGTTCAATACTTATTTTGTATATATTTTATTGTTATTTTCATTAAAGCTCTGACCGTTTTCTTTTCCAATCCGTAAGTCTCTCTCCCTTATTCCCTTTCTCTTACCCTTTGGGAAGGGAGACGGTTTAACAGAGACCATCTGTTATTCATCTCACATCTAGCCCAGCCCTAATCCTTACCACAGCACAAGCCATAGAGCTGTCCAACACACAGCAGCTATTGTACCAGTATAAGGGTTCAATATTCATCATGGCTAGGCTTCGCGAATGAAGATCCAGGGAGGGTTCCATCCATGCTTTTCATCAGCGCTTTTTACAAGCGCACTGATGGCTGAAAAGGCCAATGCGGGATAGACAAGAGCAGTTGCAAAGGGCACAGCAGAAGGACTCCCCAGGAGGTATAACCTGCAAGACATGATTCTTTCTAGGCTGTCTTTTCTCCTCAAGAGTCATCCTGCATGCCCTTTCAAAAACATCCGCAGCATTAAAAATAGTGTGTCTCCAGACCTCCGAGGTCTAGAGTAGACCATTTAAGGTGATCAGTATGGCCAAGGCTGTTTCAGGGAGTCCTTGTATCTCCTCTTCNTGCAGGTCGATATAAAAAACTCTTATTAAACCCTTCTCTAACAACACACACACAGAAGTCACAACAGGTGTTCTAAATAGCAATTAGTAATATTTGCTGCTTTAGGTACTGGAGGATGACCAATGATCAGTATATGCCTCGTTGCATACACGCCCCAGCCTAACGGTCTCTATTATCAGTCAATAAACTGAAATGTTTAAGAATCATAGAACAGTTACAGCTGGAAGAGACCTTGGAGATCATGAAGTCCAGCCTTTGTCCTAGCCCTATCAGCTTATTAAATGATGCCCCCCAACGCAACATCTACCCGTCTCAAACACCTCCAGGGATGGTGACTCAACTGCCTCCCTGGGCAGCCTGTTCCAATGGCTGACAACCCTTTCGGTAAAGAAATTCCTCCTAATGTCTAGCCTGAACCTCCCCTGGCGCAATTTCCATCCATTTCCCCTTCTCCTATCACGAAGAGTTCACAAAATGCTGAAGTGTTTCTAAAGAGTATCACTAAATAGTTTGGGAAAAATCCTTACCATGTAAGGTAAGACAAGGTAAATTGTGTCAAGACAGAACACAACATATCTTCAAATAATTAAGTAAGTTAGAGCAAGGCATTTGAGGAAGGTAAACTAAGATTTCAGATTATTACAAAGGTCCACTCTACATTCTAGTATATTGTAGTAACAACTTACCGGCCGAGAAACCTTCACTCATCTGAGCACAACAATGAACCTTACTGCACAAAGTATCTATTTCAGTGACCCATGTCAGAACTCGCAGAATTGTTGCAGTGAAGGAAGCCTAAATTAACAAACCAGTTAAGTTTTTCTCTTCGTGCTGTTGCAACTTTCTCACTACTGACACTGATACTCTTGTCCTGTTGGCCCTAACAGATGTGTTCCTCACCTGCATCAGGTACAGACTTCAGGTCTAAATCTTTCAGCCCAAAGTAGAGGTTCAGACTAGATATTAGGAAGCATTTCTTTACCAACAGGATGGTCAAAAGCTTGAACAGGCTTCCTAGAGCGCATTCTAGAGGCATTTGGACAATGCTCTTAACCATGGCATCCTTGCCCATGCCAGGGAGGTTGGAACTAGATGGTCTTTAAGGTCCCTTCCAACCTGGGCCATTCCATGATTGTGTGATTACTCTTAACTGTTGGTCAGCCTAAAGTGGTCAGACAGTTAACGCATTGTAGGCATCCTCCAATTGAACTGCTCTACTCTATTGCTTAATATTCAAAAGTCAAAGATCTTTGATCATATACTATTTACAAATACTATAATACAAATAGTAAATTCTGAAATGTGGCTTGGCACTTTTGGGGACAAGTGAGAAAGGGAGGGCAAGGGTAGACATGAGAAGGGCAGAGAGTTTCCAATGTTCCCCAGCTGCAAAAAGCCATTTAAGTCTTGACTTAGTACTGTCGTAAGCAACACCTATTTCATAAATTAAGCAACCTTCAGAGCTATTAAACGCTTACCTAGACTTGTAGGTTTTATGAGCACATCAAGCACATCATAAAAAGGTAGGCTTTTCAGTTGAACATCTGGATGAACAGGTGGAATTGGAGGGGATGGCTGCTGCATCTCAAAGTGGGGCTTAGCGTCGTGGAGGAGCACAGGACTGACAGGTGAGGAAGGAGACTGAGGTGTGACTGAAGTAGAAGGGAATGCGTGAATGCCAGCAACAGCAAGGTCAGTTTCCACAGCAGAGGGACCACTATCCAAACTGAAAACAGTAGATTTTGCAGCTGATATGTCCGAAAGTCCTTCAGTTATCCTTGGGTACCGACGTCTATAGAGTTCTCGGATTTTTATCTGAACTGCTGGGCTGCAGCCACTCTTCAGTAAATGCAGAGCCCTCATCAGGAGGTCATGTTTGCGCCCACTTTTATTACGTCCAGCAAAGCCCAACAACACTTGTAGTTCAGAAACACGAAAACTTGATATCATATTCTAGAACGAAAAGAAAGATAACCAACATCACCACAAGTAGGACTATTTAAGGAGCACAATGAAGCATTTGAACTTTAATAATTCACACTTATCTGAGTTCCTACCCATACTCTTACTTGACACAATAGCATAGCTAATTTAAAACAAGAAAACTAAGTGTCCAGGATGAATGTTGCATCTAGTTGTGTTAATGATTTCAGAGACTTCTAATTGTTTACACACTCAACAGCAACAACAAAAATCTTAATGCAACCCAGGCAGTGCCATCTTAAAATTACAGGCAGAAGCATAAGCTCTAACACAATATATGCCTCACTTCAGGAAACAAGCAAACAAAACAAATGAAAAAATCTGATGAAGCACTCAGGTTAGATACTAGGAAGAATTTCTTTACTGAAAGGGTTGTCAGCCATTGGAACAGGCTGCCCAGGGAGGTGGTTAAGTCACCATCCCTGGAGGTATTGAAGAGACGGGTGGATGCTGAGTTGGGGGGGCATCATTTAGCAGGTTGATAGGGCTCGGACAAAGGGTGGACTCAATCTTCAAGGTCTCTTCCAGCTGTAACTGTTCTATGATTCTATTATTATCACTTGTCTTCCAACATATTTTAATAAATAAAATAAGCAAGTGTTTAAGTTCTGCAAAGTTTATTATCAAATATCCTTTATATTGGATAACATGTTAAATGCATGCATAAAACCCCAGTACATCAGGTTTCACAACTGAAAGGAGCGCATGGCAAGGAGGACACTTTTTAAAAAGTTGCATTATGTCATACTAACAAACCGCTTAACCAACGTAAGTGATTCCTTCAGAACATCACAGAAACTTCCTGTCCTTTTTCATATCATGTTCTGGTATCACAGGACAGAAAGATCTCTTTAAATGAAATAATACCATTTATTTGGTTATTAAAAGTTAGTTGTGGAAGACTTTGAGGACTGAACAATGAAACTTATACAGAATTATTCTCACTTTTAAAAAAACTAAGAAATTAAAAAATCCCACTAGCAAGAGGAAGCAATCTTCTCCCCGCTTACTACAAATGGGTAACTCAGCACAGACTCATCACCTCACATTTTTGTGAGCAAGCTCTTTTCAGATGTATGAAATTGTCTAAAATACTTCTAAAGTAACTTTCTTCCTATTTCTGTGGGACTTTTCCNGGCTCGGACAAAGGGTGGACTCAATCTTCAAGGTCTCTTCCAGCTGTAACTGTTCTATGATTCTATTATTATCACTTGTCTTCCAACATATTTTAATAAATAAAATAAGCAAGTGTTTAAGTTCTGCAAAGTTTATTATCAAATATCCTTTATATTGGATAACATGTTAAATGCATGCATAAAACCCCAGTACATCAGGTTTCACAACTGAAAGGAGCGCATGGCAAGGAGGACACTTTTTAAAAAGTTGCATTATGTCATACTAACAAACCGCTTAACCAACGTAAGTGATTCCTTCAGAACATCACAGAAACTTCCTGTCCTTTTTCATATCATGTTCTGGTATCACAGGACAGAAAGATCTCTTTAAATGAAATAATACCATTTATTTGGTTATTAAAAGTTAGTTGTGGAAGACTTTGAGGACTGAACAATGAAACTTATACAGAATTATTCTCACTTTTAAAAAAACTAAGAAATTAAAAAATCCCACTAGCAAGAGGAAGCAATCTTCTCCCCGCTTACTACAAATGGGTAACTCAGCACAGACTCATCACCTCACATTTTTGTGAGCAAGCTCTTTTCAGATGTATGAAATTGTCTAAAATACTTCTAAAGTAACTTTCTTCCTATTTCTGTGGGACTTTTCCACCATAACAAGGTTAAGTTTCAAAGACAAAAAAACATCTGACTCTCATGTGTACTGTACCAACTCCAGACTCAAGGACTGGCAGATGAAGACCTTAGCAAAGCTTTTGATACTGTCTCCCATGGTATCCTCATTGCCAAACTTGAAAAGTACAGATTGGGAGACTGTGCTGTGAGATGGACTGGGAACTGGTTGAAGGACAGAGCCCAGAGAGTTGTGGTTGGTGGAGCAGAGTCTAACTGGAGGTCTGTGACTAGTGGTGTCCCCCAGGGGTCAGTGCTGAGTGCAGTTCAATATATTCATCAATGATATGGATGAAGNTGAGGAAAAACTACAATAAGGGTGGCAGAGCACTGGAACAGGCTGTCCAGAAGGGTTGTTGAGTCTCCTTCTCTGGAGACATTCAAAGATCTGCCTGGACACATTCCTGTGTGACCTCATCTACGTGATCCTGCTCTGGCAGGGGGGATGGACTAGATGATCCCTTCCAACGGATTCTAGGACCTGAACAGAAGGCATGCAGTAGTAGACATCTGGGATTACAAAAGATATTTTCAAAAATAACAGTTCAAAAGCATACTGTTGGCCTTTAAACAGTGGTTCAATATGCAACATTTAAAGCTTTGGGCATTTCAGAAGTAATACAGCTTTAAACACCATATTTTGGGTTTACTTTCCCTTATCTTCACTACAGAGTTAGAGTTTACAAGCATGCTTTCCAACACAGATCTGGTATCAGCTGAGATTTCAACACAACTATGACACAACCATGCACTCAGCCACCAAAGAGAGTCTGAACTCTCCCTGTGCCCCTAACTGTTGTCTCCATCCTTATGTTGAGAAAATTCTTTTTACAGTAAGATAAACCAACGAACTGAGCCAGATGAAACTTAACTTGGAATCATAGAATTACAGGATCTTCTGGTTGGAAAACACCTTTTAGATCTGAGCAACTGTTAAGCTAGCACTGTCAAGTCACCACTAAACCATGTTCCCTCCTTACAGCCACATCTACACATCTTTTAAACACCTCCAGCAATGGTGACTCCACCACTTCCCTGGGTAGCCTGTTTCAAGGCTAGACAACCCTTTCCAGGAATAAATTCTTCCTAATATCCAACCTAAACCTCTCCAACACAACTTGAGGCTGTTTGCTCTTGCCCTATTACTTGTTATTTGGGAGAACAAACCAACCTCAACCTCGTTACCACCTCTTTTCAGGTACTTTTAGAAAATGAGAAGGTCTCCTCTCAGCCTCCTCTTCTCCAGACTGAACAACCCAGTTCCCTCAGCCACTCATCAGACTTGTGCTCTAGACCCTTCACCAGCTTTGTTGCCTTTATCTGGATATGCTCCAACATGCTCAATGTCCTTCTTGTGGTGAGGGGTCCAAAACGAAATACAGTTATCTGAGGTGCAGCCTCACCGAGTACAGGGCAAAAATCACTTCTCTAGTCCTGCTGGCGACGCAAGTCAGAATGCTGTTGGCCTTCTTGGCCACATGGGCACACTGCTGGCTCATATTCAGCTGGCTGTCGAGCAGCATCCCAAGGTCCTTTTCCATTAGGCAGCTTTCCAGCCACTCTGTCCCAAGCCTGTAGTGTTGCATGGGATTATGGTGACCCAAGTGCAGTACCCGACACTTGGCCTTGTTCAACCTCATACCACTAGCCTTGGCCCATCAATCCAGCCTGTCCAGATCCGTCTCGTGCCACTACCAGAAAGCAACAGCAAGCATCCAGGACTTGCCTTTTCAAGGGCCACATTATTCATGCATATCAAAACAATCATCTAAAATACTGTGGTAGTACTCATCAGACACACCTTTTCCTCATTGTTGAAAGAATGACATTATCTTATCTCAAATACTGAACTTCAACATTTCTAGACAGCCAGTTTGGGTATGGTGATGCTTCTATCTAGTAGCTATCAGGGAGCTAACCTAGGAGTCTTCAAACTGGTATTCTGCAACAGCTCATCTACAAATGCACCACATTCATTGCCAGTGAAAGCAGTGTCACGAGGTGTTGAGCAGCTCACCCTAACTTCTTTAAGAAGAGACCAACAGAAGATGCTACCTTAATTTAATTCCAGCAACTTCTCTCAACAACAAAAAGATAGAAGAAAAGGGGAGATGGAGACGGAACCCTATCCAGTTTGCAAGCTGCTGGAGAAGGTTGGTTTCCTCCTGGCATTCACATGCTACTTTTCCTTAGTCTCACAGTCCAACAGAATGAAGAAAACTAAGTGTTTCAGCTTTGATAAAAAATAGCTGGAGGTACTGTAACAGCTTTATAGTCACTCCACAAAAGAAAAATTGTGTTAAAATACTGATATTCAAGGATTTACTGAAAATTTCATGTTGCACAGTTCCACAGAGTTGCAAAAACTTGATAGCAACATCAGCTCCTTAATTTCTGAAAGAAAATTAAAAAAGTAATCTTTTACACTGAGATTAACGAAATAGCACATATTGCAAAATACTGCCTATTACCCTTCCTGCCACCTTCTGTGAATTCCTGCAAGTTAATCAAGGTGAAATGTGCAGTCAGTCACACCTTGAAACAACTAACATTTTCTGCGGAAATTCCCTTTAAGGCAAAAACTACGTGCATGAAAATGCAGCCAGTCTAGTCTACACGGTTTAGCTTATTACTCCTTTTACAGATACATCAAAGTGGACACTCATAATCAACAAGGTTTTATGAAGGCATAATGTGCATTAGGCACATTTATAATCATGGTGCAAGATAGATACTACTTCCAACAAACTCAATTTATTTTCTTGCGGGGTTTCAGTGACACTGCAGAAGACTAGACTGCAGCCTAGCTATTAACATGCTTTTCACATCATTGAATTAGGATTAGACATTCCAGTTGTGTCATGTAAATGCCATCATTTTTCTCTTAAGGGAGGCTCTTTACAGCTTCACAGCCAATAAAGAGCTTTTTTAACAGAGAAGACCAAAGCCATTTTATTTGTAATGTTTCTCCTGCTTCCCTCTGTGTTCAAAAAGTAGTTTAACAAAACTTTAAAGAAGGGTATCAGACTGGATAATTAAAGTATTTTTATATTCCAGAGACATTTTTCCCCCCTGAAATTCATACTTGAAGCTCGTAAGAAGGTAAAAGGTTGGGGTTGTTTTTTTCTTATTGTTAAACTATAGCAACAAAGATTCACTGTCAGAAATACTGTTCTAAAGCATTAAGTCGTACTTGGCTCTGGAACAACACTCGCTTCACAGGGTGATGATGTTAAGGAGTCCAGGAAATGCTGACACATCACTGAAATTAAGGAGTGACATGTTTCAGAGCAAAAGTAAGGGATCAAAATATCTTTCAGACAAGAGGTACATGAATTTCCACACTCCTCCTGCCAAAGCTACCTGCAATTGTCATTCTACTCACCTGTACTTACAAACGAAAGGTAACCATGAAAGCCTGTTAAATACTTGACATGTCTGCAAGGTCCAGAGGGGCCTTGACAGGCTGGAGAAACAGGCACATGTCTACCTCATGAAGTTCAACATGACCAAGCGCAAGGTCCTCCATCTGGGTCGGGGCCATCTTATGCGCCAATATAGGCTGGGCTGTGACTGTCTTGAGAGCAGCCCTGAGGAAAAGGACTCTGGGATGAGCTTGGCGAAGTGCTGGTGGATGAGCTCAATGTGAGTCACCAGTGTGCACTTGCAGCCCAGAAAGCCNTAATTCTGTCAGGTTTGGTACCATGACCACTTCCCTGAGGAGCCTGTTCCAGTGCTCAACTGTCTCCTGGGTAAAGAATTGTTTCCTAATATCCAACCTAAACCTCTCCTGGCACAGCCCCATGCCATTCCCTTGAGTCCTGAAGGAACAGCCACCATTGCTGGTCACTAGAGACAANCAGATAAGAGCACCTCTCCTATGAAGAGAGGCTGAGAGAGTTGGGATTATTCAGTCTGGAGAAAATTCCAAGAAGACCTTATTGTGGCCTTCCAGTATCTGAACGGGGTCTACAAGAGGGATGGAGAGGGACTTTTTAGGATGTCAGGTAGTGATAGGACTAGAGGGAATGGACATAAGCTTGAGGAGGGGAGATTTAGGTTGGATATTAGGAGGAAGTTCTTCACCACAAGGGTGGTGAGACACTGAAACAAGTTGCCCAGAGAGGTGGTGTAAGCCCCATCCCTGGAAGTTTTTAAGGCCAGGCTAGATGGGGCTCTGAGCAACCTGATCTAGTGGGGAGGTGTCCCTGCCCATGGCTGGGGGGTTGGAACTAGATGATCTTTAAGGTCCCTTCCAACCCTGATAATTCTATAATGAGCACTAATGACTACAGCTTCTAGGGCAACTGCAAGTGCTTAAGTGGTGAACCCTACACTTGAATCTGCAGAAGCAACCCAAGTCAACTGAGAAGCTCTAGTCAGTCTCCACCTAAGAAATCTATTTCAGCCCTAGATATTTTCTAAGGTGTCTGAAGGCTATATAGGGAAGCACCAAGGACCAATACCACAAATCCTCTTTCTTAACTTTCACAGATTCTTAGAATGTCCCGAGTTGGAAGGGATCCAAGTCCAAATCTTGTCTACACAAGCCCCCCCTGCCCCCCCCCAAAAAAATCACATCATGTGTCTAAGAGCATTGTCCAGATGTTGCTTTAATTCTGTCAGGTTTGGTACCATGACCACTTCCCTGAGGAGCCTGTTCCAGTGCTCAACTGTCTCCTGGGTAAAGAATTGTTTCCTAATATCCAACCTAAACCTCTCCTGGCACAGCCCCATGCCATTCCCTTGAGTCCTGAAGGAACAGCCACCATTGCTGGTCACTAGAGACAAGAGATTAGTCCTTTTCTGGACACTCACAGCAGAGAGGAACATTTGTGACATCTTTTGCAATAAATGTGCATACATGCCAATTTACAGTGGGCTACAAATGCGTAACACTTACTAAGAGCAAGCCAACTTCATGTTTGGGGATTGTTGACCTCTAGACAGACCCTGAACATGTATTCTGGAAACTAATATAACTATAGACAAAAAACTGCAAGTCCTGGGAAAGAATGAAGATGTCATTAGCTACATCTCTGCAAGTAGTGCAACACAGTAAATGCAGCTCTGAAGAACCCACCAGCTGGTGCAAACATTATGATCATCAAGTTCTTTGTATAACAGATTTTTTTTCTTTGGATTATCTCTAGGTTGGCTCCTAAATTAGGCATTAGTCTTCAAAGCTGCATGCACTTAACAGAATACCAGAAGTCCTAAATCAAATACTTGTGTTCATTTCACATCAGACATTCAAAACTAAGCTCAATCCATTTCACTGCAGCCTCATTTTTTAAGTACCATAAACTACATTATTTCCTTCCTCTCCTCCTCCATCACTGTATCACTGCACAATCATTAATTGTAATTATTCTAGTGTTGCCTTAAGAAGAGATGAGGAAAAACTCCAGGCGAATTTAGTAGAAATGAGATAAGAAAAAGCTGCTTCAATGGGCCTTTAGCCCCTGGAATACAAAAACATGTGCGCCCTCTGCCCCCGGGGTCCACTGTTTTTATAATAATGTCCATCCAATCCCATTTTGCCACTTATCTCAGTCCTGCCCCAAACAGCCCTTTGACACACCCTTTCAGAATTGGGTCTGGGGTCTGAAGACCCTCTTTACTTCATCCTCTTCTGCCTCATGGCACATACTGTCTCTTGAAGGCCTTCTAAAGTTCTCTGTGAGAAGGTCCTTCTGCAGTGTTTATGTCTCCTGATGCCAGGCCTGGTTGTTTTCCTACAGTCCTATCTTGAAGACTAAACAGCTAACAAGGGGTAGGTTAGAATGTGTAAACATTAAGCTACTGAAGTTGCTACACAGAAATCCTAAATCTACAGTACTAATATTAAAAGTACAATAACTTCTAAAATCTACAAAATTAAAGAGATCAAAATCAAAAGCTCCGAGGCATCACTAGATACAAAAAAAATTTAAGGTATTGCATGTGGCAGGTGCAACCACCCTGACAGGATGAACTTTAGACAAAACAAAAAAAAAAAATTCAGATAAAAGCCTAGCGACACATCTAATCTGGTTGTGTCTAGGCTCTTGTTGTGGGTTTGTCCTGCCAACTAATTAAAATATGACCACAGTACCCTCAAGGAGGGTAATAATGGACACCAGCTAGAGGACCAGTTTGAGGTGGTCCTCTTGATGTAAGCACCTTTGCAGTCCAGACCCCACCCTTAGACTGGGATGCCATCTATGGCTACTTCTGCAGAATGAATAAATTCTCATGCCCCCTTTGGTAAGTGTGTACTTTGAGTACCCTTGAGAGGGAGGTTTGCCCTTTGAGTGAGTGTGCACACATTTTAGTTCATCCTCCTAAATGGAATATTCCTTAAATCTTAGGATTTTGTTGTGTTGTAGTACATTCCCAACTGACATCCAGATTTGTAATTTAACTTCGTCACAAGGACTGCCGAGTAATTGTGTTTAGAACAAATCCACATTTTGAGTAGCTATTGCTGTCTTACTTTGGGGGTGCCTCCTCTAGAAATCCGCAACAGCAATTCTCCTCTTTTCCATGGTGTGATGTGTTAGGTTTGGGGTTTTTTTGTGGGAGAGGGGTTGCTCTGTGTATAGACAGGAGTTGGACTCTATGTTCCTTGTGAGTCCCTTCCAACTCAGGATATTCTATGATACCACAATAAGCCTCATTCATCTGTAAAATTGACTATGCATCTAGGAAGAACAGAGGTATTATGTAAAGACATGAGATAAAATAGTGTCAACAACCTGTGATGCTATTGGAGGTTATCTTATTTAATACACTCAGTGCTTAACCGCAACTTAAAGATCAGTACAGCACCAATAGAAACTTCTCTGTATTCTGTCTATCATTTTAAGCTTGCAGAATTTGATTTCTACATTGAATTCCCAAACTGGTTAGCATGTATAATACAACAGTATTAACACAGCTTTAAAAAGAGTACAACAGAGTGTTTGGCAGTGAGCTTGAAAAGGACACACCAAAGTAGTTCTCAGTATCTTCTTTTTGGCTAAAAACTCAGCACCAAGGACTGCTTCACCTGGTGAACAGGCAAACACTGTCCATTCAGACTGGAAAAATAAAGCAAGAGGAATGGAAAGGTATCAAGTTTGATATGAATGAGAGAGCCAATATATACAAGACTTCAGTTTCTGTATTTTAATATAATAGCTGAACCATCTTGCTCTTCACATTTGAATCACATTGCTTCTGTACCAGGTGTGCAAGTAGAAAAATTAAGTAGGACAGACTTTAAGAATTTATAAACCTGATTTTCCAGTAAGTTTTGTGCAATCCCCCCTGCCACACAGAACATATGAGCACACTTTCATCTCTTCTCACTAAAATGTGACTTTTTT
>VWZO01012983.1:25167-52323 GCA_013396975.1 Bucco capensis
CCTCCCTCCCTCCCCCAAACACACTGCAGACAGACAGAAACAAAACAACAAAAATTACCCACCCTACAGCTGCTCCCAGCCTTGCAACAATTACACCAATCAGCGTTATACCTCAACCAAGACCTCCTGTGCTGCTTAACCAGCCACTACTAGACAACTAAGNACTATAATAGTTTCCCTGAAGATCTAAACATTAGAACTTCATTAAGTTCAGAACTCTTTTTTTTTTTTCACTCAAACCCAGGAATTAGCAGCCGAATAAAGCTTTTTGTTTGCCACACCACTGCTTGAGTTCAACTCCCAAGTCCATCAAACATTTCTTTCTCCCTGCAATTCAATACCAGACTGATAAAGGTTAGGATCTCTTAGATCATCAAAGCACATACCCTCACATATATCTTGCTTCGAATACACCAGAGAAGACATCAATTCTCAGGCTCACAATAGAGCTGAACATTTACCTTCTATCATAACACTCACTTCTCACTTCACAACCACATCTTTCAACCTTCCCATTCCTCTCCTCCCCCACTGGGATAAGACTGAATAGATTATAGTTTGTGTTTTAATACCTCACATGTAAGATATAAGTTTACATACGAATTTATCCTTTTTTCTCTGCTTTAAGAGTTCCTTGGAGCTCTTATTTATTATTTTTCATTTTGCTCCAGCTTCCCCCTCAGTCTTTCTTCTGGTTATCACTGGGGCCTTGAAAAGTACAAGTACTCCAGACCTCTGGTTGTCCTCAAGATTTTTCCAAGGTCCATCATACACAAGAAAAAAAACAACACCAAAAAACAGGGCACTGGCCCATTATCTCCCAGTCTGTTATTTTATCTCCATGCCAAGGTTTCTCTTAAACCTTCCTTTTCTGTTTTATGGTGTTTTTTTTCCAGTAACTAGAATCAGTCTCCCCTTTTCCTCTAGTTCTTCAAAATCCCACTAGTTTTTCAAAACTTCCCCTATGCATATCAAGGCCAGGCTTACACTCCCCAGATACAAAGCCATCTTAGCAACTCAAGAAAATTTCAACCTTTCCAACATTTCCCTTTCCACCACACTTTCATGAAACCTACCTCAGGTGTCGGACATTCTTCTGACTTCTGATGCTTCTTNAATGAAGGTAGGTTCTTTTATGTGTGTTGTGTTTAAAGGGAAGAACTTTATGAGGCCATCTTTAGGCTTCTTCATTGTCTTCTCTATCCGATAGCCATTTACTTTTTAATGTAATATAGAGAAAGCAGACAGCAAAAATATCATGGTGTGGTACTCAGTGTTCACACTCTTATGTGGGTCTAGGACTGTTAAAGCACAGAGACTTACAGATGTGTGGAAAAATCTCATTGTCAAAGGTTGATGTTGTGAGGAATGGATAAATATCTCTGTCCTTGCAAAAATAATAAGAACACCAAAATAATGAACACCTGTCTGTAGGGAGGNCCCTGTGCTGCAGCTCCTAAAGCATTTCCCAGACTTTCCCTTGAGTCCTCTCTGATTTTGCAACATAAGCTCTAAATTTGGCCTAGCACTAGATAGACATCAGAGGAACAATGTGCCATTCTTCAAGGCAGCCACTTCATGTTCCCCTCTGATTGAATATCACTGCAGCACCTGGTTTGTTTTTCCAACAGGCTCTAATTAGAGTAAGAAAAGAGCCTGTAAGTGCTAAGCATCTTGACCTTTAAATTGAGTTAGGCACCAAAAANTGGGTCTAGGACTGTTAAAGCACAGAGACTTACAGATGTGTGGAAAAATCTCATTGTCAAAGGTTGATGTTGTGAGGAATGGATAAATATCTCTGTCCTTGCAAAAATAATAAGAACACCAAAATAATGAACACCTGTCTGTAGGGAGGAATGGGCCAAGACATCATTCTCTAAACTAGTTAAAACAGCTTGGCTTTTAATCTTATCGTAGAAGTTAGGTAGGCCAGACATCTATATGACAGGGTTGTGTAACTTCTTAGGCACATGTGAAAAGTTCTGGCATTAATGCAAAGTAACTTCTTAGGCATATGTGAAAAGTTACTGGTTTGGTGCAAATAGAGTTATATAACTTTTTAGGCTTGTGTGAAGAGTAAATTGTTTATGTTAAGGTAGAATCAGGGGGTCTGTACCTCCCAAGTATCCCCAGTTAATGGAGAATGGGAGAGAGACCTGCTGTGGCTGGGGGTCAGGGACAAAAGGAGTCTGCGACCCCTGGTGACTTGAGAGACCCTACAAGGGACTATGCCCGTGGACTCTCTCCCTTTATTCAAATAAAGCTAGTTGGGAACCTCACTCTGCCTCTTGGGACCGATTGATTAATTATTTTCAATACATTTTTCTTCACAGTTTGGGGGCTTGTCCAGGATCTGTCCATCTCCCTCGGCTCAGGGGGATTTGGAGCAAATTGAAGGGCGCCCTCACCAACAGTTACAGTGGTCAATTTGTCCAGGAACCAGCCACACCGGCGGATCATTTGGGTACCCAGGACAAGTCCTGGAGGCAGACAGGTGCAACAGACTTGCGGGGGAGATTGAGGTCATCCATAAATCTCACCAGTGAGTTCTAATGGGCATAATGGCTGGGGAGATTAAACAGTGATAGGGTCCCCAGGGTGGGAAATCCAAAGAGGGGCCTTGGAAGAAGGGTGATGACCCTTTGCCTCTCCCAGACAGTCCCTTGAGTGTAAGGTTAAGGTTAAAATACTGAGACTATGGTACTAACCCACTGGAAGGGGTGACTAAGGAGATGATGGTTAAGTATTGTTGTTTTAATTGGCCAGGTTATTACCACAAGTTTTAAGGTGGCCAGAGTTTGGAACTTATGATGCAAATCTTATTCAGGCATGATGTTTACATCTTAGTAGTTACAATGTCCAAAAAGAGGAGACAGGGAAGTCCTGCAAAAACTAAAAAGAGCTTTGTTTTAATAAAAGGAGATTTCACAGGGGTATTCTCCTAGTGAGGTCTCTCAAATTGCCAGAGGGTGCAGCCTCCTTTTATCCTAACTTCCCTACTGCAGGTAATCCCTCTCCCTTTCCCCATTGGCTCAGGTACTCAAAAGGCACAGACTTCCCATCCATTTACTCCACACATGTGCCCCCTCCCATAACATGCTTTGTATGTGTTATAGGGTATGTATATTACCAGAGGTATCCGTCTTTCCCCCCTTCACCCCACCCCGCCCCCGACCGTTAATGTGTTTGTTTGTAAACCCTCAGTGGGGGCTAGTCCTTTTCATCGGCTGAGCTGCGGGTAGGAGTGAAGCCGAGCTGCGGCAGGTCGCCACGGCGACCCACATCCCTGCTTTGCGGTGCCCGCCCGGCATGGAGCTGTGTGGAGCCGTTGAGGGCAGTCCTGGCGAGCACAGTGGCAGGGCTGGCCCCAGCAGCGGAAGTGGTGCATACCCCACCAGGTTCCGGAGAGGCGACAGACCCCGGAGAGGCGAGCGGCGAGCCGCGGCAAACCCCGGAGCAGCAGCAGCCTGCGGCAGCATGCACCTGCAAGTTCCCCTGGAGCAGCGAACAGCAACAGCCTGCTCCTGTGAACCCAGGAGCTGATGCAAGCAGTAGCAGAAAAGTGGCAACGGGACTACGAGGCAGCCATGGTGTGCATGGCACACCGGGAGGAAGAAGCTTCCGCAACGAGGACTGCCGGGACCACTTGGTGCTTCTGGGAGGAAGAAGAATGAGAGGACAAGAGGCGAAAAGCATGCTCTCCTCCATTTTTGCAGCAACCATACCACCTCTTCATCTCTCATCCATTCCTCCACCTGCCATCACCATCCACCACCCGAATCTCCTCCACTCTTCATCTCATCTGCCACCTCACCTTAATCGGACTGCACCCAAGTAGGTTTTACTGCGAGTGGAGGCGGCTGGTAGCGTGAGGGGGGGGAACCGGGAGGCTTTGTATCACCCTGTATTTCCATTGTTATATATTCTTCTATGTTAAAAAGTTAATCTTTATAACTCACTCTCAGTGTGCAGCAGTTTCTTTCCTTTTTGGGGAAGGGGGAGGTTCTTAAAGGGGCCTCTTCCCAATCTGTCCTTTCAACCAGGACAGTATGTCTCATTATTCCTACTTTGTGCTACCCCTGGATGGAGAACTTGATATTCATAACTTCACTAAGCAAGCACACTAATGCCTAAGTTGAAAAGTTCATCTATTTGACAAGCATCCTTTTCAGGGTCAAGACCTTCTTCAGTTTGCTCCATTTGTCTATCATAGTTTCTTTTTTTTGACAGGTAGGCATCAAGCTAGGACAATTTACTATTTTTTATTGACAGGGCCTGTCCTTTGTAAAGTCTGTATTATTCTAACTAACAGAGAGTTTCTTTGGTTTGCAACTACAGAAACATCTTATCAGCTGAGCTACCTCCTTGCCAGGCCTGTTGAGATGCTTGGCTGTTCATTAT
Organism: Bucco capensis; assembly: GCA_013396975.1. Classification (NCBI taxonomy): domain Eukaryota; kingdom Metazoa; phylum Chordata; class Aves; order Piciformes; family Bucconidae; genus Bucco; species Bucco capensis. The sequence continues at coordinate 29,569 of VWZO01012983.1, forward strand.
GGCCATGTTACACTCTTGCAGGGCCTGTTAAGACACTTGTGGTTTGTTATTTACAAGGACTTTTTGCCCATTATGGCCACATTATCAGTCAAGCCAAGACGCTTGACTGCCCGCTATGGTTGTGTTGTCAATTAGGCAGCATTCTTGTGAAGCCTACTAAGTCATCCAGTTGCTCATCATTTTGCAAAGACTAGTTAAGATACTTTCTACTCTAAGTTATACAGAAGTCTTATTATTCTAAGACAACTTCTCATCCTGCATCAGTTAGTTTCTGCCCCAGGTAATAAGACTGCTACAACTAGAACTTCTTGTCCATGCAGGACTCTTACTGTTTCTACAAAACCAGTCTCTTATTCCTCTCAGTCCCTCCCTTTTTACGTCTTAATTTTTGTCTTTGCAAACTCTGGTTATCATTATCTTGATCTTCTATTCTCCGCTCACTTTAGCTCTTGGAATTATCTGTAGAGACCTCACTCCCAGTCCTTTCTTGGCCGTTCCTGGGTCATCAGATATGGCTGCTACATGCATTCTCATGATTGCATGCTGAATGAGCTGCATAAAAGAGGGTACCATGCATGGTACAAATATGAGTGTTGCTGTTGCACAAAGAAGGAAAAACAACATTTGCTTGACCCAGGGTTTTTAACCTATCAGCTTAAAGATCAGATGCGTGGACAATGTCCTTTTACCAATTAAAAGTTACAGTTAGGCGCGTGGACAGGTGCTTTTTACCAATACAGAGCTTGCTAAGGTGCGTGCTGTTTGTGAAAAGATACAAAAGCTACAGCTCTTTTGTAATAAACTGAATCACCCTGCTAACCCATACTGGGTCGTCTCTGTGATTCCATGCCGTCTCCGGAATTCCTACAAGGGTTCACCTGGCAACCATGAAAATATGTCCCATTCCTATCCCTGCCAAATTTGGACTGGCACCTGGGTCAACTTTCTCATCTCTTTTGTTATCTGTTTCACCACTTTTCCGTTACCATTGATCTGTACACAGCAATTAGATTCATTCAATTTGGCATGGTCTCGCCCTTCGAATTGAATCCACAACCATTTGGTGCTGGAAGATTGCACTTCTCATTTGAGTGGCTTGGTCAGCAAGGAGGTCCGGCGCTTCAGCTGTTTGGTTGGTTACGATTTCTAAAACAGTCTGCAGCCTAATTATTCTATTTAAATTATAAATTGGTTCCCTGGCTCCATAAATTACTTCATGGGAGTCCCATGTTACTGGTCTGTAATATTGGATCATCTGTTCTGGCAGCCATTCAACTCTTCCTCATTTCTGAGAGCTTCCTTTGGCTAGAGAGGTGTCAACTGATTGCTTTTCCTCTTGCTAGATTATCATACACTTTAATCCCCAATTTATTTCCTTGATCTTGTTATATTAAGAAAAACAATGGCCTAATATATCCTATATAACATATCCCTGACCAATTAGGGGGTAATCTCTGGTAGGCATATTGTTCATGAACCCAACAGTGACCTTTTAGAGCCCAAGTTCCCTTAGAAAAACGGCCATCCCAGGTTTCCTTATGTTCTGGTTGCTCACAATATAGAGTGTTCTTAACTCCCAAAGGTCACCCATCAACAGGTATACCGCCAACGGTATGGTTACATTCCCATGCTCCTGCATCTGCTTGCCAAATACAGCTGCGTCTCAATTTAGTGTGGTTGGTTACGGACCAAAAGCATTGAAAGTATATTGTAGTCCCATTCTGATATTGCCGGGCCCAGTGAAAGGCTTGTGACATGCATTTATCTTCTATAGTATTACTTTTTTGACAACTTAGAATGGCAACCTCATATTTTTTGCCCAAAAGTGCACAACCAATGCTTCTGAAGTTGGCGTATGAGCGTTTTACCCAAGTCTTACTGGAAAGTTGAGCATGGGTTTGATTCCACTTCTATTTATACCAGGAACAATCTAGTTTTCTGCATTCTGGTATGGTACAGTCATGTCCAGGAGATTGCATTCAATTACAAATGCTCTTTCCCACATGCATTCCTTCTTCTTTCATTCTGTTCAGGCAATAAATACCTTTTCCTGGAAAATGGATTTGCCACCAACTTCCTTCCTCAGACCAAAATTCAGTTCTGTTATGGATTATGCTCATGTTACTGACCCACCATTTAGGCAAGACAGGCTGGAACACCAACGGCAAATTTTCTGATTCTCCTGGACTTCTGCAGTCCCAACAATTAGTAAGGTTAAAGGATGCTGCCACCTTTTCTCCTAAGACTAGAAATTTGTTCTCCCATTCTTTGTCTTGGCTCTGTCCTTTGCATGAGAAACATATTACTATGCTAATAATTAGTAACTTCGTGCTGGCTACTTAACTAAAGCAACAGATTAAACATCCACAATATAAGAGCACAGACTTCTTCCACACTGCCTTTGTCTAGTAAAGCAACAAAACAATCCCCTTAAAATCAAAGTAGTAGTATAGACAGTAGTCCCTTCAACAGCCAAATACATGGATCCCACAGTGAACATTCTGGCAACCTGTGGGTAATCCTCAGGCCTTCTCCCAGGATCAATTCACAGTCTCACCACTCCAGAGTGTTAGTCGAGGCTTTCCATCTATTTCTTCCAACTGAAAAGTCCAGATTTCTGGAGCTTTAGATGCTTTGACTCAAGTATGATGAGTCCATCTGCGTTCGTCTGTTCTGACAGCAGTCTCTGTGGTTAGCAGCACTTTGTGTTTTCCATACCACTTTGCTGTCAGTGATGTTTCTCTCCATTTCTAGATTAAGACCCAGTCCCCTGGTTAAATATAATGAATGGCAAAATCCAAAGCAGGGTCTGTGTAAATTTGGCCTCCTGTCGGAGAGATTTCACAAGAAACAGTATTCTGGGCACTTACTATTTTAAATATACGTCACTCACTTCCACCCCTCCCAGCTAGGTAGAGAACTTATAGGGTAGGGAATCCCAAACATTAATTCAAAGGGAGACAGTTCAGTGTCTCATATAGGCATTGCCCTTATTCTGGCCAAAGCCAGTACTAAAAGCTGTGTCCATGGCATTTTGGTTTCCAGTACTAATTTCAAAAGATGTTTTTAAATTTCACCGTTAATTTTCTCTACCCAGCACAAAATCTAAGGATGGCAAGGGATGTGTAAGTCCCATCATATTGCTAAAGCTGTCACAACCCCTTGAAAAACTTTCCCTGTAGAATGCACAAATCACACAGCCTTCACTACCTCTTTTTCCAACTCACAGGCCCTTACAAGAGCATATAATGCCACATTCTGTGTTGATTGTGTAGATAGGAGTTCCCTCCTTGCAATTCCCCTCCTTCTACCATAGCAAATCCAGCAACTCACTGTCCATTATCACGTTTAAAAATCCATTGATGAATACATTTTAAGCATACATAGGAGCAGAAGTTTCTGGTATTAGCAAGTGAGTGTGTGCCCTCTAAAGTGATAAAAAGTGGGCACGGATGCAGGCCCTTGCACACACCATTCTTCTAGAAACACTAAAAGGACAACCTTGCGGAACCAAACAGTGGGCCATGTGAAACAAACGTCTGAAAATGCACAGTTACTAATTGACTGTGCCATAGACTTGATCATGCTCCTTGTGGTCGTATGCACAACCTTCTTCATAGTGACGTGTTGGCAGTACAGTCACTACATGTGAGACGTGTGCCTACAGTTCCTCAGATGGTGGTGCTCATGTAGAAATGAACAGGACCACCAGCCAGAAGTGGCCCTGGCAGTGTGGTGCAGGGATGGCCACACTACCAGAGGCCCCATCTTCCAGCCTGCACTTTGCCCTCGTGGAAGGCCCAGCACCAGCAAACCTGGTTGTGCAGAGAACCACTAGGAAATGAGCAGAGAGGTCCACAGGGAAACACTGGTGACTTTCATCTAAGAGAGCACCCTTGCAGGTCCGACAGTGGGCCGGGAAGCATGGTCAATTAATTAATGTTGTACTGTGTGATTGCTTGTGCGCTATTTCTTTTCTTTTCCTTTCTCTCTTTTTGCCTCCCTTCACTTCCCCACAACTGCGTCATAAGAGTACCCAGGCCCAAGTAATGTGTGCTGTCCAGACACTCCAGGCATTTTGAACAGCGGATGTGGACATCCATTTTCTTGCTGCATATACAGACCCTAGCCCTGGTGGACAAGAGTGCAATCAACAGCCATAACCCTGAGAACAACACACAAAAAAAGGAGACTTTCTTGTCACCTCAAAAACGGCGAATCTGGAGCCATCCTTGGGCTGCATCGGTGAGGTAACAAAATGCTACATCCAGGCCCCAGCCTGATATTTCCAGCTCTGCTAGTTACAGTGGGAACACTTATCTTCTTGGCTATTGTCCTGACTATCTTTATGCTACCTTTTACCTGTAACTGCTATAACTAGTGTTGCCCTTGCAGACTACCACCTGTCACCTCTGATTCTCCTGAGCCTCAGGCAAGTTCTTTAGCTGAGACCCCCCATGTTATTGTTTTCCCCCATGGTTAAAGTTAGATGATGTTTGTGCCAAATTGAGTCTTCAACGAAGCTCAGGTTGGGACCCTCACCCAACAGGATGGTGTTGACTCTCCTGAGGATCGTTTGTAAACCTCCTGTTCTATTAAACAAGTTTCATACTATAGTAACCTGGTGCTGGTTAACCATTTAGAAGCTCTCTCAATTAACAAAGCCTAGATTTGGTGTAAAATTTTAACAATGAGAGATCTTTCTGCTGTCAGGTTTCGGGCTTCAATTACCACTAAAGCTGTAGCTGCACAGTTTTGCAGATAGTAGTGCCATTTTCTGACCACTGGTTTAACAGTTTACAAAATTAAGTTATCGGTCTGTGAACTCTCTCATGCTTCTGCACCAAAATTCCTTTAACTCTCAGTGTCATCCAATGTTAGGACAAGAGGGAATGGAAGCAAGTTGGACCACAGGAGGTTTAGTATTAACATGAGGAAAAGCTTTTTTACAGGAAGGGTAACAGAGCACTGGAACAGGCTGCCCAGGAGGGCTGTGGAATCTCCTTCTCTGGAGACATTCAAGACCCTCCAGGACAAATTCCTGTGTGACCTCATCTAAGTGATCCTACTCTGGCAGGGGGGTTGGGCTAGATGATCTTTCTAGGTCCCTTCCAACCCCTAACATTCTATGATTCTATGATCCATATATTAAATTATTAAATTATGATTATCGAAAATAAGGCCTAGGTAATAAGTCCTCTAGCAAGGTTTCTGTGCAGGCTGTTGAATTGCTTGGGGATACCTTGATACATCTTGATACTGCTAAGCAGCTCTGTTCAGCTGCAGAAGTCTGCCCTTGCAGATTTAACCACTCGAGCTTTTGTGGTGATTTCACAGTCCTGAACATAGCCTCCCTGACTGTAGGTGTGCATTTGTCTTCAAGGACGGTTTGAAAGATTAATTCACAAACATATGGTGAAAATTACCCTGAAGTGTGTGTTCTAAGGGTTGAAGACTCTCACAGTATCAAACCATATATTAAGATACTGCTACCCCTTTGAGAGACATACTAGAAAACTCTTTCCAGTCAAGCAAAGCCAATAACCCAGGCTATTGTCTCAAAAGTAATGATATGATCTTGGAAACCTAGCTGAGACGGATTGAATCTTAACTTCAGTTACAGGAACTTCTCTTTCACAGCCATAAAAGAGAAGCACTCAGTAATGGAAAATGAATGTGTTACCTACTCTACTCCCACAATTAAGGCTACAAATTAAACACGAAGTCTAGTAGGAGGGGACCTAAGATGGATGAAGGAACATTAGAACATTAATCTGATCCAATTTGAAACAGCGTTTTATGGAACAAATTTAATAAAAAAGATGTATATTATATTTTATGCTTAACAGGGTGAAAGTACAGTACATTTGCAGCACAACTAACAGGGCAGTTAATATACATTGAAATCATGTTTTTACTTAGGACATCTTTGAGATTAAGACATACTGAAAGACAGAAGGATTATGAAAGATATGTGCAGTTGGAGATAATTAGCAAAGGGAGCTTGAGGAAACTTGAAGAAACAGAGCTTGAGGGAAGCTTTTGTTGGCTTATGCCATGTTGGGAAAGAGTAAAAAAAGGGCTGGAGAAACATTTCTGAGTAGAAACAGGATTGTACCAAAAGGAAAAGGCCTTTTTGGGGTATCGACAGTTATACTGAGGACAGAGTTTGGAGGAACTCTGGATTTCTGGAGAAAGTTTTTGAGGATGAGACACTAAGCAAGAGTAGCATGGCATAGACATGAAAAATTTAGTAGTTATCCTGTCTATGAACAGCTTGTGGAACCCAGAAGCTGTTGGTCTCTAAGGGGCAAGACTTGGGTAGAGCTTGCTCCTGCAGCTGCCGGGCTGGAAAGATCTCATGTACCAGAGGACAAGGTGGTCCCAGTGGACTACTTTTCACCCCTCCGACCTCTTCTGTCCTGCTCTGTGCCCTGTTGTAGCTGTCACCAAGAGAGCCTTTTGCACACTGTAACTTCTCTTTCAAGTATTTTCATGGATTTTTTTCTGTTTTTTAACATTCTCCTCCAGCTGGGCTGAAGCCAAACAGTATCTGACAGGCACAGCTCAGCCCACCAATAATTCACACCCAGAACAGAGGATGCTGCAACAATTCAGCTGTAGGTGCTCTGAAAAGGGCTCTGCGTTCTGTCAGTGTCAGCACGTTAGTGGGCTCCATTTTAAGGCCCACTGCCATCCTTGATGTGAGGGAGAGACTGCACTCTGCTTCTTCTCGGATGGGCATGGTTAATAGCGGGGTGTACAAGGATGGGATGGGGTGTAGTGTGGTGTGGTTTCGTTCGGTCCGCACTGCCTCCCCCTCCTCAGTTCAACGACCCATTCAGACCTCAAGAATCCTACCCACTGCCCATCTCAGGTGACCCTAGTGCCGATCGGCCAGCTCTACTACTAGCCCTTGCCTTTCCTCGTCATCGTGATTGGCCTATTCATTAAACGGCCAACGCCTCATGCGCTTGTGACTGGGTAGTGCTTCAGGCAATCTTTCATCCTTCGGCGTCTCCATTGGCTGGGGGAGGGGAGCGGGCCTCTTCCGCACGGCGCCTCCAAGGCTCCGTGGGTACGGGGCGGGGGCGCTGCTGGGACTTGCTAGGACGTTCCCAGGGGCTGCAGCTAACTGTGGCCAGGCACGCTGCCCGCCGCGATGGAGCTCTCCTGTCAAACGCTGAGAACCACCTACAAGTCGAGGGAAGCGGTAAGAACCAGCACGCCAGGAAGCCGCGCGTCCTATGGAAATAGGAGGGTAGTTCTGCGCATGGGCGGGGGGAGAAGAGCGCAGACGCATCAGGGAAGTTGCGGGAGCAATGGTGGCCGAGGTGGAAGTGCTGGTGTTTGGGGGAGCGGACCTGGAGGCTCTTGGGGTCATCTGTGTGACGGCGATTCTCCCTTTCCTTAGGGCGAGGGCGAGGGTACTTCCCGAGGCCTCTCCTTCTGGTTTTCCTTTCCTTTGCAGGTCGGAAGTGCTGCTTGGCCTCTCCGCTCCTTATGGCAGGGCAGGCCCCCTTGCTCCGCTTTTGTTGTATCTGCTCCTGTCATGACCATGCGACGGATAAGTCCATATTTTTTATTCTCTCAGCGTTCTTTACTGTATTCCAGAGCTGCACAGTCCCACCGTGTCTTCGTCCTGTGGAAGGGTGTTGCTCAAGGAAGCCTAGAAGCAACAGGATTTTCCGAAACTTCTTAACCTGTTCTTTTGCTTCCATCTGCTGGTCAGATTCAACTAGAGTAAAATAGACTGCAGAACTGCACTGCAGGAATGCCAGAACCCCTTCCCAGAAATGTGTAGGGTGCTGTGCACGCGTACTGAAATGACTTTTCCCACTGTGTAAGTGGAACAGGATTGCTCAGAAAAAGCTAGTAGTTTTGGGAAGGGGTTCTGAGTTACAGGGAATGGAGTTTTAGGTTATATCATGGTCTTAGATGAGTAGGTTATCTGTATACTTAGGAATGGAAGCCTCTAGGTCAATCCGTTTCTAAGCCGTAAAGTGAATTCATATGGCAAACACTGACAATGGTGCCTTAAGATGGGATATTGAAATAAGTGTATGTAGAAGGGTTTTAGTTGGAAAGGACCTTGTAGATCTTTTGCTTCCAACCCCGCCTGCCATGGCCAGGGACAGCATCAGTTAGACCAGGTTGCTCAGTGCTGCATCCAACCTGACCTGGAATGTTTACAGGGAGAGGGCGTCCACAACTTCTCTGGGCAACCTGTCCCAGTGCCTCAGAACCCTCACATTATAAAATTTCTTCCTAATGTATAATCTAAATCTACCCTCTTTCAGTTTAAAACCATTACTCCTCATCCAATCACTACACTCCCTAATAAAGAATCCCTCCCCATCTCTCTTACAGGTCCCCTTTAAATACTGATAGGCCACTATAAGGTCTCTCTGGAGCCTTCTCCAGGCCCAACTCTCTCAGACTGTCATCATAGGAGAGGTGTTCCATCTCACTAATTATTTTTGTGACCTCCTCTGGACCTCCTCCAACACGTCCTTATCTTTCTTCTGGTGAGGACTCCAGAGCTGTACACACTACTGCAGGTGGAGTCTCACTAGAGCGACATAGAGGGGGAGAATATCCTCCTGCAAGCTGCTAATGTTAATGTGTAAAAAAGGAAGATAGGAGAAAAAGAGATCTAATTTGCAAACTCACCAATAGAGGTTTGAGTGACCCTGATCCCAAAGATGATTTTGCCTGCTAGATGCAGAAACATTTGTGGGAAGGACCTGGAGCTCAAGAACCATTCTTCGTGAGCTGAACAGCTGATTTTAGGTTGGTTTGCATTGTAACTTGACTTCTGTATAGCCTTTTGGAAGGGTGGATGTGAAGATCAGCATTTGTATTTTAGGTACAGAGCAGTGGTAGGTGTTCATGTTCCTCAGAGGTGCAGAAGTTGGGAGTCTCCTTTTTTTTAAGTCAGCCAGTGGCTAAGGAACAACTTGAGACTGCCAAGAGGATTTTTTGATTCTTGACTTCTGTGGAGGTAGCCTACATAATTAATTTCTCCTTTCTGAATTCCAGTATTCTGATGCAGTATCTAAAAATTAGTCTGCTATGTTTTTAATTTGTTTCACTAAATAATTACTGGAAACCTAGTTCCCCAGTCTTGTCCTTATCTGTGTTGCATTTTCCATTAATATGCTATGTAAAATGGAAATTATTATTTTCTAGCAATTTGGAAAAATATGTTTAAAAAAGAATTCTTATATAAATTCCTATATGCATTATAATTTGCTAGGTGTTGACAGCTACCCAGTGTAGTCTTACAATTGAAGAAATCTGTTTTGTGAGGCGTTTCAGTGGTTTTATTTAAGTATTTTGTATGTTTGTTCTCTAAATCACTCTTGATAAACAATATTACTGTAAACTGCAGTAGATCTTTGCAAATTCATACAAATGAGTAGGAGAGCTTATAAATTAATTTGTAAATTCACCATCCTGTGTTGTTTAATAATTCACTATATTTTGTGTTCATTCATTTTTTAATGTATAATATATATATATCACTTCAAATTAGTGAAGTCTTGGTAGTATAAAACTGGGCTTCAGTAAAGTTGCTGTTAAGAATGTGAGATAGTAGTGGTCTATGGGTGGATCAGCATTGGAGCACGAATTAATGGCATGTTAATTAATTGCAATGGGGTAAGAAATCAGAAAGTTTTTGCTTCCAGCGCACCAAACTCAAATTGTAAAATGTCTTCAGATTTTAAATGGTAACACCTCTTGGATGAATCGTGGTGTTACTACGAGGACAGCAATAACTTCTGCAGTGAGTTTGCTAAATGTCTTTAATTATGAAAGCTATTTATAATCTTTCTTGAGAAACTTTGCCAACTCTGTTTGAACTAGGCTTGTATAATTTGGAATAATAATAATTTCTTTGTGCTGGGAAATTCTTTCAACAGGAGCCAAATCCTGTATGTATGGCTAGGCTTTGCAAATGAAGATTCAGGGAGGGNGGAGCCAAATCATACATTATTTAAAACTCATCGTTTACTTTCTCTGCTTGCATTTCTCAAAAGTACTGTCAGCAAAACAGGTTGAAAAGTGAAATCACTGAACAGAAGTTAATTCTCTTCTAGCTCAAGCCAGAACACATGCAAAGGTCTCGGAGAGAAGGAACACTGTGAGGATACAGCATGGTGGAGGGATGAGGAAGAATGAGTGCGTCATGCCTCAACTACTCTTCCTATGCTGGCACATGGTGCCATCTTGATCTTGAGGATCCCCATACTTGGCAGCTGTTCTGGGATCCCAAACAAAAAAGAGTGGTCACTGCATGTATGTTCTGATGAGGTCATTCCCTGTGATTACAGATTTAACCACTTGCGTGTTGTTTGAATTTCTGATGACTGATCCCTCTGATCTCATCATACTGTCTGCCTCAGTTGGAGGTACAAGGGCACAATGTTACAGTAGTATAGTTATTATGTCCAGTCTTTCCAGAATGTCACTCTATACCTTTTTCTTCATTCTACTGAACATATTCATGCAGAAATATAGAGTCAAATAATAACAAAACATTATAGGGTTGAATTAATCTTTTACTAAGTCCATTAATTTGATGGAATTACACAAGACACTAGTTTGATTTATAATGTAAATGCACTTTAGTAAAAGGTATAGAAATGACTGAACAATGGAATTTAAAGATGCATACTCTATTAGAGTTTAATTTTAAACAGTTGGAAGAAGGGAATATGTACTACTCTTTTGTAAGGCTAGAAATAAATAAAATATGCTCTAAGTGTTGGGGCTAATTACTTAAGTGCTCAACTATTTTGTTTTTAAAACAAGATCATGCTTAAGAGCCTTAAGCTTTTATTAATTGCTTGGAGCCCAAAATCCCCTGTAGTAATGGAAAATTTAATTACATACATTTTTTGTTCTTTTAAGAATGGAAACTTATTAAACTTTAAACACTTAAGCATCTATTGAAATACCAGTGGCTATAAACAACGCACAAGTCTAAATAGTAATTAAACAGGAAAGCTAAATCACTATAAAGCTAAACTGAATTTTAAGTAACTTTGTTCCTGTAAGTAGTCCTATTTTTTCCATGCTGTGTAAGATTTACCATTTCCTTTCTAAGCACAACAGAAGTTCTGGATGGTGTTAGTACCTGTTTATACTGTGGCAGGCATGTTGTTTTGTGGACGTACAGTGGGAGTCAGTCCCTAGAGAATAAACTGGTGCTCAGGGAAGGAGACCAGTGTGAACAGAGAGCTGTTTAAGCGGACAGCTAAAGCTACTGGTAGCACTGACATGCAGAGGTTCATGGGACCTCTTGGAATGGGTATGTGGTAGAATAAGTGGTGAAAGGCAGGGAGATATGGCTTTTGGGGGCTGGTCAAGAAAGCAAAGGTCTGTGCACTACTGACCTGCAAAATTAGTGATTTGGTAACACATGCTGAATTTTTATTTGATGGAAATAAAATTTTCATTTGATAGAAACTTCACAGAGCTGGGATAAATGATTTTGGTATCTCTAATCTTTAGATCTAATCTAATACAAGTCTTTGCCAGTTGATGAACTGATTAATGACTTAGTTAATTTTCTTTGGGCAAATATCTGACTTCTCAAATTAACCGTTGTTTTTTGCATTCATGTTAACACAAGATAAGACAGAACAAGTCTTCTGATGTTTAGATGGGTTGTGCATTTTTTGATGTAAGTGTTCGCTTTTGCTTCTACTTGGACAGTACTTCAAGAGCATTACTATGTTAAAGTTCAGTTGGGTTGCTCATACATAGACACATTCTTATCCTACACCCAAAGCAAGCCTCTAGTTAGAATATTTGAGATGCTGCCCATCACTATTTATATCACTATTTGTACTAGAATTTAAAATGCCTTTAGGGATAGCAGAAGTAACCTAGTGAGATGAACAGCAGTGGAAGAAACACCAGAGCACAAATTCTTTTCAAGGAGAGTTCTGAGGATGGATTGTGAGCCTTGTCAGGTCATCAGGCAGATTCACTTCCTCTGTCATCAGAGTATTACTGTAAATATTCAAACATTAAACACTTGAAGTGTTTGTCTTCCATGGTAATTGCTGTATTTTCATGCTTTGTTTAAATATTCAGAGGTAGCTGTGATCTTGCCTTTTCATATGTGGGCAAACACAACAGTTAATTTTGCTGAACATAAAGCAGCAGAAGTGGTTGCACTTAGAGTCCCACTTATACATTCTTCTAAGCAAGTGATGATTCCAGCTTCCATCTTGTACCTCCAAGCTTGTCTTGGAAGATTTAGATCATCCAGGAGAAATGGTAAAAGGTGCACAATTCAAAATTTGTATTCCAATTACCAGCGTCCCAAAACACTAAGAAGGAAAAGATCCTTTTATCCCAGGGTGTCAGTGTTTTCTCTGCTCATGACAGTTGTCAGAATTCATTTCTTTCTTGTTGCAGGACCTCTCAGAAACTAGTTTTCTTAATTCAAGAGCTTTCCTCCCTGAAATGGTTTAGAAAATTCTTCTTTGTACTGCCACTGAAAGGCTAACACTATTATAGCATTTATATGGACTCAGAAGCAGAGTGGCTGCATAACTTTTATCAAGAGGGTATCAAAGGTAGTGTTAAAGAAGCATAGTGCAAACTCTTGGTTTCCTGAAATAGAGTGTCAGACACAGAACCTCATAAAAATAATGTATAGAATGGTACAGCAGCAGGGTTAGCTCAAGCTGGATGCCTCTGGAGAGGGGCCCCGAACAAAGAAATCCCTGGGCACTTGTACCCTTACAGACCATGCATCCACCCTTCTTGTGACCTTCACATGCCTTTCACTCATCCTCTGTTCTGATGGTGATTCTGGCCTGAGATCCTCCAGCATCTTCTGACTCTTTATTGCATTGCAGAGTCACAGGATCACAGAATCATTACGATTGGAAGGGACCTCTAACATCATCAAGTCCGATCATCTACCTATCATCACCATGCCACTAAACCATGTCCCTAAGAATCACATCTATATGTTTTTTAAAACACCTCCAGGGATGATGACTCCACCACTTCCCTCAGCAGCCTGTTCCAATGTCTTAACATCATTTTCAGTGAAGTAATTTTCCTAACATCCAATCTAAATCTCCCCTGCTGCAACTTGCAGGCTTTACTTCACTGTCTCTGGCCAGGCAGTTATCTTGTCTAGGTGTAGCTGCTGTTGACGGTTGTAGCCTTGGAAGTCTCCTGATTTAGGTTTGTTCTGGAGGCCCTGTTTTGACTAAGTACATGTTTAGTAAATACATGTGGAAATTTATAGCTTCACCAAATCCAGCTACTCATGATAAGTAAGTAAAGCTGAGCAAACGGCATACTAAATCACACAACGTTAGAACCCTAAGTGATTTTTCTGTATAAAACTTACTTAGTTAAGGTGAACAGCTAATATCTCATAACAGCAGTAAAGGCTGAAAGTGGGGCATGGTTTCTTCCGTTTTCCCCAGCTAGATTCATTTTTCTGTCTGGAATTACAGAACAAATATTCTACCAGTCTTTTTATTAATATGTGAAATACAAATACACTTTCACCCAGCAGGAAACTTTCTAAGATTAAACCCCAGCCCTTTCTTAGTTGTGTCACTAGATGGCCCCATGTCTGAAAGAAACATCCCAGAAAATATCTGCTGTACTGGGAGACGTTTTTACAGTACTTTTTATAAGCTGGCAAACTCATGGAGGGGTATTAGATTGTACAAAAGAAGGCTCAGGGGAGACCTTGCTCTCTACAACTACCTGAAAGGTTGTAGAGAGGTGGGTGTTGGTCTCCTTTCCCAAGGAACAAATGATAGGATGAGCAAATGGCCACAAGTTGCAGCAGGGGAGGTTTAGATTGGACAGTCAGAAGAACTTCTTCATGAAAGGGGTTATCAGGCCCTGTAAAGGCTGCCCAGGGAAGTGGTGGAGTCACCATCCCTGGAGGATTTAAAAGACATGTAGATGTGGTGCTGAGGAGCATCGTTTAGTGATGCACCCCCAAAAGCAGTTTTGCTTGCAGGAATAAATTATTCTCCAGTATCTGGGAAGTACAGGGTAATTGTCTTTCTGTATGGATATTCCTTTTCTTGTGGGATTTAAAAGCATGAGCCTTGGTCAGTAGTAATCTCTGACTTGTTTGTGTGCCGTGCCCTGGCAAAGGGCAGCAGAAGTCATTGCTACACACACTGGGGCTGTGTTCCAGTATGAGGAGGACAGTTTGTGGTTTTGTCACCTGCAGGTTCCTAACACTTGGGCAGATGACACCAAGCTATGGGGTGCTGTTGATATGTTGGAGGGGCGAGATGTCATCCAGAAGGACCTGGACAAGCTGGGGATGAGATGATGGAGAGCAGCCCTGCAGAAAAGGGCTTGGGGATGCTGGTGGATGAGAAGCTGGACGTGAGCAAAGAGTGCACGCTGGCAGCCCAGAAAGCCAATGGCATCCTGGGCTGCGTCAAAAGAAGCGTGGCCAGCAGATCCAGAGAGGTGATTCTGCCACTTTACTCTGCTCTATGAGACCTCATCTGGAATACTGTGTCCAGTTCTGGAGCCCTCAACACAGAAAGGACATGGACCTGATGGAGCGGGTCCTGAGAAGGGCCATGAGAATGATCAGGGGGCTGGAACACCTCTCCTACGAGTACAGGCTGAGGGAGTTGGCATTGTTCAGCCTGAAGAAGAGAAGGCTTTGGGGGGACCTACTAGTGACTTTCCAGTACCTAAAAGGAACTTAAAGGAAGGCTGGAGAGGGCCTGTTTACAAACGCCTGTAGTGAGGACAAGGGGCAATGGTTTTAGATTGGAGAAGGTAGGTTTAGATTGGATATTAGGAAAAAGTTCCTTACTATGAGGGTGGTGGAACACTGGAACAGGTTGCCCAGGGAGGTGGTTGAGGCCCCATTCCTGGAGGCATTCAAGGTGAGGCTCAACAAGGCTCTGAGCAACCTGATCTAGTTGGGAATGTCCCTTTCCACTGCAGGGGGGTTGAACTAGATGACCTCCAGAGGTCCCTTCCATCCCAAACGACTATGATTCTATGAATGCAGGCACTGTTTAATTGGGGTAAAAAGGAGGGAAACTGGAGGTAGAAGTGGAAGTCTGTGTATGCATTACCCTGCAAGATGATCAGGAACATATATATGTGCTATGCAAACAACAGAAGTTATTGCTTTTTCCTCATCCACTGATTAAGTGCCACTGTTTCCTGTTAACACTGGGTCCTCATAAGTAATCATAGAATCATAAAAAGATAAAATATCTCCAGTTGGAAATGACCCATAAGACTTATCATGTCTAACTCCCAGTGCTGAATGCCAGCATCCTAAAAGAGAAAGGAAATAATTTGTGTAAATGTGGGTTTGGCCATACCTGCTTTTCCTGTGATCCCAGCTTCAAATCTCAGTCAGGCAGACCAAAGTTTATATGCTGATTTCTAGAGCTGCCCGAAAATCTCAGGACTTCTCTGTAGACTTTCAGCATATGTAGTATGTTTTGTTAGAGTAAGACTTTGTTCCCAGGCTTGTTTCCACTGCCCCTTTTGCTCTACTTGCAATTTATGCCCCCCCCCCACAATGTAGCTTCACACTGAATGATGACACAGATGTTTTACAGTGCCTTGTTTTTATCACGGAACCATTTGTGAATGACTTTGGGTTCTCCAATCTGTGTGAAGAAATCCGTGGAACTGACTCCATATTGACTCTTAGCATGTTGGGACCTGGCTTTGGTCACTCCTATGTTAAAATCAGGCAAGTCTAGTATTATCCCAGACATACTCTATATTTCACTTGAGTTTATATATCAAGACCCATGGATTTGGAGGTGCCAGCAGTGTATAGCTGGTCTTTGTAGTGTAGTTATCCAGATGCCAGACCTTTTCTCCATTCCTCCTTCTCCAAGCACTCAGAAAATAGCTTTCTAGTCTCTAGAGGGAGGACCACAGACAAGCTGGAGCAAAGATTTTCTTGCATAGCCCTTGGAGACCCTGTGCATGATGTCTGCAAGAGGCATACCCAGAAATTTGCAGCAGTCTGAACATGTTGGAGATCCGTAACCATAGTAAGGGAAGTAAGTTACTTTTTCAACCTTAAAGTAATTTTTTTCTTCTCTAGGAAAATGTTTCTCCCCATCTAGTAGCCCTGATAATGTGTAAGAAAAATTACATTGAAAACCACTTTCCTTCTGTTTATTAACAATGAGTTGTCTTACAATTCTTACATGCTGTTATCTTAATTTGTTTGTTTCCACAGGCTACATTTAGATGCTGTTTACAGCAATAAAGAGAATATTACATTTGATCTAGAGTTCTGTCTTAATTCACAGGATGAGATGCGAACAGAAGCTCGTCGGAAAAATCTCCTCATTCTAATTTTGCATTATTTAATGGAAGAAGGGTATGTTTTTTTGAATAGTAGTGCTCTGCATTTGTGATTTTTTGTGTAACTAACCTCCCATAACATGTCCTTCTGTCCTCTCTTGGGTGGGTGGATAGCATGGCTCTTTGATTTGATGTGCGTAAGTGGTTCTGTACAATTTGAAAATACCTCAGAGTGATCAGCAAAGGGTTTTTAAATAGAATCTATGCATGTGTAATAAGCAGAGTTGTGGACAGGTAAAAAAATTACATATACTTACTAATGTTTGCTTTTCCTGTCAAAAATCAGAATAAGATAACTCTTAATTTTTTGATCTTTATTTTTGTGAACTAGGTATGTTGATGCTGCAAATGCTTTGGAAAAAGAGACGAAATTAAGTTTACGTGGCTTTGAAGTTTGTGACAACATTGATCTTGAGACAGTTTTAATGGAATATGAAAGCTATTACTTTGTAAAATTTCAAAAGTATCCTAAAATTACCAAAAAGGTCCTGGACACAGGTATGTTGCTGTACTCCAAAATGAAAGCTTCTGTTTCTCAAAGCCTAAAATGTGTATTTTCCTGACAGGCTCATCACCTTCTCATGTATGTCAGTGTTTCATGTTTGAACACAGTTATAGAGCTATAGTTCTAGCACATAGGACATAAGAATTGAGACATGAAGCTTTGAGCTCTTCTGCTCTTCCTTCTCTCTTTGTTTAGAGGAAGAAGGTGATACTATTCTATCTTTTAAAAAATGCTTTGATATTGGCAAATGCCGTGTAAGTGCAAAGTATTAGGGCATAGGTATATTCTCTTGCTGGTCAAAGGGAGAGAATACAAAGTCTGTTCTATTATGGATTTAACTTCTAAATTAAAATAACCCACTTGAATGAAATATTATTAACGTAGATCATCCAAGCTAGCACTTAAAAGCTTACCACCACTAGTCTCACTAACCATTTATTTTGCACATTTTCATATATTAAAGGTAATATGCCAAACAAGTAAAAGATTTATTTGCTCCAAAGGACTTACAGAGTCTGAAGTGTAAATGAGTGATACAGAATGAAGCAAATCAGAACAGCCTGAATGGTTTTGTGCTTGAGCACAAAATACAACTTACTGAGGTCATAAGAACAAGAGTAATTTATGAAGAGCTTGGAAGATGCAGAAAACACCAACAGGTCTTTGCCTTTAAGAAAAATATAATTGTTAGAGAAGGGAATGATTGGCCAGGAAAGATCTCTGAGCAGTCATCATTGTTTCATATGGCTGCTAGCAACTTTGAAATCACAGGTAAATTAAACATATAAATGTAATAAAATTACCTGCACTGGTGAAACTAGTCTGAAAGGTACTAAAGACTCTAGTCATCGGAGTGATTAGTAGACTAGTACTAGCTGTAAGCAAGCAATATCAGCATGAAAAAGAGATTTACAGCTAGAACCTATTGACTGACATTAATACAAAGATGAGCAGTTTTTCAGGACAAAACCAAAGGCACTGGTTATAAATCAAGAAGGAAAATACATTACAAAGTGTTTGTCACATCGCACTTAGTCCAGCTGAGTAGTAGCCAAAGCTTGATCCATGATCCCAGTGAACAATTCCCCAAAATGCCACCCTTAGACACTTAAAAGCTCTCAGCACCTTCTTTTGGATGGTAAGGGTACTGAGGCATGAGATGCTCTGTGATTACCAAAGCTCAGGATTGCAACTCTTTTGTCAGGGATGTATCATCCTGCTTCCATGAAGCTTTATGAAGCCTCCCTCTTGCATATATCTCTGGATAAACTGTTGCCTGGTTCTTTATTATGTGCCTTAAATTGTGTCCACGGTCAGATCACGGTGTATGCAGGTCAAACAAAATTAGTGTAGTGCTCCTTCCTACTAAATTCTTTATAATACTCTCAGCAAGTCATACAGAATGAACTCATTTCCATGCTGAATTGCAGTTTGCAGTGTTGTAGATGTACCTGCAGGATTGCAAGTTTCATGCATGGGCTCCACTGCTTTTGCATATTGTGTTCCAAGCCTATTTCAGTGAAACAGCTGTTTGGGAAGGATTATTTTATTTAAGTGGACTGTAATCTGGGTGCAAGAACGTTGTGCAGACAGCATTGATAAGAGCTGTACTTTGGAACAACTAGGTGCATGCTAGTATGATGCAAAACCTCAGCTTTGAGTTCACATCTGGGCTTTGCAAGTTCAATATTTTATGAAAAAAGCTTTTCTTTAGCAGAAATTGTTTCAAGTTATATAAGTGCAAGTACTGTCTTGCTATGCTGGACACGATAAAATTACTATTAAGAAGAGTGAAGTAAATTCTTATTTCCCACTTCAGCAAGGAAAAAAAGCTAGCATTAAATAAGCACTCTGTGTGATATATTAAGTTAGTTTATTGTGCTTGATGTAATTTCTGGTAGTTTCCATTTTACTGTGAAAATACTGGTTTTAAAGTGTAAGCAAAGAAACCAAAGACTGAATGAACCTGAGATGTAACAAGCCTTAAGTTAAATTGTTCTCTCAAATACCAGTCTCTTTCCAAAATATTTTTGCAAGCTTGCATTGCTTATAATCATGCTTTTCCTGTTTATGCATTGTTATTTCCAAAGTCATTAGTGTATGCTCAAATATGTTTTTGAAGGAAAAAACAAAACCAAGTTGCCCTGTTTTAATCTCCTTAATTATTTTCCATTTTAATATTAATTTTTCCACAGTGGAAAATAAACAACAGCTGAGAACTGGAGAAAGACTGAGAAGGTAAGAGAAATGTGTGGTGTTTCTTCTGGGCAGAAAATTCTCCTGTAGAAGCAATATGCAGCATGGATAAAATAATGTTGTGATACCACAGGAATACTGAAGCCTAGACTCAACACCGCTGACTGCACAGTGCATTTTTCTTTATCTTTTAGAGTAAAAAAATATATTTATTTCCCAAGTGGACATGCAGACAATTTACAAATTTTCTACAGTGTGGATAAGGTAGGGTTGTGTGTTTGAAATCAATAAGCATTTAACTTTGCTGTGATTGAAACTGATGCCTTGACTTCAGTTAACACCAGTTAACACCAGTTAACAAGTTAACACCAGACTGCTTTGTTTGAAAATTCTACTTTTTAGTCTTTTGGTATTGTGAAGGAAAAAAGGTAGGTCTGAAAGCCTTTCAGTATATTATTTTTTTGTTCTAGGACAGCAAGCTCTTCTCAGAATCTGCTAAGGCTCAAACATCAGACAGTGCAACAACCATTGTCAAAAACTTCACCTGGGAGTGCAACAGAATTTAAATCATCCACTAAAGAGTGCCCAAAACAGGTTTAAACATGTTTTGTCTTGGCAGAATGACAGTTAAAATTAACGTGATTTTATTTTGAGAAGCTATAGGCAACAAGAGGATGTAAGTGACACAATTAATAGTTATATAACTAATGGGCTTTTCTGGTTACATAATTTAAGGACTCTAGATGGAAGACTTCAAGAGAATATGGTTTCTGGCTATGAGTTGGGGAGCAAGCTGCAGGCAAAAATTAGAGCAAAAGTGGAGTCATATAATCCAATTTATGCTGAAAGCAATGACATTTTTCCCATTAACACCAGTAGATTCAGCCTTTAATCCAGAAAGCCAGACAGACAAACCAAGTAGAAAGTCTGGTGTCAGTTGTAAGCATCTTCACAGTGCATAAGATGTTTGAGACTGGGAAAGTAATTTGGCTCTGTAATTTTCAGTTTTGTGAGTCTCTTTCAAGTACGATTGCTGTGAAAACCACTTTATTACCATCCCTTATGGAGAAGGGAGCCCAGGGACAGCAGGTTGGTGGGTAATCACTGTGTTACAGCTTTTTGAGGAACTGTGAGAAGGACAGAGTGGATCTCATCTCTGACTAGTTCTCTCACCCTTTAAAAAACTTAGCTTTGACAACTACAGCAATGACTGCTATGCAGTGGGCGTCAAAGTAATTTATAGTCCCAAAAAGGCTCCTCAGTTTTGAGCTGACGTACTGTGCCTGTTGTTTCCACTGCTCATTAACTGTTTCTTCTCATAGCTATGTAAAATGCAATTTTCTGCAACTTGGAATGAAATGTAATAATAATACATGAAATAACTTGAATGGTGAGCTCTGGAGATATGGCTTTCACTACTGCTGTCTGCTTTCAAATGAGTCTAATTAAAATGTACAATGGTGTTTATCTAACAAATATCGGATAACTCTTGCAACTTTCATGTGATGATACAGCTCATCTGGGCATGTATGAAGAGGGGCGATGACGTGTGCTATCTGCAGCTCATCTACTTGGCAACACATCTGTTTTAAAATTGTTTTCTCTTTAGCATAATGACAGTGCAGCTACTCTGGAGCAATCTGACTTTGGCTTAAGCATCTCAGCAATCAACAAAACTGGAGGAGACAGCAGTCATGCAAGGAGGGTTAGTGGAAACCTAGTATGTGATTTATGGTAGAAATGTGTATGTAATTTTTTCACAAATCTCAAATGTGAGCTTTTTGTGTCTATTCTAATATAAAATGTTTCTGTATAACTAGCTGAAAAGTTAATTATTTGTGCAGTAATTCTTTGCATAAGAGGCTTGGATTAAGTAGTGTTTTAAACATCATCAAGAAGGGAAAAAATACTTGTTTTTAAAACCAAGTGGTAATAACTAAAATTGAAGATAAATTTCAAATTCCTGAATGAGATGATAAGAGGCTTTGCAGTAAAATTACTGCAATGACTGAGGAGATGTGTGTTCTTTTCCCATTGCTACCACAGATTCTGTGGTAAGTTTCTGCCATATTTAGGACTGTGTATGCAGCAGGGGATCTAATTGCTGTAGTGGCAAACAAAATTTGGTCTACTGTAGTTTTAACAGCTAAAGCCTATCAAAACATTATTTTCTCCTTTAGGGCCAAGTCACTGACTTCCGTGAGGTGATTCAAGATGCTGTAAAAGTATCCAAAAATGGAATAGTCTTGAACAGCCTTAACTGTGATCCAGATCCATCAGTAAGTGTTTCTTCTCATATTTCCAGTGAATATGAACATCGGTTTTACATAACCAGGAACAGAATAAAATACCACAAGAATGTTGTCTTTGTTCCTAAGTGCTAGAAAAGGGTTCAGATTTCTGTGTGTTTGTCAAGGGTTAAGGCCCGATGGACCACTAATCCAGTGACAGACTCTCTCTGTTGCACCCTTTACTCCCCACCATGGGAAGCAAAAAGCGAACATGAGAGAGAAAGAAAGAGACCTATGGACTGGAAAAGAAAACTAAATCTACTTTAATGAAAATAATAATAATAAAATTNGGGCTGACCCTTATGATTCCTCAGCTTTATATCAAATGTGATGTATATGGAATGGAATACCTAGTTTAGGGTCACCTGAACTGTCTGCTTCTCTCTGCAGGTGCAGTCTTTTTCTTTGAACCCCTCAACATGGTACACAAGATTGAGCAGTGACCTTGGTCTGCATACCAGTCCCAGTAGTAACTCTGAACATTAGGTCTTGCCACTGCTAGAAGCAGGCAGTGTCTGCAAAACATGTTCTTAATTTCAGAAGGTGCAGCTACTTATAAAAGCTTTAGCTGAAGAGTAAAATCACTGAACAGAATTAGTTCTGACTCAAACCAGGACAGTGTTGAATTTCTTTCTTGAGTGAACAGTTATGCTTGATAGTGGTCTAATTTGTTGATAGTTGTTTACTCCTTGAACATGTAAGTAGGCAACAAATACAAACAATACTTAATGATTCACAAAAAAAATAATTACAGAAACTAAAGAACTTCTCAGGGTGAAATTCTGATTCCTTTGAATTCAGAGTGTTACTTAGCATTCAGCTCAGCTGAGACAAGAACAGTTTAGATGCTTGAGCGAAATTTATAGTAATCGCTCTTTGACACAAACCATAGCATCCAGCTATGCCAGTCTGCCTGGCAACTGCTACACTTGAAGAGACTCTCAAAAAGACAATGTGACAATGCAGGGACCCATAGTTACATTTTTCATTTCTCTTAACCTGTATTTGTGGTTGAGATGGCAGAAGGGCAGGATGCCCTCCAGAGGGATCTGGACAAACTCATTAAGTAGGCCCATGAGAATAAAATGAAGTTTAATAATTCAAAGTGTAAGGTCCTGCATCTGGGTAGGAGTAATCCAAGATATGAGTACAGACTGGGTGAGGAACTCATTGAAAGCAGCCGTGCAGAGAAGGAATTGTGGGTCATGATTGATGAAAAGCTGGATATGAGCCAGCAATGTATACTCGCAGCCCAGAAAGCCAACCACATCCTGGGCTGCATCAGGAGAGGCATGAGCAGCAGGTCTAGGGAGTTGATTCTGCCTCTCTACTCTGCGCTTGTGAGACCCCATCTGGAGTACTGCATCCAGTTCTGGGCTCCTCAGCATA
>VWZO01012983.1:52380-63977 GCA_013396975.1 Bucco capensis
AAAAAAGATGTGGACCTGTTCGAGTGGGTCTAGAGGAGGGCCACAAAGATGATCAAAGGACTGGAGAACCTCCCCTGTAAGGACAGGCCAAAGGAGTTGGGGTTGTTCAGCCTGGAAAAGAGAAAGCTTCGAGGGAATCTTATAGCAGTTTTCCAGTACCTGAAGGGGGATTATAAGACAGGAGGGGAGAGACTGTTCAACTGGTCAGATTGTAATAGGACAAGGGGGAATGGTTACAAGCTGAAGGAGGGGAAATTTAGGCTGGAGATAAGAAGAACGTTCTTTACCCAGAGGGTGGTTAGGCACTGGAACAGGTTGCCCAAAGAGGTTGTGGATGCCCCATCCCTGGCAGTGTTCAAGGCCAGGCTTGATGTGGCCCTGGGCAACCTGGACTGGTGTGTGGCATCCCTGCCCATGGCAGGAGGGTTGGAACTACATGATCTCTAAGGTCCCATCTTCCAACCTGGGCCATTCTATGATTCTGTGATTCTATGATATCGGGCATGTTTAGGAGTACATGTGTAATGAGAGAGCTACTAATTTTAATATTAATTCAAAACTAGATTCTGTGAAATGAATAGTTACTGCAAAAATGGCTTACTTCAAAGTCTATTGTTATTTATATTTTACAGCTTTAAAAGTTGATATCATATATCAGACTTTTTGAAATTATTTCATAGTTTATTTGGAAATAATTGAATTCTGACAACTTGTGTGTTTGTCTTTTAGGAAAGATTATTGAAACCCCTTAGTGCTTTTATTGGCATGACTGGTGAGATGAGAGAACTTGCAACAGTTATAAGCAAAGTAAGACTGGATCTTCATTTCATTTGTAGAGAGATTCTGGTTGTCTTTGTCGTCTAAGAATACTGTTTGTTCTTTTTAGTGTTACTGATAGCGCTTATTCTTCAATGTGCAAATGATTTCTTTCATCGTGCAACTCCCAACTAGTCATTCCTTTACCTGCAACAATCTTTCTTTCTGATACACAATGGTAGGAAGTAATTAAAACATTCCTTTCCAGTGGGGAACATGTAATCTAATTGTGTGGAACCATAAGACTAGCATAGCTTTTACTTTTGTTCTTAACTGCTACAGAAAATGTACAATACTTTGCTGAAAAGAGAGATTGAAATATATGAGAGGTGATCATGCCCCTTTACTCAGCTTTGGTGAGGCCTCANGCTGATACCAACTATTATCTAATGTATTACCTAACTGTCCTGGTTTGACCAAAAGAACTAAGGATTTATTAGGGTCAAAAGAACAATCTCTTTGAGAGGGTCTCTCGAGATGCCCCCTCTCCCCAAATGGGGACAGCAAAATAAAATAAAAGCACCAGGCACACAGATAGTGAATTTTTAAGAATAGCTTTATCTATATTTTAATGCTACAACAGTATGAAAAGAGAAATGATAGGGAAGGAAAGGTTTGTTAGTTGGAAATGGCTTCAGGCCTCCCCCTCCCTACAATCACAGGCCCGACAACCAACACGGGCTACCAGGCCCATAAAACAATCACCCCTTCTTATCAGAACCTTCCGCCCCCTGCCAAAAGCGGGCTCCTCAGTCCCACCCCGGGAAGGGGGAGGCAGGGGTCAACCCAGTCAACTAAGAGATTAAAAGCAATATATATATATATACATGTATACCCAGAAGGGAAGAGCTGAAGCCGAAGGGAAACCGCAGGAAGAAGGAAGTAAAACTGGAAGGAAAGTCTCTCTTGTCACTTCCTTATATAAACAAGGATATGTTGATTTGTCCCCCTTCGGGTCACAGCCTTCGGTTCTTCAGGGTCCAACTCCGACTTTCGTTTTTCCTTATCAGCTCCTCCCAGCAAATTCCTTCGCGGGCAAAGGAAGGGGGGGGGGGAAGAGATCCAGCCACTGCATTTTCTTAAAGAGGAAGCGTCTCTGTCCCTTGTCTGTTTAAAAAAACAAACCAGCCTAATTTCTTCAAAGGGAGAATGACGTACAGATGTCAGAGGATCCTTGATGTCCTTTTCTCTTCAATTTTAGTCACCCTATGACACTAACTGTGATCAAATGGTGGCGAAAACCTTGATTCAACCCTGTGGGTGCAGTTGCCATTCCAGGCATTTGGCTGTGTTCAGTGTGAGTGGTGTGCCAGTATCGCAAAAATATCCTGATTCTGAGTAGATACCATGTGCTAAAATTATTAGACACTGATATTCCCACATTGTTTGTAATACTGGCCCTGTGCCTTGCTTTGCACTGCTTGCATGACTCGGACCCCTTGTCTTTCCTCAGTTGGCACAGCTGAGGCCTGCTATTTAGTATAGGCTTTGCAAGCAGTGCTCTTCCTTCATCTCAGCCCAGGAGCTGCATGGGCAGCATCAGTAATACACTGAATCCCAAGAGAGGCTGGAGAGTCTTCCAAGATGGGCAGTTTGTCACCTGGAGGGCATCCCGACATTGTCAGCACCGTTTCATGTTGAGGTGAAGTATAGCAAAAGGGCCCCAGGCTACTGGGGGTTAGTGGTTACAAAGTAGGTAAATGTTTTGCATGTATCACCTCCCAAACCCCATGTCCAAAAGGCTTCATGGTATCACAATATTTGATAGTGCTGTCACTCTGGATGTATAAGCATCAGAAATGGTATCAGGTGTTGCTCCCATTTACTTCAAATCAGCTATTTTAAAAGCCTAGAAGACTTCTGCTGGCTGATTTTTATATCTGTGTATGGCCCGGCTTCTTGGTCTGCAAAATTTGCATATGCATTTTAGTGGAACTAAAGCCTAAGAAGTTTCCAACCTTAAAGTAAGAAATTTCTCCTTCATTTCAGTTCTTACCTGGTTTTTAATGTATGATAAATATTTAAAATAGTGGGGGTTTTGCTGCTGCTTTAGGAAAAAGCAATAGGGTTGCTTTAACCTTCATTATAGTGTGGTTTTAAAATTGTGCTGCTGTGATCCTTTTTGCTATAGTAATCAAAACTGTGTAAATCAATAAAAAGAAATAGTATGAGTTATCTATTTCACAACACAATCTAATTTAAATTGGAAACAGTTATGGAAGTCTCTTATTTAGTATCATAAATCTGATTCATCTTAATTTTCTGTTAATAGAAAGGAAAAGTGTAATCTACTCTATATAAATAATTTTCTAATAGCATTAAATCAGATTTTTCCCCTCAGATGCGAGCACATAATTTTTCTTCAGTCTTTGGGGAGTGCTTGTTTTTATTGGAGAGTAGAATTTTTCCCCAGTATTTATATTGAGGATATGATATTTTCTGCAGAACAACTAGTCTTTGGAATGCAAAGCCACAAACTATTATAAGGCAAATTGAAAGATTCATAGAAGACTTGGAAAGTTTGATGGATTAAATGAAATTAATTTAGTAAGTGCTATAGGGCACAGACTAATTACCGACTATCTTTTGATAGATGCTTAGAGAAAAATTTTCCTCTGTTACAGGGTTTCTCATAGCTTTTCTTGCAGCATATAAAATCTTGTATAGTGTGGATTAAATAGCAATTTTTCACTGTTACTTATAATGTCAGTGGTAAAGTAAGTGTCACTTAACACCACTCATGTTACAACAGAGTCAATTCTTTTACTTTGCCAGAGGTTATTATCCTAGTGCAGAAGAAGTCTTACTAACAGGATGCGGTGTCTGTTGCAGGACATTTATCTCCATAATCCAAATGTGAAGTGGGATGATATTATTGGACTGGATGCAGCTAAAAGGCTAGTCAAGGAAGCAGTTGTTTATCCCATAAGGGTAAGGCACTACATCACACAATCACAGCATGGTAGGGGTTGGAAGGGACCTCTAGGGATCATCTAATCCAACCCCATGCCAAAGCAGATTTGCCTAGAGCAGGCTGCACAGGTATGTGCCCAGGCATCCATTTCTGAGAAAACCAATGTTGGGCTCATTAGCATTTTCCTTATAATTACAGTGGTGTTTTAGAGTTCTCACTACTTCTGTGCTTTCAAAGGGAGTTCATGTTAGAACTATTCTTGTAACTATTTTATCTGACAATGAAACACGTATTCTATAAGAAGGTGACCTTTTCATACTAAAATTTTAAATATTGTGTTCTTCTCTTTGGCATCTTTGGCAATTTAAGAGGTACTGGACTTGGCCTATATCAGTTCAATGGGAAGAGACTGGTTGAAGAATTCACTTAAAACATATTTCAAATACAGTATTTTTCTCAGTACTCAGATCATAGGTATCATATTGGTTTGGAGGGGTTTTATCCCTCTCTCCTCAAATTCCTTAGGTTTCCTAAATGCATTATGAGCAGTGAACATAGGAGTTAGAATATTTTGCCTTTTGTTATAGATGCTACATTTTTAATCTCTGAATTACTTTTCTCTTTCCACAGTACCCACAACTTTTTACTGGCATTCTGTCTCCTTGGAAAGGATTATTGCTATATGGACCACCAGGTATTGAGAGCTTATGCTTTATCCCTTTTTTGATCACTGCTTCTGTTTTTGCCCCATGGATAAATCATCGGTGATCTGGGAGGTCCTTTCAACCATGAATATTCTGTGATTCTGTAGAACAGGGGCTATTCAGACTAGATATAAGGAAGACTCTTTTTTACAATTGAACGCTAGCACAGGTTGCCCAGAGAGGTGGTAGATGCTCCATCCCTGGAAATATTCCAGGTTAGGTTAGATGGGGCTCTGATCAACCTGATCTAGTTGAAGATGCCCCTGCTCACTGCAGAAGGGGTGGACTAGATGACCTTTACAGTTCCCTTCCAATTCAAACCATTTGTATGATTCTATGACTTCTTCTATTGTATTATTTTTACCTGACTTGTAGTAGGATGAGGGATATTACTCAAATATTTGTGTTGTATGTTCTAAGAGAATGAATTTTTTCTGTGTTGTTGTTTGTAGGTACTGGAAAAACTTTGCTTGCTAAAGCTGTAGCCACAGAATGCAATACAACTTTTTTCAACATATCAGCATCCACCATTGTCAGCAAATGGAGGGGTGATTCAGAAAAACTTGTCCGGGTAAGA
The DNA here is from genome assembly GCA_013396975.1 of Bucco capensis. NCBI lineage: Eukaryota > Metazoa > Chordata > Aves > Piciformes > Bucconidae > Bucco > Bucco capensis. The sequence continues at coordinate 57,392 of VWZO01012983.1, forward strand.
GTTATAATCTCATTCATTACACTTCAACAAACATAAGGTTCTCACTTAAAGAACAGGAGTTTAACACAGAACTGGAAACTGAATATTCACTGGATACTCATAATCTTTCCTGCCTTGGACAAAATTGTGATTCTTTTCATATCTAGTTCTTAAAATGGGAATAACATCACTTCTTACAATGGATTCTCACTATGAATTCAGTGGAATTTTAGTTCTGTGATGTAGAATGAACCAGATGTCCTGAAGTCAGCAAAGATTTTTGAATCACCAAATAAAAGACTGACAAGCAGAATTCCTAACTAAAGTACTGTTTTTTTACTGACCCTTTCAAAGTGTTTCACATATTTTCTGTAAGTGTTGGCTCCTTGGCTCCCTACAAAATGTTATTTAGATTCCCAAATTCCCTACTCTTCTTAGTATTCAGGACACAGAATTGGCAAAGAGTTCCCTTGCCACAAAAATCATACAAACACAGCTGAGAACTGAGGAAAACAGGATGAGCAGGCATGCCTTCAGATGAAATTGTGTGAGGTGTGTGTAGGTTTTGTGGTCATTTGAAGGCATGCCCGCTCATCCTGTTTTCCTCAGTTCTCAGCTGTATTGGTGTGATATATTGGAATGATTTTGTATTTTAGATTTGTATTAAAATTATAGAATGGTTATGGACTACTTGAACAAATAATTTAAACCCTCTGCTTCATATCCAAAGTGTAGAAAATAATATGTATCTTTTTAAATCAGTTTTTTTAAGTGTTCAGATTAAGAAGTGCTAGATTAATATATATTTAGTGATACTTATTTAAAAACTCAAAGAAGAATCAACAATATGTTTTTACTGCTAATATAAACCTCTCCCTGTTTACAGAAAAATAGATGAAACTTCTTTCTCCAAAGGGCAGACTGAGATTTTTTTTGTGATAGTTTAATATTCCATTTTTTAATCTTGATTTTCACCAGGAAAAACAGAAGAACTGCTTGATTATAGAGAATCAGTCCTTTTTCTTTCATTATGGTTCAGATGACTTCTTTTTTCTCAAATCCTTATTTAAAAAAACTACAAATGGAGGAACAACAAAAGATGGATGGTTAATCTCTGATAATAATTTAGGAGTTCCCAGAATCCTCTGATGAATCATTTTCTGCAATCCTATTATTTGCAGGGTACTCTGATAGGATTTAGCCAGAAAGATTTACATATAAAGACAGGATTACAAGGCTGTGTTCTTTATATATCCTTTACAAACCTTTCAGAATTTGAGAGGATTCGGGACCCTCAGACTAACCAGAGCTTTTTCCCAGCAAATATCCCTTTTTGTCCTAGAGGATTGGAATGTGGATCCTATTCTTTATTTTCTGTACAAGTGGCTCTTAATGCTTTTTTGTGGGTTGGTTTTTTTTTTTTTCATATTTACTCTTCTCTCTGAACAGGTGTTGTTTGAACTTGCCCGGTACCATGCTCCTTCCACAATTTTCTTGGATGAGCTGGAGTCAGTTATGAGTCAAAGAGGCACTATTTCAGGGTAATTGATGAGACCACGTCCTGTAGCTTTAGGAGGATATTTGTCCCCTTTTGCTGCATCTTTTCAATAACATATGTGTCTTCAGGAACTGACAATGTTCTATCATAGAGTGTGCCTGCTAGAAACACAGCTAAACCAAAGCCTGAGGCTAATCTATACACTTCAGCAGAGAGCATGATTGGGCCCCTGAAAGACTTTGCTTTTAGATTTTACTGACATTATAATTACTTTGAGTGATAGTGGTAATTTTCTTGAAATTAAAAACTAAGCAATTTTTCTTTTGTTCTATCGCAAACTTTAGGAGCCTCACAGTGTGTTATTGTCAGAATGCCTGTCAGCTCCGAAAGCACCACTTCATGTAAGCGTTGCATACGCTGTGGGGTTTTCAAGAATGAGATATAGTGATTGTTTCATTCAGAGCAGATGAGATCAGTAAAGAAGCAAGATGAAAGACAGTTTGTGTGAATACCTTGAACGCTATGTCCAGTTTGTGGCCCCTCACTACAAGAAGGACACTGAGGTGCTGGAGCATGTCCAGACAAGAGCAGCGAAGCTGGTGAAAGGTCTAGAGCACAATTCCGATAAGGAGCAGCTGAGGGAACTGGGATTGTTTAGTCTGGGGAAAAGGAGGCTCGGAGAGACCTTCTTGCTCTCTATAACTATCTGAAAAGAGGTTGTAATGAGGTGGGGTTGTCTGTTCTCCCAAGTAACAAGTAATAGGACAGGAGGAAACGGCCTCAGGTTGCACCAGGAGAGGTTTAAATTGAACATTAGGAAAAACTTCTTCTCCAAAAGGGTTGTCAAGCACTAGAACAGGCTGCCCAGGGAAATGGTAGAGTCACCATCCTGGAGATATTTAGAAGATGTGTAGGTGTAGTGCTTAGTGCGTGGCTTACTGGTGGACTTGGCAGACTTGATGGACCTGATGATCTTAAAGAACAACCAAAACGCTTCTATGATTCTAAGATTAGCAAGGGACTATGGGTCCCGCAAGACTGGTGAGAAGGAGAGAGGTGCAAGAGTATATTATCAGTGATGCTGTACTTCAGACTAAGGGATTTGAATTGAAAATAGAGGACTTCCTGGAGGCAAGTAAGGAGCAGCTGATTTTGTGACAGTTTGGACAGGTTTAGGTGTACACAGTGAAATGACACTTTCATTAATGGGAAAGGTTTTTGTGGCATTGTCAGGACTTCCAGGTACAGGAATGAAAGGATGTTGTTATTGTAATCCATGGTGTAGACAGTGTATACGTGAAAACAGATTGAAAAGGTTAGGGATGAGGAAGAAGAAGAAGGAGAAATATAAAAATATTATTATAACCATTAGGAGCCCATTACAGTGAATTTTATGTACTGTAAATTATTTGCCCATAAAGATGTATAAATATTGTAAATACTGCCATATTGTAAAGATATAACTTGTAATAACTGTCAGTTAATAGCTATAAATTAAGGGCCAAATTTTGCCTTCACATATGTATTTCTAAAAGTTCTCATTAACATCACTGGATTCTGTATTTTAATAAGGATTTTTATCTAAGATTATGTTGTTATTTTTACATATCCTCATTAAATATTGACACAGCACCAATGTATGGATGCCTTTGCAGGAATAAACCATTAAACCTGAACTGTAGCTCTTACCATCTAAGGCCCTGATGTTTTCTCTGGGTTTGATACAGGAGTTTCCAAGAACCCCACATCTAGGACCAAGAGTTCAAACTGGTTTCCTGCAAAATTGACTACCTGGATCAGGGCCGGAATTCTCAGCACTTAGCTTGAGTTCCCCTTCTCTTTTTGAGGAGGGATCCTTTCTGTGTGGTCTCTGTCCCATTTTTATGTTATTCAATTTGAGATACTTTTCTGTTTGCTTTTGATAGAATGTTTTGCAAAATGTTTACTTCAGTCGTAGGTGTATCTTCTTGTGGCCATTTAAAATTCACTCACAGAAAAATGCTAGTAGTTGCCTTGAATAGGTAGGTGTGTTAATTATTTAATAGCAACTATCACATTATAAAAATTCTTCTACATGGATCAAAGTCTGTTTTCCAGTAAACATCAACATCATGCAGAAATTAATATCAAGAAAAAAATTTTTTCTTTGGATTAAGTAACAGTGAATTCTGCTCACTTTAATGCACTGAAAAGAGTCCATTTAAGTAATCATTAAAAAGCTTGATTTTAATGCTTAGATGTTAGCTAATGGAGCTTAATCATGCTTTGTACTGGGACAAAACTGTGACAAGGGCTCAGTTGCTGTGAATGACACTGTATAAATAAAGGTGATTACTTTAATGCACTGAGCAAATAATATTTCTCTAAATCTTGGTAGTGGTGAACATGAAGGAAGTCGGCGGATGAAAACAGAATTGCTGGTCCAGATGGATGGCTTGGCCCGATCTGATGATCTTGTGTTTGTTTTAGCAGCTTCCAATTTGCCGTGGTAAGAGATCCAGAAAGTACATTTTGAATACATTTGCATGAGCTTCTAAGGGCAGATAAAGAATTTATTTAGACTTTTGCAGAAAAGCCTTGATATTTGGTTAAAGCATTTAAAGATTAATTTGGAGCTTTTACTTTTAAACTCTACGATTCTTGCTATTTGTGCCACGAGAATAATCCATAATAAAGTCAACATATGCTGGTGCTATCAGCTGCTAATATTTAAAATGGAGTGTTTGACTTTATAGGCAAGTTATTTACTATGTTTAAGCTAAGAAGGGTTTCAGCGTGAAACTGTAAGGTGCTTAAAACATCTAGTACTTAGAAGGATCCTCCATAAATAGGAATGTTGGATTTTATTGATACTAAATGTGACTTTAAAAGTTGAGGCACAAAATTCCTCAGTTTCTTTAGCATAATTTAGAATAGAGGAGTAAACAGTTTAAGACTGGAACTAGGGCACTTCATCATGTTGGTTCTCAAAATCAGCTGTACATGTATTGAGAACAAGATAGATAGGAAAGAACAAGGTAGAGGGGTAACATTTGTAGTGTAACAACTGTGAATGCTGGAGGAGTTCAACAGACAGCAGAAAATGGTCAGCTCGTGCTCTCCTTGAATGGTCTCTCCTATGGCTGCTGTCAGAGCCAACATGTTGATTTGGCTTGATCATTCATCTGAACTAGTGTAGTATATATTTTTCTTTCACAGAAAATAGTATCAGAGGTTGCAAGTAGTACATGAGGAAAACATGGCCTTTGATTAAGTGTAGTTATTGTTGACAGTCTGATCTGTATCTCACTTATCATTTTCCAGTGTAGAAGCCAACGCCTGTACAGGGAGTTGAAGCACATTGCTGATGGGCTTGTTGTTCAAGCTAGTTTAGTTAGTTAGTTTGAAGGCTGTAGAGGTCAGCCTGCCCCAGGATTTCCCGTCTTCCAATACATTAAATCTTCAGCAGAAGAACATCTTTTCCTGCTGAGAAATCTGTGCCATAAAAGCAGAGAGGCAAACCTGGGCAAACTGAACTATGGAAATTACCTGTTTGGTAAGGGACATTCTTAGAGGCACATATCTGAAAAAAGATGAGATAGGCATGAGAAAAGTTTTTCCTTCCTTTCCCTAGGGTATATACGAAGCAGAGAAATATATGGTGTCTACTTGGGCAGACTGTCTGAATGGTGGCTGTTCTTGAAGTCCGCTGATCATCAGAGCACCGAGGTCTTTCTTGATATCCATGTCCCTAAAAGTATGCAGATCTTAGTAGGCCTATTCACCTCTCACATGTAGAGATGATCAGGGTAGGAGTCTGAAAAGGAGGAGACAGCAATGTTGTTTCCAAGGAACTTAAAAACCTCATCTGGGTAATGCTTGGAAGAGCCCAATGGCACAGAAATGACCATGTATGAACAGCAGCTCTGCAGTGTTTCAAGTAGCAATACTTGAAAATTTACTCAAAAGCATATTGTTCATTGATGTGACACTCATCTGGCTCTGCAATGTGACAGCTACAGAACAGGGCATCCAAAACTCGCTGGGAGAAAGAGAGGGCACTGCACCAACAAAACCACAGGCGTAATTCCTGGATTGCTTTTAATGATTAGTGATTTTTGGCTGATTCTCATGAGATTGCCATAGGGAGGTGTGTTGGAAAAGCCTCTCTGTGTGACTCGAGGGCTCTGGGCCATGGTCATCAGGCTGTTTCTGGCCATATGGAGTGTCCAAGTCTGAATGTCACAGTGTGTGTATCCACGTTTGCTTGTTTTTGAGTGCTTACAAAAAGGCCTGAATGCTTAGTGCACATTTTGTTTTGTATAATATACAAATGTACTTCTCAGTCAACAGTCCTAATGTTCTCTCACAAAGTTTGTAATCATGCTTTATTCCTCTCCTCAGCTAATCCACTTTTTGGCAGGCCTGGCTAAAAGGCCATGTTAACAGGCAGAGAGAATTTTAAACAACAGAAGTGATGTGGGTGCCTCAGAATTCAGGCCCAAAGGTAATATTTTCAATCAGTCCTATGTTGCCTGTAAAGCCTCACCCATTTCAAAACATACTGGTGCTGAGAAGCTTGATTAACAGAATCATAGAATCATTTGGGTTAGAAATGACCTTTTAAGATCAGCAAGTCTAGCCATTAACCCAACACTGTTAAGTCCGCCACTAAACCAAGTCACTCAGCACCACATCTACATGTCTTTTAAATCCCTCCAGGTATGGTGACCCCACCACCTCCCTGGGCAGCCTCTCCTAGGGCTTCACAACCCTTTTGGTGAAGAAGTTTTTTCTACTGTCCAACCTAAACCTCCTCTGGTGCAACTTGAGGCCATTTCCTTTTGTTCTATTGCTTGTTACTTGGGAGAAGAGATGCAGGAGGATGCAGGTCCCCAAGTCTCCATGGCTCTGTGGCCATGCATGTGACAGTTTTGCCATGCAGTATTTCTATATGATGAACAAAGGAGTGTTTTACCCTAGATCATCATCTTTTGTGAGCTTTGTGGGCAGTATTCATGTCACATAATTTTGGCACCTAAGGCAGAAGGCAAGTTTCCCCTGCTATGAGAATGTCAACAGCAAAACAACTGACCTGTTCACTTCATGGGACAGGAGCACAGGTAGTAT
>VWZO01012985.1:0-157495 GCA_013396975.1 Bucco capensis
TATATATATATATGGGAGTAGTAAAGTGAATGAATGGATGAATACTCTTAAACTGAGATGTTTTAGCTCATTGTGGCCTCTCCCCTGCTTCTGAAAGTTATTATGGAAAACAATTTAATCTACTGTCTCATATTGCTAGAGTACATACAGCAAGTTAACCACACTTTTTTCAAACTGGCTTTCTACTGAAGCCAGTACAGAACAGAATTCATTTTATGCTTGTGTGTTTTCTTGTGCAGGACCCAGTAGAGATGGAACCATCAGTGAGGATACCATTCGAGCTTCCCTTATTTCAGCAGTCAGTGATAAGCTGAGATGGCGAATGAAAGAAGAAATGGATCGTGCACAAGCTGAGCTCAATGCTTTGAAACGGACAGAGGAGGACCTGAAGAAAGGACACCAGAAACTGGAAGAGATGGTAACTCGCCTGGATCAAGAAGTGGTAAGCTAAATGAAACACTGCTCTGTGTCTGAGTATTCCTAGTAATGAACGGAAGCATGTAATTAAGTCATTACTAAGCTTGATAGGAATCTCAAAGCTTCCAATGTATTGCGTTTTGAATACACACTCTCTCTCTCCCAGTTGAGGTGTGTATAGAATCATAGAACAGTTACAGCTGGAAGAGACCTTGGAGATCATCAAGTCCAGCCTTTGTCCTAGCCCTATCAACTTACTAAATGATGCCCCCCAATGCAACATCTACCTGTCTCTTAAACCCCTCCAGGGATGGGGACTCAAGCACCTCCCTGGGCAGCCTGTTCCAATGGCTGACAACCCTTGCACCAAAGAAATTCCTCCTAATGTCTAGCCTGAACCTCCCCTGGTGCAATTTCCATCCATTTCCCCTTGTCCTATCACTCTCCACCAGGGAGAACAAACCAGTCCCTGCCTCTCTACTCTCTACTAAGCCTTTCTATGTATGTTCAGACCGAAGCAAGTCAGAAATAGCAGTGACTGTAAGATGCATTGTCCTCCATGTATCTTACAAGTGTCATTGTTAGTACATTTACAAAGTGGTAATGGATTGACATTATCTAAACCAACCTTTACTATTTTAAAATGAAAGAATCTGAAATCTATAGACTGGTAGCTCTTCCTGTTGTAAAATTCACACTAGAGATGAACAGAGAAGTAAAGAATCAACCGGAACATCTGAAAATCTTTCATCTTGGCAGTTGTATCACAAGATATTCAGCTCTCGAGACCTAAGAAATAAACATCTTAATTGTTTGTAGGCTGAAGTTGACAAGAACATTGAACTCCTCAAAAAGAAGGACGAGGAGCTCAGTTCTGCCTTAGAGAAAATGGAAAGTCAATCAGAAAATAATGACATAGATGAAGTTATTATTCCCACGGCACCGCTTTACAAGCAGATCCTGAACTTATATGCAGAGGAAAATGCAATTGAAGACACCATCTTCTATCTTGGGGAAGCACTGAGACGTGGAGTGATAGATCTGGATGTCTTTTTAAAGGTAAGTTTCTTGTGGTGTTTTAAGATATGCATTTTAAATGTTTAAAGACTTTGAACTCTTCTGTTCAGTTTATTCATGTTGGTGATTTCTTCACTGAAGAGGGTCCTGTAAGAACAGGAATACTTAAGGGTTTGGAGTATTCAGACAGCTTTTCACTTGTGGTCTCTGGATGCATCTGCTGAGGCAACCAGTGGTGGTTAGAATTAGGGGTGGGGTGTGAAGGCAGCTAGTTTTGCATCCCGAGCAGAGACCTCAGACAATTTGCTTCCTTTCTTTGCAGTCCTTAATGGTGAGTTTTTATAATGTCTCATCTAATAACCTTCCTTTATTTTGAACTTATGTGCATGGTGATGGCACAAGAAATAGAAACAGATCTGTTGTTCGTTTGAAAAGATTAAAACCACTTTATAATGTGGTATAAAACTACACAAAATGCGTATGTGAGAGTAATTAATGCTGCCATTGTGCAGAAGTGTTAATAGTCTGTACTAGGGCCACTGGCTAGCAAGTTACTAGTCCTTCTTTTTTCTAATAGTTGAAGTTTTGCCAAGTTACCACCTAAGCTTGGCTTTTAACATCCAGTGCACTATATAGAGACATGTTATTTCCTTCTTATGTAGTTTGCTAGTTCTGTTAATCTATTGTTAAAAGAACTGTTCTCTGCCCTGTGAGAAGTACCTTAGTCTGACTTCTCTTTGCAGTACGTATTAGTACTTTTTGTTTTGGTAAGAATATGTGCAGAGTTAATAGTAAAAATTACAGAAAATATGCTATGATTGCATTTGGTAGCCATCTGCAAGTCATGTTAAGACAAGAAAATGCCATTTAGCAGACTAATGCATGTGTGTTTCCAAAAAAAGAAACATCCTGTTTGGGTCATGGAATGTGTCATGCTTTGAAAAATGTGTATTGCAGTGTAATTAGGATTCTATCAAAACTTTCCCAATAGCCAGCTCTTCTCATTCTCTCTTTCTGTAGCATGTACGTCTTCTGTCTCGCAAGCAGTTCCAGCTGAGGGCATTAATGCAGAAAGCAAGGAAGACTGCTGGACTCAGTGATCTCTACTAAATTCTCAGTCTTTAACTGGGAAGTTAGATTTCTTTATGAAGCAGCCATTCTCTTGGTATTTCTCTCAATCAGTAGGTGCCCAGAATAAGTTATTACATATTCAAGTGTAAGATATTTTGATTCAATAATATATTTTCTTTTTGGTAAAGACTAGCTTTTATTAATGCACTTTCTATCTCCTGTAATCTTTGTGCTGGTGGACTTAACGCTGAATAAAACTTGTTGCATATTTTCTTCCTCTACAGCACTGTGTACTATGTGATTTCTTTAAAAACAGGCCTGGCTTATGCAGTCTCAGCTTAACCGTACTTGGTTGCATCTGCCAGGCAGATAACACTACACACCAGAATGCCACAGAAAGGATGGGTTCTGGCTGTGTTAGCTGGGACTGAGCTCCCAGTGACAACCCTGGTGCTTCAACACTGTGCTGTCTGCAGAACAGCTCCCAGAGTGGAGTGTTGTAGCGACTCATGGTACTACTGTTCTTGTCACCATGCAGCAGTATGCTGCTGTCCTTCTGTTTGCTTTTGCAGGCTGCCTCAGTAAAGGTTTCTTGGTCAGTGCAGTAAAAAGCATAGCTCAAAACTAAGACCTAGAATGGGAATCTGGTTTAAGTTCCGAGTATTTCAATACTTCTGGAACTGTTCTTTCATTCCTACCTTGAGACTGACTCTTAGAACTATTTCACCACATAAATATCTGGAGCCTGTGACAAAGTAGATGCACACATCATTGTTACACAGGTGAGGTTTGAGTTAGTGAAGTAGTAGAATTGTTTGGTTTAGGTGGGTGCAAGCAGATCTGCATTTGGGAGACAAAGCCCCATAAAGAAAAACAAGGAGACCAAAGTTAACAGTTTGTGGTTTATTTGGTGTTGGAGCTGGTACTACAGTTGGACAGTCACTGTCTTGTTGCTTACAGAAACCTTAGCATCTTTTTAAACATGCTTAGGAGAGGAACTTACTAGGCTGATACAGTACACAAAAATAAGGTTCTCTAAAAAAAAATACACAGATTCAAAAGCAGTGTTAGGAAAATATATTTGGACCTACCAACAGTGAAATATTGAAGCTATTCAGCTGGCAGAGAAGGCTGGTCAATTGGCTTGACAATCCTTTGACTGCGAGAAAATAGTCTTTGGTTTCTTTCACATTGTGTAATAATTAATTACTGTTCTGAACCACCATTAGACAAGGAAAAGGCAAAGGGTTTTCTAGGCAGTGCTGCTTTGAATGCTGGATTTGTCATACCACTTCACCATACAAGACTGACTAGGGTATCTAGCTCTGGCTAGGAACATGGGTGTCTGAACAGGGAAAACCCTAGAACAGTTTCCTAATGTTATCTTCAGGAAACTCATTTGTTCAGATTTGAGCTTTTTGTGTGTTCTAGTTGAGATACATACATTGAAAGATTTGACCTACTTGGAAAGTGCAACGTAAGACAAACCACTAAACCCGTTAAACTGCAGAGTGAACTGCTGGGGCAGATTTAAAACTGTAGTTCCTTCTGGATTCCCCAGAGGGTATCTGCACTCTTCCTTAATTTGTCCTCTTCCTCAGGTTTCAGGATCATCTTCACTACATCAGTGATGCCACTATTGCCCAGTACACAAGGAACACTTAGGAAGACATCATCTTTTATTCCATGCAGGCCCTGAAAAGTAGGCAAGAATATGGTTAGGCTAGAATTTGTGTATGTCTATTTACTTTGTAGGATATCCCAGCAGGAAAACTAAATTTAGTTAAAATCGAAGTGGAAAGTAATCACTTGTTCTTCAGAATTCCCAAGGCCTAGTTCTCAGTAAGACAGAAGTTAGCAAAAAGGAGCTGCTCACCTTAACAATTGTAGAGATTGGGTGCACTCTTCTCAAATTCTTCATAATTGTTTCAGCTAGATCTGCCACAGAAAGGCCAATAGCCCATGACGTGTATCCCTTCAGTTTGATGACTTCATAGGCACTGCAGGGACAAAGTTCTTCATTGAAAAACAAGTACCATCAACTGAAATATTTAAAGTTTGTGAGAAGGACATTTGGAAGTGGCTTAAATTTGGAGACATCAGAAGCTTGACTAATTTGGTGACAGGACTGAAACTCATCAGTGAAGTGTTCCATTTGCATTTTACACAACTCCCCACAGTTACACTGGAAACTTGGAAGATAAAGCACTTCCCTCACTGACCTTGACAAATTGACTCTGCCAAACCTACATTACTCAAAATACTATTTCACATGCTATTTTGTCTGTATCTTGATATTTGTTTTGGGTTACTACAGTACTTATGAAACCAGATATGGAGACTGCAGTTCAGAGGTGCTATAGCTCTTCATCATTTGTTCTCATGTTGAAAAAAAAAAAAATCAGTATTTACCTCTCCACCACCTGCTTATGGACCTCCTTCCAGTGTTCCTTGTCTGCATCAGTTCCCATGTCTGGATGAAGAGCCTTCAGGGAGACGCCAGCAACATTGACTCCGCTCCAGACAGGTACTAAGAGTTGCACATTAATTAATTACAAGGAAACTTTGTCCTCCTCAAATTAACAATTAACCTAAGACCTAGTTGGATTAATCTGTCACACACATCTCTGTGATTTAGATATTACTTTAAACACAGAATGACCTATAAGGCAAATCTAAATTACAGATTGAGAACCTAGGAGCATATAAAGATCTTTATTTATACATAGTGACTCAAGATTTAAAGATACATCTACTGAAGCAAAATGAACTAAAATAACAGTAACTGTGTTTTGCACCAGTTTCTCAAAATAAGCATTGATTCCAAATGAGTCTTCCTGAGTGTCAAGAAGCAGACAGTACTGCTCTGGTGCTGCTAGAGAAAAAGCATAGGTTAAGTTAGGGGAAAGTTGCTTTCTCCTGTCCTTTACACTTCAGTTCCTATATATAGGAACTGAAGAAGTGATCCAGAGATAAGACACCAGAGTGATTACCAGTAGGTCTAGGACAGATCTTTGGGAGTCCCTTGCAGAGACCTTTACCCTCTTGCTGCTTCAGTTTGTTTGAGGTTTTTTTGAGAGATATGAGAACAACTTAGCCCAGAAATTTTTAGCCTCCTCAGGTTACAGTATTGACCTTTTGAAGCAGAGTAACTCAGGTCAAATATAGATCATCTAGGGTTACTCTGTGCAGCACAAGACCTAAAGCAGACTTGTACTCTTAAGGTGCTGCAGTGCAAAGGTTTTTGAACAATATTTTGCTGTAGCTTTTCTTGCAAACTAAGTATCAGAACAAGTTCTGTGTATCAGCCAATCAGATTTCACCCTTACCACTGGAATCTCCATGCTCTCCAATAATCCATCCATGGCAGCTCAGGGGATGGATGCCCAGTCTCTCTCCCATGAGGTGGCGGAAACGGGCAGAGTCCAGATTGCAGCCACTACCAATAACGCGGTGTTTAGGGAAGCCACTGATCTTCCAGGCCACGTAGGTCAAAATATCCACTGTAAGTAGAACAGGGAGGATAACAAGTGCCACTCATCAGCAGGTTGGTAACTAGGATGGTATCCTCTGTTCATCTGTGAGGATTTTACCTGCATGTTAGTTACATGGAATAGAGCTTCAAGTAATGCCCATGCCCAAGCCCTGCAGTGGGCTAACAAAATGATCTAAAGGCATAGCTGAGTGGCTGTTCATGCTATGCATGCAATTATCAGTGCCCTTTACTGTGTTCTATGCTAAAGATCACTTAAAAAGCAACTGACAATCCAAGTTGGAGGCAGCTTCATTTAATTCTCAGAAGACCAGTTTGCTGAGTGTGGAGATGGAAGATGACACTTCCTGCTATGTGGTTATGTAGTGCAAGTATTTTCTAAAAGCCTATGCTTGGTCATGTTATAGTAGTGCCACCTTACTCAAGGGAACACTATTCTCTAAGCCAAATCCTCTTGTTAAGGCATCACGAGACAAACCTGGATTTGAGACGATGAGCAGCTTGCAGTCAGGACTGTACTTAACAACATTGGGAATGATGAATTTGAAGATATTCACGTTCCGCTGGACCAAGTTAAGGCGGCTCTCTCCTTCTTGCTGACGGGCACCAGCAGTGACAATGACCAGCTTGGAGTGTGCAGTCACACTGTAATCTGCAGACAAAAGGCTGTGTCAAACATGACCTCTTTCTGCACGTGGTTTAGAACAGAAGTTCTCAGTTCCTTCTAGTCTCAACATCTAAAATTCTCACATTTGAAGGTGCGGAAATTCTCCTGGTGATTACTACTCTACACTTTGCTTCTATAGAAAGTTAAGACTATTAAGACTTAAGACTCTGGCTCATTTCCACAAGTGGCAATCTTAAAGGGTATGTCAGAATCTTAACATGCAGAATGTGGGTAGTGGTATTCCATACTTCTCAGGCACAGATGGGTATGTCGTAGCTCTTGGAAGGGCATCCAGTGCGGCACAGAAGAGGAAGAAGGCTCTGCCCTCATAATCTACTACCTTTGGACACTGGAGCTGCACATTAACTATGGTATGAGACGGCTAGCATTTGCCCTAGTAGGTTGCCACTAAACTTCAAGCTGTCAAGTATTTGTAGCATTCAGGGGCTGACTGTGAAATCTTCTCAAAGGTGCAGGAGTACTTAAACTCGTCTTTCTGTACTGAGTGATGAACTCTGGAACAGAGGATTCCAAGTTGGACCAGCCTTAACCAGGTTAATGGAATTGAATGTCAGCTGAGCAGAAATGAAGTGAGCTTTCCTCCTAAGAGTTAGCAGGATAGGCTAAGTACTAGACTTGGATAGCCAGTGTGAGACCTGAAGTGGCTATCTCCATTTGGAAGCAAAGAGTAACATTAGAGCCAACTACTTGCCTTTGCCAGAGACGATCTTTGGCGTTCTAAGGAAAAGGCTGCCATGCTGGAGATCTAGCATTTCTCCTCTGAGCTTGTCCTCCACAACATCAACAAGGGCAAGTTCATCAGCTAAGTCCTACAAAAGACCAAGATTAAATACTAAGTTTACTGCCTCTGATATCCAATTCATAAACTGTGAAGTTAAAATTATTTTAAAAGCAGTGATCACTTTAAGCAATTCTGCTCATCTGTATCACTTGTTCCCAGAGTACTTAAAACTGGGATATCAACTTTGTTGAGTTACTCTGGTACTTTTCATATCTACATTCTACGTGAAATAGTTGTACAATTCAGCAGGACAATGATGAAGAATAATTTCATAGCAGTTCATAAACAACCCCTTTACAGTTAGGAAAAGCAAGCCTGCTGTTAACCACAGCATTTTCAATACAATACACAAGACAAGTCATTCAGAGTGTCTAAGATCACTTTTTCCAGCCCACTCTCCAAAGAATTCTTCCATTGCACACTCCTTCAAACAAAACTACACCTCAGGTCTTAATCTTTTTATATGTTTGGAGTGTTAGAGGACCTCTACTTAGAAGAGAAGCTAGAAGTCATTCAAAGGTAAATGCAGCTCTTAAGTAGAAGTCTTGTATAAAGCATGTTCTGTCTGCTATTGGGATAAACTTGCTTTACAAGAACTACAGCTTTTTGTTCTCTGTCAATAATTTTGAGATTGCTGCTTCACTTCAGGCCCAAAGGAATGTACAACCCAAAGTTCATCTTGTGTGCTAGCACAATTAGTCTAATAAGGAAAATTACTTCTTGCCCCTCTTTCAGGCCTCAGGTAGGCACAACTGTGCTGCTTCACCCCAAGCTTGGCACCTACCTTCATGAGGACGCTGATAGCACAGGCCATTCCAACTGCACCCACACCAACCACACTGATCTTATTGTGGGCATGACTATGCTCCTGTTTGTGAAGATTGTGGATGAGCTGATCCTTGAGAGACATGGTGCACTGCTGCAAGGAAAGCAACAGATTATTTCTCTAGGCTTTTGAGCTTCTACTGACACCAGAGTATTTGAACCAAGCAAAATGGACTTTATTCTAGGATGGTAAGAAAATGGATATAAAAAACCCTGCATTATTGATGACAAATGCACTGTTCATGCTCACTATAGCATTCCCTGAAATACAGCCTGAGAACCATCGATTATATAGCTGGGTGGCACTCCAGCAGCATTAGCAGAATGTTCTGAATGACCATCCATATTACATTTAGGTGCAGGAAGCCATTTTAGTACTTCTAAGGAACAGCACAGTCTGGCAATCTCCATTCTACTGCCCTGAAACCCTTCCGGAGCTGAAATTGTGCAACACTTAGGCAAGCCCTTCTTAAACACAATGTGATCCTCAAAGTCATCTTCATAGATTTGTTTTAAAGTGAAACTGCACAATTTTGAATCAAGATGCTTATTTTGGTGTTACCACCTCTCCCACTCTCGGCATTTTTTAGCTATCAGTTGCATGGCAGGTTGTTACATGGATTCTAATCCAACAGCCACAGATCTGCTTCAACAGCACACTGATGATGGAGTGTTGTGCTTTCTCCTCAGCGTCCCTGCAAAGCCCACACTGTGCTTTCCCAGGCAGTGCCGCACAGCTTCTGCCCTGCTTGAGAGCCCGAGGCAGGGACAGCCTCACAAATGGATGCAAATGTAGACACAAGAACAAGCAGCAACTCGTTCAGAGCAGGAAAGGCCAGGCAGCGCTGGCAGAGCAGGTAAGGACTGTGAGGTTGGGGGGTGGAGGTATGAGTGGGGAGCAGGAGGGACAGGAAGCCAGCAGTTGCCCATATTTAGGAAAAGTTAACCAAGATACGTCTTCATTTGCAGAAGTTTCCTGAAGCATGGCTCAGTGTAGTGCACGCTCCTTCCGTGTGCCAAGTTCTCCCTTTACACTAGAAGCACTTTAATGTGCAGAACTAGTGAGGAGTACCCACTCGAGTTACACTTAATACTCAAACTTCTTTGGTTTTAGAGTGCTATTCTCCTGAAAGAAGCAGGTTAGGAGCAGCCAAAGCGGCATCTTAATACGCTATTTCAAGCGCAGCCCTCATAGCCCTTTGCAGGCTCATTCCCACACCCTTCCCAGTAGATCGCCGAGGCCACACACACTTTCCCCGCCGATTAGGGGGAACACGCTAGCGTACGCAGGCGAAGGGAGGGTAAGGATGACGATGATGATGTTGAGGTACAGCAGCCTCAAGGAGGGTGGGGTGCTGAAGGCCGCCGGGCACACATCCAGGGCTGTGCCCGGCAGCTCCTCGCCCCGGGGACATTCGGCCGAGCAGGAGCCGCCAAGCGGACTACGGTCCTTTCGACTGAGACCCCCCCCGGGTGTCCTGGGGCCAAGTGCCGCCCACAGCCCCCCCTTCCAACCCTCAAAGGCGATCGCACCTACCGACTGTCCTCACTCAGGCGCGGCTGTGTCGGTAGTAGCGGGGTGGGGGAGGCTGCAGCCGCCTTAAGTAGCGACTTGGTGGCTGACGTGAGGGCGGGCGGGCCGCGACAGTGGAGACGTGCCCGCAGACACGTTGGGTTGGGGTGGAGAAGAAGGGGGGGGGGGGGGCAGAAGGCGGGAACGTTAGTCGGCACCGTGAGGGAACCTGAGGCGGGAGAGGAGGAGCAAAGCCTTGGCCGGGCCCTGCAGCCCCTCCGGGGTTGTGTGAGGGCAGAGAGAGACTTTTTCTGCTGTCTGGCGGCTGGAAATCTGCTTCGAATTTCCATCTCAATCTGTAGGTATTTGGGTTTTTCTTAGGCATCCTTCTTTGGCGTTTACTTGCCTTTTTGTGTGTTCACATAACCAATTCCTGCTCATCTGTGGTTTTAAGTTACATAAACTAAATCTTTTCAGTCTTAGAATCATAGAATGTCCTGAGTTGAAAGGGACCGACGTTAAATCATCGAATCTAACTCCTGTCCATGTACAGGACAACCCCAAAAATCACACCATGTGGCTGAGGGCATTATCCAAATGCCCTGGGGACCCTGTTGCAGTACTCGACCACCCTCTGGGTGAAGAACCTTTTCCTAATATCCAACCTAAACCTCTCCTTGCACAGCTTCATGCAGTTCCCTTGGGTCCTTTCTCTTGTCACCAGAGAGGACATCAGCTCCTTCCCCTCTACTTGCCCTTGTCAGGAAGCTGTAGGCCAGGATGAGGTCTCTCAGTCTCCTACAGGCTGAACAAACCATCTTGCATGATGCAAGCAGTGCTCCGGTCATTGGAACATCCTTTCTACAGGACTCAGTTTGAATGCTTTTCGCTCAGGAGAGGCTGTTTTAGAAACTCTTCTTTGTGATGCCTCAAACAGGAACACTTAACATTTTCCTGTCATTACTGGAAATGCTGTGACTGGACTCACGCTTAGCTTTTTCACAGTCATGCCACACTGTCAGCTCCCTATCACCCTGTGGTTGGTTAGTAAAGCCAAGTCCTTTCCGCTTCACTTCTTGCTAGGATACTAAAAAGGAGCAAAACACTTATTTCCTGGCTGCCTAAAGTTTTAATTTTATGCTATGCTACAGGGTTATCCCACAAAATTCAAATTTCATCGAATTTTAGGTTTGTAGTTAAGTTTTCTGTAATAGGTTTTCCTGAAGGACTGCATAGATATCAAAAGCACAGGCCCCAACTGTTCCCACCATGGCTCACTTAAATACTTGCTGTTCTCTGATCCTGTGGTAATGACTCCAAGTCAGTACATTTATTTAAAATCTTTGCACCTGGATTTGTGTGTTACTCTGTGTTGGGATTCTGGGCTTGAGAATGTCTGGTTCTTCCAGCTGGAGCACAGCAGACTCTTGTGAGGTCTGCTCACCAGCTGGCTGTGTGCATTTATTACCTTGTATCTGCTTTTACCTTCTACTCCTCCTCTTAGGCATCCCATCTTTACCCCGTGGGTTAACATATTCATGCTTAATGAAAACCAGGGAAGCATTGGTTTGATCTTGTGTGTGTAGCTGGGTTACTTTTATTTTACCATTCTTGTTTTACAGTGATCCTTTTATTTTATTTTTGAAAAGTTTGTTTCTTGTAGATGCAATACCTTTTATGACATTTGTCTTAGTTTCTTTTGGGGACTGTAGCTGATTTTTGGCAATATCTGTTTGCAGCTTCTAGGATGTCTTTAACTTCCTTTCTGAGGTGCTTATCTTGCTGTAGCAGATCTTCCTTACTAATCAACTCCTTTGTCTTCCTCTACCCATACCAGCCTTTCCATCTCTTTGGTCTGTGGTGGCTTTTCTCTCTTTTAAAGTCACTTTATGTAGCTTACTTCTTAGTCATTAGAGTTAGCCAGTTTACACATGAGGAGGATTTTATGGAGGCCCTGATCTCTCCACTACCTCATCCCACTCAGAGTGCATGCAAAAATTAAACATGGCCCTCGGTCATGCTAGACCAGAGTAGCTGGTGTGAGGATGGGTATACTTCATCACTCCTAAGGCTTGTACTCAGTTACTAAACTCTGATTTACAACTGAAAGAACTTTATGCTGCTGTCAGAGGCACACTAGCTGCCTTGTCACAGACCATCCCACTGACAATTCCCTTTTGCTCTGGTGATCTGAGAGAAATGGTAGGCCAAAGCCTCCTCATGTCTTTGGCAGTCCATTGGCGAAACAAAAGACACAGATGAGAAAACATCTAAAGATACTTGAGACCTAAAATAAGGAGATTTGCTTGAAACAAGCTAGAAAAAAAATCCAATTTTTTTATCATACTGTGAAGAACATCACTTCTACCAAATGAGGTTGAATATAATGACCTATCAGGTGCAAAACTAGATGTGCTTTGTTCCTTGCTGCTACTTGAGGAATGAGTGATGCTCGTGAGATGTGTCATGTCAGAGGAGTCTGTAGCTAAGGAAGGGACATGTGGGTAGGTGCTGAGTAGGCCTTGCTGTTCTTTTGAATGCATGAATGCAGAACAAAAAGAAGCTGTGTAATGTAGTTCTGTCGTCCTGCATTATGTTGGGTTCACTGAGCATCTTGTTCTATCAGCAGTCTCAAGATTGGATTAGGAAGTTTGGTTCCTGGTTTGGCATCCCAGGAATCTGTATTTACAGTGGCTTTATATGAATGGCACTAAACATCACACCCAGAGTTTGGATTCAAGACATCTGGCAGGACAGAAAATGAATACTTGACAGGAATGACAATGATGAAGAAGTATTTTCTTCTTATAAAAATTTTTACATTTGAAGAGTTTAAATGTAAGGTAAGAGGCTTTTAAGACATGACTGACTGGATAGATTAATGAGCATTTTAAAAATATGTAACTAATGTAGAGCAAGTGGCATTTCACTACTGTCAGGAGTGAGATGAAGGCTCCTAAGAGAAGAAAGTTGGCATTGTAAGATTGTTCTTATGCTGTGGTTCAGACAAAATAAAACTGGACGTGGTTTTCAGGGTATACGTTCCAATAAAATCTTCACTTGGTTGTGCTACTACTGCTTGTTACTGAGACTAGAACCAAGACCAAATCTCTGTTACTTATAAGGCTTCAGATTGTCCCTAGTTGTCTGGTGCCTTTTCAGGTCCCAGAGGCCCTACCTGTAGTACAGTAGGCCTAAGCAAGCTAACTAGGATGTTTCAAAACCATCCTGGTCCCAGTATGTCCTCAATGATGATAAGCTGATCAGAACCCTTGTTTTGTTAAGAAATAGTATAAGCTTTTATTATACCAGTGTTAATTCACCTGGGGCACAAAACTGAGAAGGTGGCTGCAACTGCCAAATTTTTCCTTTTATGTGTCCTTTGTGATCTTAGTAGCAGCAGTAGATGCTCAGGAGGAAAGCAGTCATCTGGCATAATTGACATTGATTTTCTGCCTCAGAAAGCTTAAATCAGAGAAGGCTCAGAACAACACAAACAGAATAGGGTGAACAAATTAAGGGCATTTTTCTTGCGCTTGGAAGATGGAGACTGGGTCTGGTTTAAGTGATTGACTGTGACTGTAGGGATGGGGCTGACCTTCCTCACTTCTGTGCATAAGGGGTTTTATCCATCCTGTTCTTTTTCTACTCGTGCCTTTCATTGCAGTAGTAAGAGGCAGTGTTGATAGAGTGATGGGAATGTGATAGGGTCTCTCTGAGAAGCTTGGCCTCTCCTCAGCTTGTTTGCCAGCTTTTCCATATTAGCTTTCGCAGATGAAATGTGGAAAAATAAAGCAATAGAAGTTGCTGAATGTGGAAACATTGATATTTTTATTCTAGGAGTTACAACTAAAGCCTTTCCACTGGCCTCAAGTGACATTTGATTAGGCCTTGGTCTATAACCGAAGGAAATGATGCCACATTCTTATTAAACAATGCATTTGTCTTTAAACTATGAGACACCAATTAAACCTTTATCACAAAAAGTAAGTCTAGAGACAGCTATACAATGGGATTTCAATGCATGCATCTCGCTATTTTCAATAAAACACTTGCAAAGTGTTAGGAAATTTCTCTCCATTTTGTCAATATGCAAGAAGCTTGCATATCAGTGATGGTGATACTTAATTACTGTGTTTGCCACTTGCTCAGGTCCTGGCTCATGGCAGGCTAAGTCAGATCTGATGGTGCTGCTGGGATGAATAATAACACCAAACAACAACCTGCACGTTTGCTATATGAGCTATAGCTCAGCTAGGAGGTTAGCAACAACCCAAAGCCATTGTTGATGCTGACAGGTCCTGGAAAGGTCAGTGGAATCTCTCTGCTCTACTTGAGATTTGAGGTCTGATTTGCCCCTAAAAACCACAACTGTTATTCCCATCATGATCAGTCCTGCTTTTGCTGTGACATCCTCAAGGTGTGAGGGAAAGACTTGGCACTACACATGGCTACATTATGTTCCAGTGCTGTCTTTCCCTTTGATTTATTCTGAAGTCTGAACAACTTCCTCCAGCTTTTAATGGCTTCATTTCTTCTTTGTATAATGGGAAGGGTCTTTATTTACCAACCTGATGGTGGTACTGTAGAGACTAGTTAATTATGATTCAGCTTGGTAAAGCAAAATGAAAACGATGGAGGTTTTTTTACCTAAACCAGAGAGGCCTGGGCCCTGAAATGGAGTAGCTTGGTACCCAAAGTTTGGTATACTCTGCTGAACTGTCAACTGTTAGCTTGCACTAACAGGTATCTCTGCACATAACTGATTAGCCATGGTCCATATGCCTCCAGGTCCCTCTCCTTGGCTGCTTCCATGCATGCATGCTGTGGTGAGGAGACTGGTACTAGAAGTGCAGTGCCTGTGCTGCTTCACAGCCTCTTTCTCTTTGCACTGTCATGGTGGGGGAAGGGCTAGCTGATGCAATTCTCATTTCTGGGTGCTTATGTGTTTCTACAGCCCATTTTTAAATGTGCTGCAGGGTAATACCTGTGAAGACCTGTGTAAATAATTGTCAGTTTCTGAAGACCTCAGGCTTCCACAGTGTCCTTCTGTGAAAGATGCATGTTTTTGATTGCAGACTTTTCTAGCTGACATGTTTCAATAGCAGAACTTCAGGTTACACCAATTTTACCTTTCCCCTTAAAAGGTTAGTTTTGTTTGCAAGTACATCAGCAATGGATTATGCATTCAGTATAAAGCCAGATAAAACTGCATTTCTTGCAATGATTTTCTCAATACAAAGAATCAATAGCTTCCTAAATCACTGCTTTAGGATCTGGACTAAGCAGAATGCGTGACTTTGTCTTGCTTCTCGAAGGAGATCAGTTTACTCATGGAAGCATGAGTCACTGTGCAGGAGTCTCCAAGCCAAACCCATTCCCTTGATGCAATTCTGAATACTTATTTACTCAGGAACTGCAGGAAATGGGATGCTCAGATAAATCACATGGTAGGAGAGACATGGAAAGGCACTCCCAGGGCCACAATTCAGTCTTCGCCTGACAAAGTCACAAAGATATCTCAGCCAGTTCAGCACCTGCCTTCTATTGACTGTCAGAGAAGAGTGTAATCATTAATGCATCATTGCTGCTGCCTCCTAAGCCAGCAGCAGCAGAACTGTTACTGCTACCTAACCCATTCTTGGGTGCTGGCAGGTTGCAGGGAGTGGAGACTTTCTATAAATTACAGTAAGGAGCTGGAGGGATATTAAAGAAGGGCTGTGAGCTGCTGACACTGTTACTTGCCAATTCAGGAGGGCAGGCATGTAAAAGGTCAGAGGCAGGTCCCTGCAATCTGACTAGATGATTCCCAGAGGTCCTTTCTAAGTCCTACCATTCTGTGAGTCTGCACTCCATCTGGAGCAGAGGCCCCCTTGCCCTTATTTTAATATATTAATTCCACAGCTGTCAGTTTTGATTTCCTCAGGTTCCCTTCTCAGCACATTACATCGAACAACCTAGTTAGCTCAGAGTAAATAGCTACAGAGTCCTGCAAAGACAATTTTTTACTGATTCAGGCCATTTGGGACACAGTGCATTTAACAACAGAATATTTCTTCCCCTATGGAAGGAGACATTTTTCTAGCATTTCAGACCTTACCTATCTAGTTGGCCCTCTGTGTATTTAAAGTGATAACAGATTATGTGACCAAACTTCCATTTTTGTGAATCAAAATTTCAAGTTATATTGCTGGAAGCTCAGCGTCCTATGGTGGTGAAATTACTTATCCATTCAATCACTGCAGAAAACTGAGGGTGCAGCTCAACATTACAGACACTCAGACTTGGTGGAGGAAATTCCTGCCCTGCCTTCTCTACAGACATAGTGCACAAGGAAGATGTAAAGATGTAGAATGTAAGTAGGCAACCGGTTGCTTTCATTTCAGTTGCCACACTTGGGGCCACACCTGAGACTCTTTAAAAGAGTTGCAGCTGGGCTGGCTCTGCCCTAAGATGGTAGTCCTGAGGAGTAACTTCGTCCTGTGTTCCAGAGGTGACCTCTTCTGCTGCTTTCAGATGGGAAAAGCAACTTGACTCTTTCTGCACAAGGTGGGTTTTTTAGATCTTTGTTTCCATGATGGTGGTTTTTGGCAGCTCTGGGGGTTAACACAGAGCTCTGAGGGACACACACAGCTGTGAAAGGCAGGTACTGTCCTGAGAGGAAGTTACCAGGCAGAGTTTTCACGTACCATTGATACAATATGTACTGCCAGCAGAATGTGGTGCTGGAGTGGACTGGAGCTATCCCCCAAGGGAAGGCTGTTGCTTTAGCTCTTTGAAAGTTCTGCTCCCTGGGCTTTTTGATTTTGTTTGGTTTAATTTTATAAGTAGAAGATAGCCAAGAGAAAGACACACACCATTTCCTTAATGTCCAAATTCTCCTAGTTTGTTCTCTTGGAGATTTGTGCCATCATCCAGGTTGCTGTAGCTGTGTGTCACCTAGCCACTGTGAGTGTTCATTGGCCCAGGCTTGTGGGTTGGTGTTGGAGGCCTCATCCTAGCAAAGCTAGCTGTGAGCTCTGAGGTCACATGTAGGTTCAAAATGTGGCTTAGCAGGAAGAAGGGGATGATTTCTAATCTTTTTCAAGAAATAATTTTTTTTGTGGTCTTTATTTTCTTCCGTTCCTTTTTAAAATTCTGAGTGCTTGTGTTTCTTAATTGAAAAACAATAAGCTGCATGACTCAGTGCCAAAGGACCAAGCTGTGGCAGTGATAGAGGTGCAGCCTGCAGTATTAATGTGCAGCAGCTTTTTGACTCAGCTTCATTATGCAGCCATAGTGAAACCATAAATATACTTCAAACAGGTAGCAAGCAGAACATCTCTGTCAGGAGCCCAGGCATTGTGCAGGCACACAGCAGTTCCCCTCAGCAAAGAGCTCATCAACTAAAGAGGCAGAACAAAATATGGAAGTGAAAGTAGAAGCAGGGTAAGGGAAAATTATTGCCAAATATGGTGCTTGTCTTGGTATGATCTGTTTTTCAATATTACACAAATACACTCAAATTTTAAACACAAAATAAAAGGTTGCTGCTTGCCTACAGGCTGCCAGCGAATCATTTTCACAGTGCTGTGCTAATTGTGGAGTTTCTGACTTGTGAACCGCCTGTTCCTGTATTTGGATGAAATTGCACAAATGTTTAGCAAATGTTTGCAGGGTGAGCCTTGTTGTTTTGCAAACTCTGGTGAGTCTTGTTTAAGGAGGACAATGTTACCAAAGGGAAGGAGCACATGACTTTTACATCTTATGGAGGGAATCCTGATAGAGTCTGTTGATTCTCTTGCTTGGGCCTTATCAAAAGAGGAACAGCACACCTGTGTTTTTGGTGGTAAATGTTAAGTATGCCTTTTCTCACTGGCTATTTCCAACACTCTATGGTTTTTATCATAACTTTGTCCAGATACAACAGTTCTGACCTTAAGAGCCATTATCTCAGTGCAGATACCCTTTTTTAAGATGCCAATATAATGAAAATGTGAGTTGCTGGGAGATGATGTCATGGATTGTGTGTGTGCATGAGCACATTTGCACAAGAGATGGATTTCTGGAGTTGGGTCTCCTGAATATTTCAGCCTCGATATATTTTCCATATTGTTTTTGCTAGTTGTACACCATTTGCGTTTTGTACATTCTATGGAGGATTCATTGTGTTTCTGTGGAAGATCTTTGATGCTCTCATGTCAGAAGTTAAAAGATACCAGCATGTTCTGTCTTTTGCTCACTGTGTAAGAGCAAACAGTTTTTGGACTGGCAAGAAACATGTGCAGTCCCCTTGGTCTGCACTAACTCCTTGCCACATATCAAGGCTCTGGACTGGCTGCTGGAGCAGTGAGGCTCACACATCACTCTCAGCCTCTGGCCTGGTATGTTTGCAAACAGGGCAGTGTTAGTGTGGTGGAAGAACATCAGCATTAGAATTTGTGAGACACAGGACAGATCAGAGGCCAGGTGTCTGACTGTCAGGATGTGACGTAGATATTTACATGTTCAGAGAGAAGGAGCTAGATCTGTTGCTTTCTTTATGGTGTATTGTTCTTTATGTGTGTTTGGCTGCTAACTCCAATGTTCCTTCATTGTTAGTATCATCAACTGTTTGTGCCCCTAGAGTGGCATGATAAGGAAAAGAAATCTGTTTTGCTTTGAAATTCTGGAGCTAAATAATATTTCTGTCTCCAGGTTTGGTCCTGAGAAGTGAAGACAATTGAATAATAACTTTTGGAAAGTTTTGGCTTAAGGATATGTCATTATTTTTCCTGGTTGTATGTGTTTAGCATAAACATACATTGCTTGGGTAATAATCTCAATCTTGCATCACTTTTAAAGTATACTCCTTTGACAACTGCATCTGGAGATTTGGAGTCAGTAGAGTGTTAGGTTATTGAGAGAATTAAAATATTATGAAATGTTACAGATATTTTCTTATCTCTTAGGCAAAGGTTACTGAGGGCTAGTTAGTTCAGTGACAGCCTCTGTAAGAGTTCTTAGGCATATAAGAGCAACCAAAAATAGCTCCATGGAAGGTCAGGGAAGGCATCTTTACTACATGTGGATAGCTTTGCATTTCTGACCTGGAACATCTATATGTCTTAAGGTAGGCATGCAAGAGTGTGGTACTTAGTGACATGGTTTAGTGGTGGACCTGACTATGCTAGATTAATGTTTGGAGTAGATCCTAAAGGTCTTTTCCAACCTAAATGATTCTATGATTCTAAGAACAACTGGAAAAAAAAAAAACACCTACCAGAATGGACTTGGAGGGCAGCCAGAGCCTGTGTAACATGTTCCTTATTCATATGAGCCTGTACAAACTGCTGCCAGCCTTGGAGATTTTTCCTTATAAGAAATGGAGAAAGCCTACACTAACTTCTAAACCATGCTTCAAAGACAGCCTAGCCAAATAAAGGCTGGATTCAAATTGTGAATAGATGAACAGGAGCAAGACGGACCCTTATGTTTTGAAATTGAGCCATATGCCTGCATCCAAGTAATTTTAAGCTTCTCACTGATCCTGGAATCTGAAAGAAATTTCAGCTTGTCAGACTGAATGTTCTCTTTCTTTTGATATCTGCATGCTGAGACAGAGTTTATGTGAAGCTTTTATAGCAAATTCCAAAGTCAGAGTCGCCGCAGAACACTTTAATTATTGAATAGGCAAGAGCTAATGTGAGAGGGAAAGGCTCTGTGTTTCTCTGCACATTAATCTCCCCCCACCCCTTCCTGCCCAAATCCCCTTAGTTAATCAGGTTATGTTTGCCCTATTTCTCTCAGGAGCAAGCAGAATGCAGTATTGCTAGAAATGGAGAAAAGGAAGGAGAAGGGCATCCATGAAAGCAGGAGTGGGTTGAGGATGCTCCAGAAATGAAAGCTTTGCTTTAGCAGGGTTCCCGAGATCACAGCAGGATGCCTTCAGGCTGTGGATGTCTCTCTGACTTGTCACACTTGCTGACATGCATGATCTCCCCTCACAGGCCATGTGCCAAAGGATGGTGAAGGGACCTTGCCTGTCTGTGCTCAGCCTGGAGGCATAGGTGGTCTCTCTGGCCCACAGCTCCCTCCCCAAACACCTACTCCACAGCTTGTTCCAGCAGAGAGCCCCTAGAAAGAAGTGACTGATGTCCCTGCAGGGAATCGACTCTGCCTGACATTTGCCTGGGGTGCAGTGGTTAATTCAGGGGTGGACAGTGTGTGTGTGTGTGTGCACACATACGCAGAGCTCTATGTGCCACATGCTTTTGTATAGTCTCACAGCCTTTAATTCTGCCGCACTCATCCTCTTGAACATGTGGCTGCAAGCCATAGAAAAATAGCACAGATAGACCTGCCAAAGTAAAGTGGAGCTATAAGAAACAGAGAGACAACAGACACACAGACAGCACCACTGACCTGTGTGTGGTGAATCTAAGTTTCCTTTAAAACTAGTGAATCTGGAATTTAGCTCTGAGTGTACTGAGGTTTGAGGGGTTCTTCATATGGGTGCATGCCTTGGAAATGCTCTTATCTCCAATTACAATGGGCAATATGAGACTGGAAGACTGAGATCCACAGCTCTTTTGTGACTGGTGTATAAACACAAAGCTGCAGCTGAAACCATTTCTGAAATGTAGAAGGTTGTGTGTTCTGAGATCTAGGTCTGGGAAGGCTTAGGAGAATAGGGTAAGTCTTGATTTGAGACTTATATGTAATGACTTGGGTGATTTTGGGAGTATAGCAGATAATTCAGAAGGACGTAGATCTGCAGATCTGCATTTTGTGTTTTGGGGTTGAATTTATCCAAAAGCTCAAACCCAAACCTTTCTAGACCAAATCATGAAGCTTCAGGGAATTTATATGTAACTCTACTTCTCTAACACTCTGATCCTGGCTCAGGATCAATTGAATGTCAACCTACACTTGTGTTTCAGTTTTGCCAGGCAGTGCTAACCCACATGAGCATTGTCTAAGTCAGTCTTGTGTGCTGGGTTCTTTGCTTGGGTTGTGATGCATTGTTTCTTTGAAACACACATAGAAGAGATTTTTACCACCCCTCTTTGTTAACAGCATGAATCTGAAACATTTCTGTAAGCCCAAAGCCAGGTGAATGCTAAGACATTCTTCCAAAAGCATAAGTGTTGGCAAATACAGACCTGAGCTAGTAAATCCTGGAGCCATGACATGATTTTACATGTTCCCCAGCATGGAGCAGAGCTAACTGGATGGCTGCAGATTCCTGTTCCCACAAGAATGAAGACAGGCAGGAAATAAACCACCACAAACCATTCCTTGGCAGGGGAGAGCTGTGGAGAGAGCTCTGGGCTGCCTCAGAGCCAGGTCTTGCACGTGCATACAAGCCATATGGGGATCTTGGATGTCTTATTCCAACTGTACAGTGCTTGCTGGCAAGCATGTGCTGTGGTGCCTATGCAGAACTTGCCAGTGCCTCCACACAGTGTGCTCCTGTGGTCTAGCTGCTCCTCACTGTGAGATGTATGTTATGGTAGCTTTGCTGTGCTTGGGCCTTCTCTTTGCAATCTTTCTTTGCAGAAGTGAAGAGCAGGAAAGCTGAGTTGCTCCAGAGCCACTGTTTGGTTTAACTGCAGTAGGTGGGAGGAGATGGTCCCAGCATCACTTCACCCTGCAACAGTGACAGTCGAGTGTGTGAGGAAGTGAGGGGAGAGAGCTTAGCTGTGCAAGGGATAGCTTTGGTTCAGTACTGTACAAGGTGTAGGAGTCTGCCTTGCTAGCCTCTGTGTGGGAGTGCTGTCAGAGCAGATGGTAAGCAGCTCGTGGGTAGCTGCTAGTTTTGTGCAGGGATGTGGGCATCCTGCCTTTTGAAGGAGGAGAACGGTGTGTGATGTGGGAACCTGGAGGCTCACCCAAACACAGAGGAGTCTATGTCCTACTTGAAGGCTAGGCAACAGCATGATCCAAAGAGCAGATCTCCTACATTGTTTTCAGTTTAACAGGAGGCTTCTTCTATGCCTGATACTGCCAGCTAAAAACCTGTCATTTATATGTAAAATATGCATGAATCTCCTCTTTTCCCCAGCCTCCGTCAAACTGGGCTTAGGGTCCCAGAATTATGTGACTGCCTTAAAATTCTGCGTTTACCATCTGGCACACTTCTAATTGTCTTAATGTCTTCCAAAATCTTAATTCATGTTTTAAAGCTGTTTCACTTTTGTAAGCTAGGAACTACTTCTTTTTTTTTTTGCTTGTTAACAGTCCCAGGACTCCAGAAAGTGGAGCTCTAAGGAAAACTACAGTGGTTACTCAGATCTAGTAGCACAAAGAGGCAAAAATCTTAGCTGAGAAGGTGAAGCAGGAGGCAAGGCTAAAACAGTGGCTTCATTGTTTGGCTTTTGCTGTAGCTGGTGGATACAGCTGCATGTGCCAGGGAGTTGCATATGACAAATACATGGCTCATGGTGTGCACAGCAATTGAATCACAAGGTAATTACTGGACCAGTGGGAGAGGTGTGCAAACAGTACAGGTTGTTAAATTAGTTTAAACCCAACACTCTAGTATTTAAAGTACAGAATGCTGCTCCTATGATCTGATTTTAGATGAGAAAGAAGTAGGAAGTTTGGAGATGGAGAATCTGGAGAGTATCTGCCTCACTTTTAACTGTTGGTAATTATTTTGACAAGGGCAGTGTCTGTACTGACTTAAGTTTTTAACTGTTTAAGGCATTGCACATCTAATGTGTTGGAGGTCTGATTCTGATGAAAAGTACTAGTACAAAACACCCACTAGAGTCAGGGCACTAAAAAAAAAACCCCAACCAAACAAAAAACCTCAAACCAACCCCCCAAACTTTAGAAACATTGATATATCAGGATAGGCTGAATTTGCCCGATAGAGTTCTGCACAAGATCCATAGGGCTGAAGCTTCTTGACTAATAGAAATAGGATCATTCTAGCTTAAACTCTTTCATCCTTTCCCATGCTGTTCTGCTGAACATATGACATGGACTGTGGGGAATGAGGAATAAAATGTTAGGATTTTAAAATGTAACATATATTAATGTCACAGTTCTTATGTGCAGTTTGAGGTATCTTGTAAAGATCAGGTTCTTGGAAGTTGGATACTTAATTTCTGGAAAGTCAGTACTTCATCTAAACACAGACTTTTTAAGCTGTTCCACAGTGGTTTTTGAAGCTTATTGTCTCCAGATTGACTTAATCTGTCTGGAAACATGGAGCAGAGCAATAAACTGTTTATTTCATATGAAATCTTGAATGTTGGTTTGTGATAAAGTTGGTAGATGCTTAATACTGGCTCGGACATTAGTTTTGTTTCTAGTACTTAGGATGCAAGTGGCTTGCTTGTGATAAAGCAGCTTTGAGAAATTGTGTCAAGTGGAGGCAAACTGCTTTTTATATGATTTGTATCCTTTTGAGGATATAACACCTTCTAATTTCTCTGAAATTAGCACAATTACCACCATCGCCTTTGATAAAGAAAAGTGAAAAAGAAAACCTGTTTGGTTCCATATTCTGATGACCTGCTCAAGTTACCTGAAAATGGCTGTAATCTCAGCCTTGTAACTGAGTTAAAGATATCACCAGAGGCCTGTTGTAAAAATGGTTGTGCAAGGCCTTCAGTAGGGAAATCAGTTTGAACTTTGTGCTGGTGCAATTTCCTGGTTCTGTGTAATTCGCTATTACATGCAGATAAATAAAGGGGAAAAAAAATACCCAAAATTAAGGTCAACCATTGGACTCTGGACTGGTTGATGTAGTGGCTCCAAATATGCAAAATATGTTTCAGGGTTAAAAAAGATTCCTCTGTACAGTTCTATAAACTGTATAAAGCTGGTGAGCCTATGGGCTATTTTGGGAGATGCTCAGAAACGTTCCCATCCATGTAGCAATGGCACTTCCACTAGGGCTTCTCCTATAGTCAACCAAGAGAAGTCATTCCATGGATTTATTTTCTGGAAGAGCTGAAGCTGGTTTGTCGTCTTGGATGGATTTTTCAACCATTGTGGGTTTGGAAAGTCTTAGAGATGTGTGTGTGTGTCCTTGCACTGCAAGTGGCAGAGAAGCTTGCTTTTCCTGAGACTTCTCACACAACTCTTGCAATTAAGCTGTGGACCTTCAAAAGTCACAGATATAAAATCATGGCTGCAGAGGAACCATCCTCCATGAGGGTGAGAGGGAGCTCAGTTTGACAAGCTGCTGTTAGCCTTTGTCAGTGTCCTTCCTGCTCCTCATCTCAAGTACTTGTCTGCTGTTGGGTATCTTTAAGTATGATGTTGGAAGTCAGCAACAATTTTAAAAATGCTAGCCAGTCCCTCTGAGACATCTTGCAGAAAAACAAACCTCTGTCAGTGACCTAGATCCAGTGAAGTTTTGAATTATTTAGATCACATCTTGCAGAAAACTTGCTAGGGAGAATGCACTCAATTTTAGTTTGATTTAGGTAATCTTTCTAAAGAAAGTTTGATGCTGACTAGGGGCAGCTGAAGGGCTGTCTTTGACCACTGCTACTGCCCTTTTGATTACATAACTTCTTAACAGTTGATGATAACCTTGGGAAATGACACATCTAAAATGTTGACCATGTTAGCTTTTGGGGTTTTTTTTTCCCCTCATGCTGTTGTTTGGCAGTTGCAGATTCCTGAACTGCTAGACAGGTTGGGGTGTGCACCTGGAAATGTTTGGGCCCTGTACTGCCCAGTTAGGCTCTTGCCAAGCAAAGTCAGTAGGAAGGATGGCCCCAGGGTTGGATTTTTAAAGAACCAGAAAGTATATTAATCCTGCTGTATACAGTAGGAGTTAGAAGCAGAAATACTTGGTTATAAACTGTACCAGATAGGTGGGGGAGCTGCATACAGAACTCCTGGCTCTAGCTCACAGTGCTGCTGTCTGGATGTGCCATATGGTTCTCACTGCCATCACTATCTGTAGGCATACTGCCAAGCATAGGGTGCTGCAGCACGGCATTTACTTACACCTAATCCTTTAAAAAGGACAGAGCTATCATGGTGTTAGTGAGCTGAAAATGAGTAATATTAAATATTTGTCTATGTTATTAATGTGAGTTAATGCAGATAGTCCAATGCCTCCTGGTGCTGCTATAGGAACAAATTTGGGCAGGAGCTTACTCTGTTGCTGCTGGGAAGAGAAAGTAGAAATGGGGGCTGAGCAGTGAAGCCTTGAAGTTTGGAGCCTGGCTTTTGTTTGGAGCTCATCTTTTAAATTAAAGACATGTCCTGGTCTAGTAGTAGTTCTTGGTATTGAGATTTGCAAGTGACCAGCTGTGTATGCAGTAACCAGCTATGTGCAATAAATGGGGGTTAGATCTTGAGCAAACAATTGATGCTAAGGACCCGACATCTGCTTTGTATGAGTGCTTCAGGTTTTACATTTGGCTAACTCTAGTCCTGTGGATGGGCACCCACTAGTGACTGGAATTCTTCTATAGTTTTGTTTCAGAGCAGGGAAACCTGCATGCTCTGAGACTGTCTCATCCGAACCAAAGCTCTGTAACCAAGAACACGTGGGACATTTTGCTTTAAGATTTAGTTTGGGATGTGAATAAAATGCTAATATAGCTTCACCCAGTACCCAGGAACTCTGAGCTGTGTTACACAACACAGCAATGTGTGCTTTAGGGGTGTCTAATTATAGCATCCAATTCTGGCTTCAGATAGCTCAATATTTATTATTTAAAAGAGTAATAATGAAATAATGTAACTTGAACTTAGGTAGTAGACTGAATATGGAAGCAGCAAAGCTGCCTCCCTAGCAGCCTGTTGACACTCTAGCCTGTGCAGTGGTGTGGCAGCACTTGCTGGCACTGAGTGACCATTGGGTTTGCAGGGAGTGGAGCAGGTTTGTGTAAAGGGAAGAGAGAGCTGTGAGTCAGGGATGGAGGGAAGGGGTGTTCTTGCAGGCACAGATCACAAAATGGTGATGTTTGAATGTAGTGTTTCTGGGCATGGCCCTGCTGTGTCCTGTGGGATTGAATAGGATTCTGACAAGGACAGAAACAAAAACGACTGCTGCTTCTGTTTGTTTTTGTGAGTGCTTTTCCCTCATTTCTGTGTGGTTTTGTGTGGTGGAAAAAACAATGGGTAGTTCGACTTGAAGAAATGAAGCATGATGCTCTTCCCATTCCGTGAGCTGCATTTTAACTATGGATTGAACAAATTTGACATGGAATCAGCCACTGTATTGTAACATGGAGCTTCTCTATCCAGTACTACTACTAGTACTTCTTCACAGTCAGGTTTACTGCTGTTGAGACTGCCACATGGAGTACTTCTGTGGACAGAGATTTTTTTGAGCAACAGGACAAGTTAGGGCCCTCACACCTGGTTCTGGCTGCCTGATGCCAGCTGCAGCCTGCATCTTGAGGAGAGCACCAAGCCTCCAAAACTGCCCTTGCTGGAGCCAAATCCAAACTGATAACAAGCTGCAAAAGGGGCTGTTACATGCTGTGGGGTCTGGCTGCCTGCATGAACAGCAGGTCCCCCATGAGCAGGGGCTCTGAGTCCCTGTGGTGCAGAGCTCTGGCTGCACACTTCAGTGCTCGTGGAGGTGCTGTCAGGGGACTTTGTGGGGCGTCAGCCTCACTCGCTCTTTCTGCTTATGTGCCTGCCCCCCTAGGAATACGCTATTTCTGAATGTAGGACAGTGCTTCATAAGCCTGTGTCATTCTTCACTTGGGTACAGCAAACAGCTGCAGGGCAGAGGGGTCTGTCTGGTTTTGCACTCTGGTGGCATATTGTGGTGAATTTGCTGAGAAGCAGCACTGCGTAGTGAGAGGAGTGTCTTTTCTGGCTGGTCTCAAAGTGTAGTCAAATAGTTAATGACCCCCACAGAGACAGAGCTGTGCCTTTAGATCACCTCTGCTTCCATCTCAGGCTGAAGAGAAACTAGTGTCTTCTGTGCCTCCTCCTAGGCTTTAAGAGGCCAAGACATGGATTCTGGGAGTTGGTAATGCTTTGTCCCAGCTGTCATCCACCTTGGGCACGACAGAGCTAGCTCTCAGGGAAGGGTCCTGTGCAAGGTGTTGCGGGAACATGGCCTTGGAAACCAGGCTGCCTGCACTTAACAGAGTGGGATTAGGGATCGGGGCCAACCATGCTGCCAAGGCACTCATCAAGCCTGAGGTCCCTAAACAGCACAAGATAGTTTGGGAGTTAGTGACAGAATTTGACATAGGGAAAGTGGCATTTCAGTGACTTGGAGCTAGCCAGAGGGCTGGAGAGGACAGTGTCTTCTCACTCCTGTGTTTTCAGTAGCTCATACTGTGCTTTTGATCAATGTAAATTCTAAATTATGGCAGGACTCAAAGTAGGAGTGTGTTTGGAGTCCAACTGAGCTCTTTCTTTCCTTTACCTTTTTTGAGAGGCTGGTCTCTTTCCCCATAACAGCCCCGTTGCTGCCCATGTCTGTTCCATGCAAAACAGTGTCATGCTCAGCAGGGGAGTCTGAGTGAGCTCATTCCTTATGCGTGTTTTTTATCAGGTCTTTTAGTTTGGTAGATGGCCTTTGCTGTGAGTCCTTAAATTACTAATGAGATCTCTGTCATCTTAATTCTTCTCTTTTGAACAAGTGAGCAGGCTCCTTGTGTTCCAGTGACAATACTTGGTGTGTTTGGTACCATGCTCGCCGTAACAGCACCAACACTCACACTCCTGAAATTCTTGTTGTTTGGAATCATGGCAGAGTGTGCAGAAGCCAGGTTTTGTGGAGCAAGTTGGTTGCCTAAAGGGTTATGAAGGCAGAATGCCTTTGAGGGTGTAATTTCCTGACCTCAGAAGGACTGCAAGGCAAAAGGAAGCATTCTGCTTTTGGTGATCTAACACTTCCATACAGAGCCCATTGAGGGTACCTAGGTGCTCATGCCCCACTAAAGCATTTTCCATAGTGACATGATTTTTGTGGCCTGTTCTTGCAGAATGGGATGCTTGGTGCTTACCAGCTGTGGGTTATCTGCTCTCTGGTTCTGGCCATGCAATCTTTGCCTTTGCTGAGTCATACCGGGCAAAACCAACCAGCCTGATGCCAGTGTCTCTCCTTGTCCCTCGCTGCTGCTGTGTCACTTGATGATCAGCTCATGGTTGGAAAGGGGAATGGAGCAAGGTGCCTGCACAGGTGGCAGGCAGGGGAGCCATGCCAGGGCTTGGGGGTTGTCAGAGAGGAAGCATGTGGCTTTACAACCCGCCACTCATTTCCTTAACATACTATCAGCTAGAAGTAGGGCAAAGGTAGAAATGGGGTGACTGCTTACAGGGAAGTCTCTACCGTGGGGCTGTTGCATCTGAGTTGTCAATTCTGGTCATGGGACACACTATATGTCAAATAAAGTTATTATCAAGACTCTTTTATCTGGATCAGCCCGTTGGCTGCAGATTAGGTCAGGGAGGAAGTGAACATCCTGCTGTGATTCATATGACAGGCTGGAAGTCCCACCTGAGACCAATGTTCCTTGTGCAGTACCTGGAAAAAGGCAGCTCCTGCCCCAGAAAGTCTGGTCATCTCTGGCCCATTCCCAAAGTGTTTGGGTCTTGTCTTTTTAACAGAAGCTTAAACTTGGATATGCTCAAATCCTTTCCCTCTTTTCTTTGCAACTTGCAGTCAGGGTCCTGTTGAGGTGATACAGACTGGTAGTTGAAGGGTGGAGTACTAGAAGTATTAGAGAAGACTTGACTTTAGAATTCAGTAGGGTTTATTCTACAAATCTTAGATCAATGCCAATGATACAAGTTTTATGAATTCTCATTAAAAATACAAGTCAGTATAAAGATTCCAATAGTAATATAATGCATGATAATTCAGTTTCAAAACTTAAGGAATGAATCTGTGTTTTGGACCATGCTACAGAAAAGGGGAACAATGTAGAAGAAAGAATATTTAGTTTACCTCCCTTACTTTAGGAGGGGCCTGTGCCTTATTGCCACAATACCTGAAAAAGCAATATGAAGTGCATAGCAGCCTTGCCTATACAGTCTCTAGGCAAAACTGTTGAATTTAGTATCATAGTCTCTTTCCCCCCAGTTCTGTTAATTAAGGTACATTTTGATAGGCTGATATCACTATAATAACTTAAAGCTATTGCAACACCATCCCCCATACAAACAACAAACAGTTCTTTGAACTGTAAAATGCTCTTGTGATGGACTGAAACTTTTTCACTATGATAACCGTTTTCTCCAGCCTTTCCAGGAACACTAAATACTGATTGAAATCAAAGGTGAATTGGTTCCATTGGTTCCATATTCAAAACTCTCCTAAGACAGACTTTTTTAATGAAAAAAACTCAGTGCAGTCTAATACTCAAATGTGTTGTTCATAGCTTCAGGCACAGTTAGAATATAATCAGACGTATTTTCTTGAACCTAGCTCTCTGATATGATGAAAAGTGTTATAGCTTTCACTAAACAGTTGAAATTTGGCCAGAGAATTACTAGATCAAATGCTTTGGAGTGGGGGAGAACAAAACTACCCTTTCTTCCTTAGAACTGCCTGCACTTACAAGAGGATTAGGCTTAATAAAGCCATACCCTAAGCCTAAGTTTTAGAGAAACTGTTTATCGTAAGAGGTAACTCTTGCCAATATGTGCACCCCATCCCCAAAATGCTTTATTTCTAGTGACATTTTCACCCTGTCATAAAGAATGGGCATCTCTCTTGTTGAGCCCAGTCATTTCTTGTAGCAGACCACATTAACATCACAGAGCAGGTATCATGCATCTATCTGCAGAAGCAGACAGGGAAACTAGGCTTAATATGCATACATTTCCAAACAGAATTTTGGTGCAGACAGTGACATTTAACTGAAACTCAACTTTTACCAAAATATTAGCATAACACAGAAATCCCCAAACACTGGGTAAAAAGAAGCTGCTGACTTCCACGCATCAGTTTATGAAAAAAAACCCTCTTGCATAAATGGAGCAGCAGCACAGAACAAGCAGACTTGGCTATACAAATACGTGTTTTCTTCTATAGGAGTTTGCAAGAATTATCCACCCAACATTGTACTTTCATGTTTCAGCATCACACTAGTGATGCCAAAATCTTGTCTTAAGCCATCATGCAAGCTAATGGGAATTTCTTCTGCTGTACTGAACACTGCTGTGCTTGCTGTGAATACATATCATTCTGATTTGTCTTTGCAGTAAATGCATCTTATACTCTAACAGTCACATTTAGTCAAAGTAAAAAAGTTCAGTAGCCCAACTGGGCATTAGTACAGTCAAGATGACAACAAAATACAAAGATGTCATTCAACTGCATACATGATAGAAAACAGGTTTACTTTGCATTTAAGTTACATTTAATTCAAGACAGGCTGGTCTGAAACTGTGAACTGATGCTATTTGGAACAAAGTATGGCACAGATTCCCAATATCTCTGGACACTGTGTAAATAACACGTTTCTCATTGCAATGATTATCAATTCGCCAAAAATAGTGTAACAGTCAAAAGGGAAGAGTGGAGGAAAACTGACTTAGGAAAAATAAAAAAATGCCTAAGAATTGAAAATAAATTACTTTTGTAAGAAACTTTAACTTAATGACTAAAAATGCATTCTCTCCTCAGAACAAATGCCACCAAAAAACCCCCCTAACTTGCAGTAGCACATGCTTGCACATGCAAAACTGATGGCTGAAAAAATTCTGCATAAAAATTCCAAGACTTGAGGCAAATGTTTGCCCCATGTGCCTTTAGGGACCCCAGACCATAACTGGCTTTCAGTGCAATGTCTCTTGCTTCCAATTGGTGGGGAAACATATGGCAGAAGCTCATCTTCCGACAGCTGCGCTCTCCCAGATACGTGAAGCAAACCAATCTTGTCTGCATTTAAAAATGTCATTGCTAAACTGTTGCAGAAAGTACAAACAGAATGCAAGGAAATGTCAAAATCCAGTGAAGAAAAACTTTTGAGTTCCACCCTGTGCCATACAGTTCTTTAAAAAAAAAAAAAAAGACAGAAAAACAGATTTTATTAATACACCTTCTTTAAATTTATTTCTGAAAGCAGCTCTTTATGCAAATCAAAAGCAGTTCCTGAGTAACTGCAGTAAACAGTGTTTTTAAAATATTTTTGCGCCTCAGCTCTTCTGTTTTGGTTCTTCCTTGGTTTTCTCCACGTTTTTCAAGTTTAATCTCAGTTCGTTTTCAAAAATGTGCAAGTTCAGTTAAGATCATGTCCAGAAGTCCACAGCTTGCAGGTCTTCCTGCAACAGCTCTAAGATCTGCACACATGCTAGGTTGTACTCCTACCCCTATTGCAGATTCTGCTCTCAAACCTGTACAGCATGCGTCTTCACGTCTTCTTCAGCATGCGCCGGGACTGCCACGTATGGAACTTATTGTAGGCTGTCTGCAGCATCTCTTCTATATGACTTACCAACTGAAACATTAAGAGGGGAGAAAAAAATGTCCCAGCTACTGGAAAACAGTTCCCCTCCCCTCCCTTTAATCAAATACTCAGTTGGATTCTTCCTTTTATTCACTAAGAGTAATCTATCTGAAACCGAAGAGGTATGCCAGATGAGAGAGAGAGTGCCTTCGAGGTTCTATTGCAATGTAGCTGTAGAGGCAGCAGTTGAGAGAGCTACTTAGCTGAGGTCACAGCAAAGTGACACTCAATTGTGCTACCCGTTCCAGTATTTAGTCTGTGACCACTTCAAGTCTGACATGGTGGGAGACAGTTCTGAAGTTGCTAAGGTTCTACTTCATGGTGGAAGTGAAAAGTGAAACATGACTTCCATTTTTTGCTGTCTCACTTGGGTAATGTCAACTACAATTCTTGATGGTTTCTGGTATTGCTTAGCAAGTCAGACAAGGAGAGAAGACACGCTCAGCTGGGTACCTCATTTCCCTCAACCCGCCTCCTAGTTAACAAAAAACTTTAAATGCCCTAGGATAAGTGACAAAGCTACCATTCTCTGCTAATTATGGTTCAAATTGCACCCATGTAATTAAAGAGTATTTTCTCCTTACATTTGTGCTTAAATATTGTTTCCGAATCTTTTCTTGGAATGGGCAGAGCTTTGTAACCTGAAATCTTTCCAAGTTGCTCCTCATTTTCACAACCTGAGAGAAACAGAAACCGCTATTATAATCACTTGCACAGAAATTTCTTTTCCTTTAAAAATTGTTGTCCAACAAAACACCTTGTAATTATTTCTGGAGGTTACATTTTGCAGTAGAAAATCCAGCATATCTCAATGCAAATGTTTCATCTTTGTGATCCATGTGAGGTCAAAAGAAAAAATAGCAACAGAAAAATAGTTACAATCATATACTTGGTTGTAGATTATATATCTGTTCTTGAAAGCAACTTTGTTCTAGAGAGCAGTGTGTTTTTAAGCTATGATTGATTTTTTGCAATGGATAGAAGAGTAAGGAAAACTTTCTTGCAACTGTGACTGGGATGTTATGTCTTAAGACTTGGGGAAGGAAGGCTTTAGTTTGTGTTTTTTAAACTAGCAATGAGATGACTCTTCTGTTTGAAACTAGCTACAGCAACTGCTCTTGAAGGTGGCTAAGCAGCATGCAGGGTCAAGGATGACTTTAACCAATAGCATCTGCAGAACTGCTGAAAAAACCTAGTGTTTTACATTGTTTTGTGACCTTCATCTCTAGGGATGAGTTAAGGGCTGCACTGATTTAAAGCATGTGTATTAGTTCTATACCTCAAGTTACTGGCAGTCATTCTAAACCATGGCCTGGCCACATTAGGAAGCTCTGCCTTACCTTTTCTTCTAGGAATGGTGTGTTAACAGGAAAGCAGGACCAGAAGTGTCGTAGCAGTTCCCCCACTGCAACGTACAAGTGTTTCAGTTCAGTCTGAA
Organism: Bucco capensis; assembly: GCA_013396975.1. Lineage (NCBI taxonomy): Eukaryota > Metazoa > Chordata > Aves > Piciformes > Bucconidae > Bucco > Bucco capensis. Next base: position 32,609 of record VWZO01012985.1, read on the forward strand.
TGTCATTTGGCACCATCTCTGCAACAGGAAAAAAATTTGTCAAGTCACTCAGAACTAGCATATGAAAAATGAGACTGTAAGGCTAATGAAGGAGTTTAGCAACATTCACTTCTACTAAAATCACAGAAAGGTTGGCTGGAAGGGAACACTGAGGTGCCTCACACCTGAAGTAGGACTAGCAGCGGTATTACAGCAAGTCAGCTGCGATTTATGGCTAAATAGTTGCAAACTTGTATATTATATAGGGAGATCTATGCCAGGTGAAGAACAGACACCAAACTTAATCCAAGATTAGATAGAAGCAGTTCATTTGTATTGTTCTGACAGTGTGGCAGTACTGCTTCTGGGAACAGCACCTTGTCTTCACAGCACAGTGCTAATTATTGTGTGGTGGATGCTGCAAGCTTTTCCCCCTCTCTTTTACGTTGTCAATGAGAATACAGTCACAGCATATGGAAGATGAAAAATCCAGGCAGGAACAAGGAACTGTATCCCAGATACTCTCGAAGAAGAAGGGGTGACAAAGTTCAAGAACAGGGAAGGAACCATAATCATAAAAACCAGACACAAAGCACAAGCAGTCACTGAGGACAACAGGAGTACAGTGAACTGAACAGTCAATAGGGAACTCTAGGATGAGGATGCTTAAAAGAACAAGATAAACAAAATACAGCAAAAAAAACCAAGTGGCAGTCAAGCTCAAAGAAGTGCAATATGTCAACTCATATGAGTAAGAAAGCCTCACTACTTTTCTTTAAGTGCCATAAAGAACTCGTACTTGCTTTTTCAGCTGTCTGAATTAGCCCCTGCTGCTCTTCAGACCAAGTAACACAAATTAAGCTGGAAAACTGTTATAAACCTTGCCTTGTGAGAAAAGGGATTCATCTGCTGTGAGACTGAAGAGAAAGGAACTCAAGCTGGCAGGAATGTGACAACAGGGAGAGGGGTTGTTGAATGGAGATGTGAGAAGGAGGCCTTGTATGTTTTGCCCTTGCAGTCTACAAGAAAGCTGTCCTTTTTCACAGCAAGCTGTGGATCTTAAATGCAGGCTGCAAAAAACCTTGTTTCAGACAATTATCTACCCCTCAACTGCTTAAAGACATCCTCTGGGAAGGCTGTATTTTCTAAAATCCAGGGGGAAAAATTCAGAAAAGAGAAATACTGAACAAGCAAAACTCATTATCTGTAAGAGGTCTTAGTATCATGTATCATCTTTCATCACTTGCTTTGTAAAATTTTCTCTCATTCACTTGCCTCAGCACTGCTGTAGCCAGTACCACCCTTGTGTGTGGCTGGGTTGTTGCTTTTCTTTTGTTGCTGTAACCCAGCAACATGTTTCTATAATTTCCTTTATCACCGTAACACATTTAAGAGGGAGATGAAACAGCAAGCCAGGTACTGCTGGATAATGCAGTAAGACACAATTAAAGTATTAGACATCCTAAGTCCTTACGGTTTATGGCTTGCTGTGTTCCACCCTGCATAAGTGCTCCTCCAGGTGACAGGGCTGCAATAGTGCTAGCAGCATCACCACTTGAAAGAACCTAAAGGGAGAAAGGGAACAAATATTTCAGATCACTTTTTCCAACAATACCTCTTAAAAGTAAGTTGTATTTGGACTCTAACAACAAAGATACAGGTGAGCAGATTCAGTGGAAGTCTGCTCTTCTCCAGAACTAGACACAGCAGCACCTTTAAGTGTTATAGCTCATGTTTTCAGTGAAAGTTCTCCAGTTAATTAGGGACAAAAAAACCTTTTATTTACCTACTATATGAACAGACTGTGCAGCTATTTTGAAATGAGACAAAGGATTACTATACAGAAATATGACACATTTCCAGCTGTGGCTGCTTTACTTGGGGACAAATCTAGGTTTACTGATGGAGGAAGTTCAGATACTGGCTGGAGATATTGGCTGTGTGGCTATGCTGCCCTCCAGTTGTCAGGACAGAGCTTCTGTGCAGCCCACAGCTAGACCTACATTCTACTCAAGTGCATTTAGGAGTGAAAGACCTTCAGTTATAAACCTTCTTACTATGACCTCTTAATGTAATATATCCTAAATTTCAGAGGGTGGGATCAATAACACTGGCCTGGGCTTCACGTTGCATGACTGTCTTGCTTTACTGCTTCATACCTTTACCATTTCCTCAACAGGCCATAGTAACTGTAGAATACAATTCTGAGTATCAGCAATGACTCAGTTTCCTATTGTTTAGATTTTCCACATGATAGCTCAAAAAATATTGCCTGAAGTTGTAAAATAAATTAAGTAACATAAAACCACTGGAGATAATTACATTTACCCTGAAAAATTAAAATTCTAGTAGACATGAGACACAAAACTATATAAAGCAAGATGCTAACATTAAGAAGGAGATTTTTTTTTCTTGGAGTATTCTTCCATACCTGAGTTAGTTTGGGTACATATGCTTCCATTTCTTGCCTAATACTATTAAAAGAATTAATGATATCCTGACTGGTTGCATATTGCTGTGATTGAATTGGAGTTGGACCATGATAATACCTGTGAGGTGAGAAAAGCAAAAAGTCTGTTAATAGGAGTGTTGGTAAAAGAGAGGCCAAAGTCAGTGGCTAGTTCTTCAAACATTTCCAATTTTAGATGCTTTGCAACTGCTGCTGCTACTATCTAAATCTTATTTATTGACAAAGTAAAATACATTGCCACATGGGAAGAGGTTGGGTTAAGGATGGTACATCAGCAAAACGAGAAGAGCTTCTATTGTTGAATCTGCAATTATCACTTTGCTAATGAAAAGCTGTCTGTGCCCCTAGTTCTGGAATTATCATTAGAATGAAGGAATTCACACCATTTATGATTGAAACTAAGCTAAATGAAGCTAGGTGTGCTTTTCTGTGGTATCACTCATTTTCTGAAGTTACAACTACAGTTCTCAGAAGCTGGTTTACATAGGAGTTTATATTAGATTTCTAAACTTAGCCTAAACACACTTGAGCATGGCACAGAAGAGACTAAACAAACTGATTCTGTGCAGGCTGTGGTAAGAGCTGTGATAAGATTGAGTAAGCTGGAAGAGCTGCATTTATTTTGTTAACATACCTTTCAGACTTCTTTAAGTTTAGTGCAACAGTTTTAATGCCATTATTCTTTGTTAAATCTTCATATTCAATGGCCTCCTGCAGTTTCACCTAAAATAAACCAAAGAACTATATGCCTTAGTAATGAGGACACAATTAATGCATCTAGTCCTTTTTTTCCAGTTCACCAAGTTTGAGTGGAAGAGGTTACTAAAACTTTAAAGAAAAGGAGTGTGAAATGGTTCATATCTACTCTCCAGAGGAAGCAGTGCCCAATACAGTTTTAAAGTGTGCAATTTGCATGTGTTGGCACTAACTCTTTCTGCAGATTCTGGCCAAAACTTGGGAGTCCCTGCCACTTCCAAAAAGTATTCTGCTACATAATAGATTATTCTTTGTGCTCTCTCTCTTTATGTCCACCCATCTCCAGATCAGCAGAAATAGTAATGATTTTAATGGCTGGTCTACAGGAAGGAGTGTTAAGACTAAAACCATAATAATCAGCCAAGCTATTTGGTGACAGTAGAGCTGGGGCATTAGTGGAGAGGTAACAGCACAGTGATATCAGACTTTGTACAATGAGAAAACTGCTTTGGAGTTTGCTACTCTCATGCTACTCTTTCACTCCTCTTTTCATCACATTTATTGTGGTTGTGGTGTATCATTTTCTCCCCAGTGAGAATTGCAGCTTTCAGGGATGTCAAAGCTGTTGACTACCTCAACATCTAACACCACAAGTATTCTACCATCTTTTCTCACCATATGTGAAGGTTTTGAGTACCCTGGAATTTTCTATTTAGGCTGTCAACTCTAGCAAGAGTATTCAATTTGTTTTTGTAGGAATTACACTGCTCTTCCACATTGAGATGCTATGGTTAGCCTTAAACAGGCTGTTGCCCTGTGTTTCAGTGCACCAGGCATCACTGTGCTTTCAGTTGAACCTCACTTCACATTCCGACCTTAAGAAGGCTGTCATGTGCCAGTTTAATCATTCCCTCTATAAACAATACACTTGATAGGTTAATTCTGGTGCTTGAACACCAATATCCCTTTCAGATGGATGTTCTCTAGAAGTTGTCAGGCATTTGGTTAAAAAAAAAAAGGGGGGGGTGGGAGTCAAAACTAGAACTGCACTGAATGGAAAGAACCAGATTTCTGGGCCCAATCAGAAGCAGGCTGGAAATTTTTTACTGCTGGGCACAGCTGAAGAGATAAACAAAGTAATACTTCAAAGTTTAATTTACTTGGGTTTACTATCAGAGGTACAAAGCTGCTTACAGACCCTCAGGTTCTTATTCTATGTACTTCTAAGCAGAGCTAAGCAAGGATCACTTTAGATGCATCATAAAACAAGTAAGGAACCTTCAGCAATCTTTTGAGCTTCCAGTTCCATTCAATTAGAATTGCATCAGCCAACTTTATACCTTTTTGACTGGTGGCTGAAAGACATCTGAATCCCTGGAGTTTCCATCCGTACTGCTGGTCTCGCTGTAATGGTCATTTTGTGCTTCTCTTAAAATAGAGAAATGGCATTAAGAAGAATTCACCATACAGGAAACTTCAGATACAAACTAGAGACAAAGTAAATACAGCTGTTTCAAAAACTTTATATGCATGTTCACATACAGTATGGCCACTCTTTTCCCCTCATGTCTTCACTTTGAGCAACAAAAATAGAAAGAACTAACTCCTCAAATAACTCTGTTTGTCAAGGGGGAAATTCAACATCAGGAGGAGGTGCTTCTCCCTCTTCTCACAAATAGTAGTGTGCCAGCAATGCAAGTGGGACACAGCAAAATCATTACTAAATTAAGAAACACTCTGCATACATGCTTAAGCCAACCAGGTACTAGTAGCACTATGGGAGTCCTGAGATACTCCTGTTTCAGAAAGAGACATGTTGTCTCTTTCTATATGGAGAAACACAAACACACATTATCCAGAAGGTTTGAGGTCCACTGTTCAATTTGTACAAGGCAGAAGAACACAAGGAAGCACAGCTACACAGAAGGAAGTATTTCATTAAGATCACTCGCAGGTAATGTCTGTGGCATTTGGGCAGAGTAGTAGTCCGGTGGTTTTTATAAACCATTTGTAAAGTAAATTTCACATCAAACTCATTTCATGTCTCTTTTAAGAAGTTTCATTTCTCAAGTTCACTGTAAATATACATAATCATCTGATACTTTTTTCTGGTCGGGGCAGGACACTGCACTGGAGAAGTCATCTGATCCACCCATGCCACACTGTTCTTTTGCTTCCTCATGTACTTACGTCCATGCACCCCACTACAGGAAGCCCCAGCAGACGTGCTCCTGGAAGGCAGGCAATAGGAACTCCCTACACCAGACCTCACTGCCACATAGCAAACAGAATACTACTTGTGCAGCCTTCACCAGGGCTTTTTAATCTGCTCTGTATGGTAACTCAGCTAAAATAGCATTTGTTATCTCAGACAGCTCTGCAGAACTTTTGTGAAGTAAAATGGAACCTGATGGTGTTTTCATTCGTAAAGCAAAATACTTCATTCATTTCACTTGAAAGAAAAGGTTGAGTCAGTAATCAAAGATATATTTTTATTTTGGAAATTTCTTAATCTGTTACAAAAAAGCTTTCAGACAACACTGCAACTTACTGTTTCTTGAGGCCAGCTGCAAGGACCATGGCACTATGATGATTAAAGCGTTTTATAATGGCAGCAACACTACTTTCTCTAGCAGATTTTGAGGCATTTGATGTAGAGGCCACAGAGGCAACACCACAGCCCTACAAAGAAAACAACATTAGCTACCTCTTGGCCCAAAACCAGAAGGATCATTTATTGTTTTCCATTGAGTCAGGAAGCCTGCATGCCACTTCCTCTAGACTCTAATGAGTGATACTGCATCATCATCTGAAGCAGTATTTTACTACCTCGCCCCCCCCATCACCTTATGGCCTTTGAAAAACCTCTGTAAAACTATATTCTTCTGCTAACACTTGGCAGGTTAGAGGTGGCTGAGAAAAGAAAAAAAAAAAAAACCAACCACTTAGATAGTTTTATAAGACTATGATATAAGTAGAACCAGAATGAGCTTAAAATTAAGGATCACCTATACAAAACAAGACAGGCATTGATGGCACTAAGAGCTGGCAATTGTTATACTGATCTCTTTTTAACATTATGTGGGACACTAGCAGCCCCCAGCTAAATGACACCTGCCAGGAGGATGTGATATCACTAGGAATTCAAAAAACATCAAGCCTTGATGTTGGCAGTGTTCCCCAGTTACCAGGTGGCCAAAGGCAATTCGCTCTACTCCATGCAGTTTCATGCTTGCAGTTAACCAGCCTCAAAAGCAAACTAGGGCAGTTTGCAAAGCACTTCAAACATACCTGTCCTAAATTCCTAGTCTAGTTTCAGACTCTTAGCTTTGTACAACTCCTACAGAAAAACTCAAATCTTAGAAATGCAGTGTCATTATTTATTACAACTCAAAAGCTTAAATTGAAATCAACTCCAATAAAGTGCATCTTTAAGTTATTTCACATTATGACACAGCATTTTTAACAATTCATTTGTACTTGGGAGGCAGGCAGTAGTTCAAGTTAGTCATATTTTTAGCAATACATGGTATTTAATGCAAACCAAACTGCATAAAGTATCCTTAAAATAAGCCTAGGTAAATATCAGTGTTTAAAGTGAGACCAAATGTAAAGACTCTTTTCTGGCTTATGCTACTCTTAAAGCTTCTAAAATGTAGGAAGAAACCAGAGAGATCACTTCAGACAAAAAAGCCATCCAAGTGAAATAATTCTTTAAAAAGCAGAAGTCCTGCTTTCATACTCAGCACTAAAGCAGACATCTGAGGCACAGTCCCATGTCTTTATACACAGACAGCTGTATAAATGTTGACTACCCAAGCATTGCAGAGGCCCAGTAAGTGATGTGTTGTAGAATTGGTATTTGTAGTTCTTTTAACAGGACCCACTGTCTCCTTAAATGGAACTAAGGGAGGGGGGGATTGGTTACTTGTTTGTTTGTTTTTTTTATACCAACTACTTACTTCATCTAATGTGTTATCTTCCAAAGCTGTTAAATCTAACAGGGGGTTTTTTACTCCTTGAGACACCATTGTTTTTAACCCTGTTTGAAACAAAGAAAAAAAAAAACCCATGAAAAACTGTATCTAACCAAATACAACTAATCATGGGATTATTAGATTACATTTTACCTTTAAAGGAGATGACGATAATTCTGCATGAAGAGAATTATTCTGTAGTAACTGACAGCACAGCATAGTCAGTCTAGCATAATAGCATAGTATGGAAGTTACCACAGTTTTCATTGCAATAAGCTTATCTATGCTTCCTTCCCAAGGGTAATTTGTTTCAAGAAATGTGCTCCCTGTGTAACACACTAATAATAGCAAAGCTACAGCTAACTTTCACTGACAATCTGTAGCTTTCATTTTACTGTCCAACAAACAAGGTGCCCAGTAAACAAATGTAAGAAAATTTGTGACTGCACCTGTGTTAGGTTAACTACACCTATCTCTTGTTGTACAGCACTGTGCTGTATGATGCAGCTAAGAATGTAGCAGGCTACTGCAGGAAACAAAATCACAAAGCTTACTTTTTTCATCCAGTTTGGCACATTCTGCAAAGAGGTCTTTTGAGCCTGTATTGATCCTGTCCCGATGGAAATAATGAGATTGAAAAAATCGTGTCCAGAATTCCCTCTCGGACATGTTATGTGGAACATTTTCTTCATGCTTCATTTTTACTGTGAACAAAACCCATAATGATTACAAACTGGTCTCAAAATCCTCAGTATGGTATTTTATGTTAAAATTTCTCTGCTTCCTTGCTTTGTCTAATGCTGCCTTTTTTCATGCTGATGGAATGTAAGGGAATGCAGTAGTTAAGCTTGTGCAAACAGGTACTCTTTTATGCCCTGCAATGCTAGCTAATGCTCTGAAAAGAAATGCAAGTAGCAGGGTCTGAATGGTGATTAGAATTGCATGCACATACAAAGTCTGATTTGCCAGAGTTCTAGTTATTCTCAGAATGGACCTAGTCTTTTTAGCTAGGGGCCAAAATGAGCCAGTGTCAGTGTTCAATATAGTACAAGGGAATGATGGAGAGCAGATTCTTTTCCTCCCAAAGGTGATTTCATGAAAAATAATTGAAATGCACAGTAGGAGAGTATCATGGGAAATGAGTATCTACTAACAGTTTAAAAAAGTCAACAAGTTAACAGGTTTTCATTTAACAAAATTAAGTTTTCATTTAAAAAGCATGTTTTAACACATGCTTCTTCCCATCCCTCAAAAAAGGCTGGGAAAATCATCCAGAGGACTGAAGATATGGTCCTTTACACTTGTAGGCTCAGACGAACATTCTAGTTTTCCCACAGTAAGACAGTAAAAAAGAGGTCTTAAATGCATGTATTTGTTATTCTTACCTGCAGGATACGTTCGAAATATGGATTCAATGATATCTAAAGTCAAATTATACCTCAGACCATTGCAGCCATCTGTTTGAGGCCGTACATCAGCCTAAGAGAAAGCATACAGGGAGAAAAGAAATCATGTGTGAAGGCCTTCTGTAAGCAGAGAAGGGAAAAAAATGGCATCTTGCAATCAAATTCTACTGCAGATAAAATAATCTCCTTCTTCCAATAATCCATAGCACATTTGATCATAAATAGTTATTTTTGAAATGCGACATGAAAGAGCATGCATTAATTAATATACTTGCCACTGAAGGGATGATTCAACAAGTAGACAGTAAGCATTAGAAGACAAAAAGCAAAGACCACTCCATCAGTCAAAAGAAGGTATGCTTAGTTTAATATAAATTAAAAATAGGCATTTACTGTCTATGCCTTATCTGCTGTTGTTCATTCACCAGATCAGCCAGTGATTAATCAGTAATAAGGAAGTTACAAAAAAAGGATCTATGGCTCTTACACCTTATTTCCTTATACACTAAAAAGCATCTCAGTATTACTAACATAACATTGAATTTAAAAATTGAAGGTAAGCCTTAGTCAGAACTTGCAAGTTAGATCTCTGTGATCTCTTTAGGAAGATCTGGAGCAAGCAAGTGCTCAGTCCAATTCTCAGTAACAGGAAAAAGTACATGACTGCATATGTTGCTACATTTTCTTCCTCTTCCTGTACATCTAGATTTTAGTTTTTGTACCACCTTCTTCCCAGAGAAAAACACATTCTGAGCAGAGCCAGGCAGTTATTTTACCTTGAACTAGGACACACAAATATCTGAAGTTTTCTTCTTCACAAATGCATTGTATGCAAACACAGCTAGGTATTTTAAGAAAGCTTCAGTTTTGAAGGTTTGGTTTTGTTTGTGTGGTTTGTTTTTTTTTAATTCTTAAGGTGTAAGAATGAGAGATGGGAAATCAGAGTAATCAAGTTCATTTGGTAAGTGATTCAAGCGAAAAAACAAGTGTTTGTACAGCAGCTAATTCATAAAACAACACCCACCTCCTCTTTCCCTCCCAAACCTTTGATGTGTGCACAGTTATTACAAAGGTGGAAATGGGATCCCAGCTAAAGAGTCATAATCTTTATGAATTTTGTTGCAGAAGTAGAAACATGTCTCTGTGGGAGGAATCTGAAGATTGCACCTAATTACTTTTAGACTGCATTGAGATTACTGAAGCATGGTTTCTTCAAGTGGCTAACATAAAGCTGGGAAAACAGAGATAAAATGAGCTTTCAGATATGCAAGTTATTCAAGTAGCTGAAAGCATGTACTAGTTTAAAAAAAATGGGGAGGGAATAATACCCTTTGTGTGGAAAGTCTCTGCAGCTTCATTTTTATGCATGTCAGTGCTGCAACAGATACTCTTTTTAACCTATTAATACACTGTAGTGTCATGACTAAGTTCACTGTTATTCCTGTTTTACAGAAGGCAGGGCAGCAATATAAACATCTGCCTATTGTCAATTTGAAGTTCAAATTGAGCATCTTAAATTGACAAAATTTTGAGGTTGCAGTTTTCCATGAAAAATTTTCCCCCCTTGTTTACACTTGCAATAGTCTAACTAACGTGCAAAGAGATGTTGAGGAACTAGGAAAGAACAACATGGAAGTATATGGGAATAAAGTGTATGAGCAGAACTCTCACTTTCTTCCATTTGTTTGCTCTCAAATCCTTTAGATTAGAGGTTCAACATACCAGAAATGCTGCAGAGATGCCCACATCCTGCTTACTAGGTGCTGCAGAATTATCCCCTGCATTTATGCTTAAGCGGTTGGCCCAGAATTCTTCAGCACTGATTACTTGGCTCACAACAAGGTCTTTATAGAGCTGAAACAAAACAGGATCTTCTTGCAGCATTCTGGTAAAAGAATGTATTGAATAGAATTGAAATGCTGCAGAATACATCACTAAGCTTTCCATAACTAATGTGAGTTCACAAATGGAACAGAAACCAACTTCTCTTTCAAAATACTGTGCATTTCTTAACAAGACTGTGTAAACAACCAACATCAATAGCTACATTTTTCTCAAGATACTTATGAAAGGATAAGAAAATGTGTAAGAAATAGCTAGAAAAGAGTAATGCCTAAGAAAAACTTAATGTGGGGTGAACTCATCCTAAAATATTCTGTGGTGCTCTTGTGTCTTTGCATGCCCAGGATGGGAGTCTCCTGAACTGTAAAAGCAATATGGTTGTGGGTTGTTTTTTTTTTGGACTTCCACAAGAAGGGTGTCATGGATGGAGGGGGGAAAAAGGAGATTTCAGCACTATCCAAAGTAGGATAAGGTGGAAGTGAAAACTTTGTGGCAGGACATCCCTATTGTGTTTTAATCACCAAGGTTTTTTCAGTTTTTCTTGTTGGTACAAATATGGATTAGTGGCAGTTCTTACAAATTAGCACAGCAGGAAGCAGCCTGCTATTCTAATTATTTCAATAAAACTTGGCATTTTGGTACATACTTGACCTCCACATATCAATATATGGAGGAAGTGCCGCAGGGATGTTGGATGTAGTACCCTTCCAGAACAGGCTGAAGCTTTTTTCCTCATCTATTGCAAATTAAGCAAATGAAGCTAGAATTAAGGGCAACTCATCTGGAGAGATGCATAGAATGGTGCTCTATGGCCACAAGGATTGATTTAACATAAATATTTTAAAGGAATGGAAGTGTATCTTAAAATCCCTATCGGGTTAACAACTTAGGTCCTGAATGTCTTCTCAAAACATTTTTTAGAATAAACATATTGTATGCCAAATAACAAACTGCTGCATCTCAAGTGAGATATGTGAAAATACCTAGCAGTTTAGTAGAACATATAAAACATGAGTAAAGAAGATTTGAGGGGAAGTGGTTGGGAAAAGTAATTAAAAAAAAAAAATCACAAAAAAGCAGAAGATGAGAATTTCTGGAAAAAGAAAAAAAACCTTTCAAGCAGCTTTTCTAATACAATATACTTAAGACTAAAAGGACAGACTGCCAGTTGGGTGCTTTCATCTCACAGCCATAGATAAGAGACTGGGTGGCAGCTGGGCTGGCTGAACATGTCAGTAGGAACGCAAGTATAGTCTCAACATGTTACAGTTATGTAAGTCTCAAGGAACTGCCTCTAAATTGAAAGCAGAGAGATTTTTACTAGGGAAACAAATGCTGTATCACTAACCATGTTGCAATATCAACAACTGTTAGCAGACATACACTATAGTTAGGTAACAATTAAAAAAAACAACCCCCCAAAACTTAGACTTCTTTCCTTTTACCTGTTCTTCTCCTCAAGTTCTTTATTAGCTTTCCTTTTGAACTTGGGCAACAGCTCCTGAAGAAGATCCTTAACCGCATCTCGCTCCTTCACTGCTGTGCTTTCATTGGAGAAGTGAAAGTTGGTTGTGTCCCCTGCATGCAATACTAGCTGAAGCTGAATTTTAGCTTTACCTTCTGGACTGATTTTCTGGCCTAGATTACACAGAGAATATTAATTAGCAACAGACAGTGAGCTTATACAAGAAACTCCCTTCCCCAGAGTATTTGTTTATAAGCAGTTATTCTCATCATCCAATTAAATACCATTATCCTGTGGGTGAATTCTAGCTGTGAAAGTGGAACAGACAGTCTTCCCCTTAAATTAGTTTGAACCCTTCACCTTGTTCTCTCTAAAACATGAGACAGACACCAGTAGCCTATTGCTCAGTATTCCTCAGCTACTGCTCAGGAGCTGATTCATCTTTGCATTCCCCACATCCTCCATTAGAAAACTGCTGCAAATTGGATTGTTATCACCTGGACACTTTAACCTGGGGCCACTCCAGGTTGCTGCTGAAAGGTGACAACCTCATTCCCCCTTTCCACTTCTTCCCGCTGCCTTTCTTGTATCAGTGTTAGAGTTCACGTGGCAAGCTGAACCAAGGAACTAATCCACTGAAAAGTAACCCCCTTTTGTTCTTTCAGCTGGACCAGTTCCCACAGAAGTGGTAAGAAAGCAGATGCAGAGTGGGGTACAGGACATCTGTTGGCAGCAAAGGCAGGCTTGTTTCAAGCAGTGTGGTAAGCACCTTTAGCCTCTAATAGTCCCAAAGTCGATCAGCAGTGCCTCCGAGGTGCTATTATACCCTCATGACTCATAAGAAAAACCTAACTTCTGCTTCCTTTCTTGTAACCAGAGGGAGCAGAGGCTAGAACAACTACATTTATGTACCATTGTGCTATATTGACTTTGGTGTAGCACTGCAAATGGCACTAGCCTAACTTTGAATCTTACCCCTTTCTCCAGTACAAGTGGGAGACAGGAACCAGATATCACCACTAATTTGTCATCTTTATTAGAAACTTACACACACTCCCATTTTTTTAAATTTTAGATGACAAGAGCTTCTTTCTTCTATGTTGAAGAGTTCTATGCCTATACATGTAAATATTTAAAATATAAGCTGCTTAAGTGTAAGTAAATACATAAATAAAACCTCCAGAGTGGATTATTACAGATGAAGAGAGCTTTTAAATTCCTTATCACATTCATATTTAAGAAAACAGCATATTCGTTCTGATCATACATGCTTTTGATCACATTGCAATACCTGTATGTGACTTTAAACAGCAATAATCACTAAACCTTTACATGTGATGCATACAACTTTCTTTTTATTCTTTTTTTGGCATTATAGCACATAGAAAACTAGCATTAATTGGAGCCAGAAAGGCAGCATGCTAATACATATCTACTATTCAGTTTTAACTTGTAAGTACTCTGCTATTGCAACAGTAAATGCTTATTCAGAATGTTACCAGTTAGGCCAAACCTCAGAAGCTAGCCTGAAGCTATGGTCTGTTGGATGAAAATAGAACAGCAAGGTTCATTTTATATGAAAACTGAAAGAGCTTCAGAGGCATTGTTTAACAGACAACATGCCAGACAGTTTCTGTTAGACCCTGAAAACCTTATACTCTTCCTCAAGCCTCCTCCAACCCCTTTCTCCACAAGCATATGGCATAGGCTATTTTCCCGTTCAATTTACTGCAGAAGTTTATAAAAAGGTAATAGTAAATGCAGTATGACTTAAACATCTGAAGACTACAGAAGTTCTGCAGTAGCCTCCTTAATAAACTGGTGATAATTCACCATTGTCCTGATCTCTGCTGCTACAAAGAACAATCTAGTCAAAGCTCCAGAATCGTACAATCTTCCTAACTCACCTACTAGTGTTTTATGGTGACGAAGTTTTGGGTTGTGTTTAAAAATTTAGTGAAATACTGGTTACTGAAGCTGGAACAGGGGAAGTGTTCACTTACATTTTATGTCTGCATACATATGGCTGACTGTGAATCGGTCTTTGCCTTCTGGTGCCCATGCTATCCTTTCAGCCATAAGGTAGAGAGCTCCATCCTGCTTCTTCTGCCGTACCTTCTTTACAATGAGTAACACTTCTTCAGATGATGTTGCCATTGTGGCTCTAAGGAGCTATAGAAAACATACAGTTGAACTGATTAGTGTAATTATTTTTGTTGTAAATCTTTCACTACTTCTATCTATATCAAAGTATGACAACCCATATTTACTTGTTAATGCCTATATCATTTATGAAACATGCCACATAAACACGTTCCCCTCTGTCAGTGCAATCAGCAATTTATTTAAACAAAATACTGCCAGCTAACTAAATAATTCACCTAATTAGATTGCTGATACTGCGTTTGCTCCCTTAGAAGACCTGCATATCCTACATTTAAACTGGTAACCAAATTTTTAATGTTCCTTTACTGGTTTTTCAAGTTCAGAAGAGTACTGATGCTAAGCAATGACCATTTCCTCTGGCATTTGGCAGCAGTTCCCTTCTTCAGTGTGAATGACAGAAAAGTGATTTTGGAAAAGGGATCGATACCAGGTATGTGAAAAATCATGGATTTTCAGTTCTCTGTGCTAAAGATAATGGTTAGCTCAGTTACACTCCTGTTCTTACTGTGGTGGTTTTTGCCCAAGGTTCAAACAGTGTTTTGTGCACTTGACCCCAACTGGCCAGTTTCCTCTTCCTCTTCCCCAGGTCTTGAAGGACTAAGGTTATACCTACCCCCAACGCAATGGCTATTTTGTCCCCAGTCTCACATCACCAAGCCTTTTCATACTTGCTGCATTCTTCTCCCCACTATTCACTGTCACTCCTCTCTACAGTTTCATCCTGCAGCCTTGAATTTCTCAAGAGATTAAGGACATCACAGCACAACTACATCCTATTAACACATTGTCATACACCTATCAAAAATTTATCTCTTTGGTATGCCTGCTGTAAATGTTTAGTCTGCCCAATTGCTGTATTTTGTACTTCATAAACTTTATTACTGATATGTAAAGTAGTATTTTCAAATGCTGATACGGGTATTCTAACATGCTGAAACGTGTAGTATTTGCTGCAGCCTGCGTTCAACTTTCAACAGCAACCTGCAACAGCTCTCACACTACTAGAAGGTATCATAAAATGATAACTCTAAACATCCAAATTCACATTTTTTTCTTTAAAAAAACAGCAGCAAGGTTATTTTTTTTAGTTTGACAGTCTGGACAGTAGCATAGCATTCTCTTTGGCAGAAGTTTTACAATCTCTAAAATGAGTTGGGTAAAATACTAAATTGAAAGACTTAATAGCAAAAGGGCTCTGCACTTAGACTTCTTTCCTTCATAATTTCAGTCATGCAATGCTTTGCCAAAGACATCAGTGACGCTGAGCTGAACGTGGGGTTTCACATCAGCACCACTGCAGCAGTCACTAGAACATGCTGTGCCACATTCAGAGCAGCCCTGCTAATACTTCTCTCTCAAAGAAAACTGCATGGCATGATTTCAGGACTGTTTCCTAGCATGATCCATTACAGGCTCCCTAGCAGCATTATTCTCTTTCAGTGCTATTCATACTACCATTTTATGTAGAGCATCCTGTCGCAGGTCTTTAGTCTCTCATCAGCACCTTATCCTTACTGGAAAAATGCAGCTGGCCACAGCCTCTAAGAGACTTAAAACCCCAACATGTTCAAGACTAAGGATTTTGAGTTTTCTCCCTTTGACACTTTACAGTCCTTTAACACTGTTATTATCCAATGCAGCAGAGACAAAGCCACAGAATGCAAAGGAATTAAACCTGTACTGAACTTAAAGAAATAGGAAAACATTTCCATATTCCAGCTCATTCTGATGCAAGTTGCTTTGCTTTGCTACCATGCTATTTCACCCACCTACAACCAGTCTTTCAACTCTGGAAGGAAACAGTCTGCAGCTAGCAGCTTCTCCTTTACAATCGTGTCACTTCTAGCACAGTAGCCTGCAGTGTGCTATCTGTGAACGCACAATTATATCACAAGTGGCTCAGTCTGGGAGGGTCAATGCACTACCTCACTGCTGTTCTTATTTATTGCATTGCTCTGTTTCCTTTTTCATGCAGTAATTTATGGTGGCAGTAGGATGATACAACTCACAAACACAGTAAGCATTACCCAAAATGGGGGAAAATCCTGAGCTACTTTTTGAGCAGTACATCAGAAAGAATTAAAAGAAAATAATAAACAGCATCTAGGCAAGTTACCATCTTTCACTAATGAAAACAAGATGGCTTCTTGTTACAAGAAAAATTCTAAAATAGAAACCTTGCCTAGCTGCTGCAAAAGCATGAGGATGGTCTGCTCTCCTACCAACTGCAGAGGGGAAGGCTACGGCCACACACAGTACATCAGTCACTTTCTTTTCTTTTTGGACACTTAAGGCTTACTATGCAGAAGGGGGAAATTCATCAATGATCTATTCATGTCTGCCCAAATCTCCTGACCTCTGTATTTAACTGAAGTTTCCAGAAATCACTACTGCCGATGATGACAATGCTGCCCAAAGGGGCAAGAACTGCAAGGTGCAGACAGTGAAAATCTGGTTTTATTTTTTGCAGCCTTAAGTGATCATTTTAATCTGCTGCTAAAAGAAGTAGCATTAGAGCTCTTCAGCTGCAGATTCTGGAAGACAGGCCTTTATGTGGTTTAAGTATCTTCTGGACTAGGATGGTCAGACAAAGATTATTTTGAATTCTCCAGCAATAGAGCTTTTGAAGGGATGGTTAAGAGCTGATGGATCAATCAGTAGTCCTTACCCAGGGAGTATGCTTGTCATCAAGCCTGTCTTGAGGATGTTAATTCCAGCTGCAGTATAAAACCAGCAAAGTCTATCAGGAGGCTTTAGTGTTGGCATAAAACATGACAAGGAAAAAAAAAAGGGTTCTTTCTTTTTTTTTTCCACCCACAACCCCTTCTAGTTCTGTGGGAGTGAACAGAGCTACACATCCCAATGGCTATTCTTCCTCTAATGCAGTGGCTTCTCCTAACCACTTTTAAACCCAGGTATCTCTTCTCTGTGCCTTACACCACCTGATCTGAACACTCTCCATTATCAGTATTTCACTCCAATCTCTTCCCATGTGACTTTGTCAAGTTCTGAGCAGAAATAAAGGAAACCTTTATGCATTTTAACAATCCTGACTTGGTCAGGGTAGGTAGGTGTGGGCTGACAGGTGAGCTCTGACAGATTTGATGCAGGCCTTGCTTCTAGGTTTCCACTCCCCACAGGGAACAGCAGAATATTTACGCCAACAGCCCAGATGGAAGCGCAGTGCATACACTGCTGGGACCTGATGATTTGGCCACACAGCCCAGGGCCCCCGGGTGGGGCCGGGAGCTGGTAGAGCAGCACCCCGAGGGGCAGCAGCGACCTGTCAGAGGAATACAGCTCAGCAGAACGGGAAGGTGTCAGCAGTGCCATTAGTCTCGACACTGGCGAGCTGAAGGAAATCCACAGTTTGTGCTCCTGAGCCCGCCTGAAGGGTCACCCTGCCCTTTCTCCACGTAGATGGGGATTCGCATCGCCCACGCTCCAAGCAGCGCTTCTCCCTGCGGCGACATGCACCCGAGGGCAGCCCGCACGAGCCCGGCGGGCTCTGCTCGACTGCTGGCGGCCCCAGCAGAAGGCAGCCGCGGCCCAGGAAGGAAGATCGAGGACACTTCTTTGTCTACCGACGGCACCCACGACTAAGCGCCCGGGGCCCCTCGGCCGCGATCTCGCCGACCCCATCCCCGTGGGGACGTGAATCGGCGCCTGCCTCCGCACCTCTCCGTACTTCACAGCACCTCCGGGCCCGGGAGCCGCGAGGTAGGAAGAGCCAGAGGCCAAAGGCCGCCGCCGCCCCACTGCAGCGCGCACCGCCGAGCCGGCACGGTGCCGGGCCCGCCGCGGTCCTCCCTGGCGGGCCCTACCCCGCCGCACCCGCAAAGGGACCAGCCGGGGCTGGGGTAGCGCGGCCGGGAGGCGAATCGGGTCCCGCTGGCCCACACACAGAGGCAGAGTGCTCGGCAGCGCCAATCCCTCCCGGTCCTCCGCGCTGGCGGGCTCCTTACCGTGTGGGTTGTGGCGAGGACCTGCTCCGGGCCGGCGTGCTGGCCGCTGCCGGCAGGAGGGGCCCGGGGCGGGAGCGGACGCTACGGGGGTCGGGCCGCCGCCGGGGCCATGGGGCGGGCAGCGGTGGGCACGTGACCGGAACAAACCGCGGGGCGCCGAGAGGGAGGGAGAGGGAAGAAGCCCGCCTCACGTGACACAAAACGGGCTGCAACGGCGCGTCCCCTGCGATCACGTGATGCGGGCCAGCTTCCCTCCCGCTCCCTCACTCATGTGACGGTCCCTCCCCCGTCGCCATGACAGTAGCGCCGGAGGGGGGAGGGACGCGGCGGTAAACAGGGACACCGCCCCCATCCCCCCCCGCCCCGTCGCACCACACCCGACCCTTCCCGTCGCCCGCCGTCACCCGGCCCCGCAGTGCGTAGGCCCCGCTGGTCCCCCGCTGGCGGCCCGGCTGCTTCGTTCCCAGGTCGGCGGCGCTGCCGCCACCGCGCTGCGGGGGAGGGGCCTCCCCTCGGCAACGGTCGGCGGCGGAAGGGGGGCACCTCCGAGCGTCATCGTCACGTGACTGGGGCAGGCGGGCGCGCGTGACGCAGCTTCCTCTCGCGCGGGCGCGACCGGCGTGACGCAGCAGGGGGCGCACCCGCGGTCACGTGTGGCCCTGTTTGTGGGCGGGCCGCGGCCCCTGGCCTGAGGGAGCGAGCGGGAAGCGGGTTAAGGCGTAAAGAGGATGGGAGTAGGGGTTCTTGGCTGTACCCTCCCTGGGATTGCGGCCTCCCGGTAGGGCTCGGTTCTCAGCGCCAAGGAGTCTGGTACCTACTGGCGGTAAGTGCCTGCGGGAGACGAGGCTCGCTTGGTCCCAGTGATTCGCAGCCGTTTCTACTGTGACTTTCTGCGTCCCAGGTCCCGGCCGGCAGCCCGTCCGTTGGAAGCCTTGGCTCCCTCCGCCGACGCTGCTTTCGCAGCGCTGGTACGAGCGGTGCCTTACACCGGTGAGGTTCCCTGGCGTTTGTTTTCTGGCGCCGGCGTTCGGTGGCTCGCCCTGGGCGCTCTGTGGACCTCGGGGCTCGGGCCGTGGGGCGGGGCCGCTGGAGCCCCTGCTCGCCTGCTTCCCGCGGAGTCGGACAGCTGCCTCGGGAGGAGCTGGGATTCTCTTTAGCTGTAGTGCTACCTGGCTTCCCTCCGCGCGTCTGAGGGATGAGTCTGTAGTACTTCCTGGGGCTGCAGGCTGTTAACGGGCAGCGTGTGCTCGGCGGTGGGTCGGACCTCCGAAGCAGATGCAGGTTTCGACAGCAGGGTTCCGAAGAAGTATTTAAAATCTCAGCCTGGCTTTGTTTGATCGAGATTATCTGCGACCTTGCCTTAAGACACTGTGAAACAGGCGCTTCTGGACCACATACTCTAATCCAGAACTCAGTCGTCAAAGATGGTCTGGTGTTTATTTCTGGGGTGAAGTTGTTCTCGTATCCCGTTGCTTAAGATTTTTAAGATATTTTTGAGAATTTTGACGAAGTAGTTTTAAGTGTCTATGGCTAAATGTGTACATTCCCTTTTTCTAGTGCCTGGTGAGAGTAAGTGTTGTAAGGTTTTACATGATAGTGTTTCTGGGAGGGAGTTAGTTATGGGATTGCATACTGAACATTATGTTGAAATTCAGAGGCTTGAGTATGAAGCATGGTTTTTAAGCAATATAAATGTCTAAGCTTTAGAAATTCCTTAACAAGAGATTCTTTTAAAGTATGTACTCTTTAGGAAAAAGATAAGAGTTTGCAGCTTCAGTAACTTTTTAATTCTTGGGCTTCACACTGTATTATCTGTCTTGTGTCCTGGAAAAGAGGTGCTGTGGGAAGGGAAGTTTATATATGTTTGTGTATAACCGTACTAAAAATGCACAAATGCAGATAACTCTAAATTTGGTGTCAGTTGAGGATAGTATTCCTTAAATTTAGTGTGGCAGGAAAAGAGGATGTAGGTATAAAATACCAATGCTAAACATTTTCCTTGAGAAAATTAGATTCAAGTCAAGGGTGCATGTTGCAGGGGGAGTGCATTTTACCATAGAACAAGGCTTTTTCCATAGGTAGGCAGAACCTATTTCACAAGTGGATGTAAATATGTTTTATACCTAGAATTTAAGTATTTTCAAGATGGGTATCTAAATAGATTAAGTTTTCTGAATGAACTCAAAACCAACAACTTCTCATGGGCAGCCCATGGGCCTTTTTGGCAAACTGAAACCTGATGCTGTTTGAATGGAATACATTTGGTGTTTCTTTAAACACAGAAGAACAGATGTAATACCAAAAAGTGAACTCATCAAGAACTTTATTTTTGGCAGGTACTGCTAAAAGCTGAAGCTGAAATGCACCCATGAGTGAGTAGTACTGGCTGTGTACATCAATGGCCTCTGTGCCAATAATTCCAGACTCTTACAACCATGTGTTGGCGGAGTTTGAGTGTTTGGATCCATTGCTTTCTGCGCTCAGGCTGGATTCTAGTCGTTTGAAGGTGAGTTTGTGGTGTTTGTTTTGTTGTTTTTAAATTCAAATAATGAACTTACTTAGTTTATTATCTGACTAACCCACAGGATGCATCATCATGGTGTTTCGGGGTTTTTTTTTGGTGTGTGGATGTTAGCTTGTGGTGGGGGAAAAAGTAATAATGAAGATAAAGGGTTCTGTTACTCTGTGTTTTCTTAATGTAGCTGTGGGATGAAACAATACTGTCTTCCCAGCTGCTCTCCTGCCCTGTCCCGTTTGTTCCAGTCCTAGAGTGCTATCCAAATATCTTTGATTGTTCTACTAGTGTTACAGGAGTGATACACACAGCTGGCAAACGATAAACCTTTAAAAGATAACATAACAATGCAAGAAAAAGATACTTTTATTAGTACTTGCTAGCAGCCACATTGCCCCTTGTAATTTTTATTCCTTCAGTGCACATGTATAGCTGTGTCAAAGAGGTGGCTAGCTCTGGGCAGTTCAGGAGGAGGGCTGAACCTTATACAGAAAGATGGCTGGAAGCAAAGACTCTTTCTCACTCATAAGGTAAGGGTAAAAATTCTATACAAAAATTTCCATAGAAAATGGGAAATAGACATTGTTTCAAGTGAATTTGAAACTAAGTGAACTAAGTGGGAGCATCTCACTTAGTTCTGGCAAACAACTTCATAGATACAAGGAGAGGAGACCGATTTCTGTGTTTTCCAAATCAGAGAACAAACTGTAGTCATTTCTTCTGATGTGATATTATTGTCAGCTGCATCTTTTTAGAGCAAGATGAGTGTTTGCAAATAAAACCAAACCCAAAAGACCTCTCACAAACAATCACATCACTAGAAAATGGTGGCAGCTGTTGACATGAATCTGGTTTATGTCTTAAAGATAAAAGTTAGGTAGTGGTAGAAGCGCAATGCAAGAACAACTTTTACCTGCACTTACTCCATGCTTGCTTTCAGGAAGGTGCCATTTCCCGGGTTGCCTGTTGTTTGCATGATGAAGACTATGTTGCTGTTGCCACCAGGTGAGTAGTGTACTCACAAAACTGAATGCTGGATAAATATTTTTCAGTAGCTTATATGTTTCAGAGTTGGATATATATACTGAGAACTTGGAAGAGAGGCAAGGAATTAACTGGTAGGGGCTGCTACAGAGTAAGTCTGTGCACAGGCAGTTTGCATAATTTTGTTCTGAAACAATTATTCCAGGAAAACGTATTACTTTTTTGTAGCAGAACATCTATGGAAGAGCTAATGGATGTGAAGTTATGATGGTAAATGTTTTTGAGACCTTTTAGCATGAAAATAATTATCTTCATTAAATAGGCAGCGTGAGGCTGGTAGTTAATATTGCTTACATTGTTTAAAATGCAATTAAATGCTTATTTTTTTTGCATCCTTACTGGCGATGACAGTAAATGAGAGCAGCCTTCCAAACCAAGCTGCTGATGCATCATAATGCATAATCATCCTCTTCAGAATTAAGGATGTGACACTTCTTGAAAGCAAGCAATCTCAAACACAGCCAGCTCAGAGATGTACAACTTTGCTTAGTTTTTAAGTTTTTTTGGAATAAGACATCTTTATCACCAATAAAACGTTACAAGACTTGTTCTGAGATTGTGCTTTCTTTTTTAACTGTTGTAGCCAAGGTCTTGTAGTAGTCTGGGAGCTGAATCAAGAACGTCGTGGGAAGCCAGAACGGATTTATGTTTCCTCTGAGCATAAGGGCAGAAAAGTCACAGCTCTTTGTTGGGATACTGCTGCCCTTCGTGTGTTTGTGGGAGATCATGTGGGAAAAGTATCAGCCATCAAGATTAACACATCGAAACAGGGCAAGGTAAAATGTCACGTACTTTGTTGGAGGTGAAGAGATTCACTGGGGGTGCTATGTGGGATCTTCTTGTTTATTTTGGTAAAGTAGAACAGAGGAAGACTTAATGTCACAGAAAACATACTCTTTGTAGAGAATTGTCCAGGGCTATGATTATTTTTTCTTAGAACTTCACTAATGATTTTGGGAAAAGGAGGATTTAGTCTTCTATGCCTTTAAGCTCTGAAGCTGCCTTCTGTAAAGAAAAGGGAAGCAAGCAACTGCTCTGTCTTACCCTGTATATTTATAGCATTATAAGAATCTCTACTGAATTTTGCAATTTTAGCTTAATGAAACAGACTTTACTGAACTGAGTGTTTTCTTTCTGCTTTGTTTTCCCTAACTGTAGGCTGCTGCTACTTTTGTGATGTTTCCTGTTCAGATTATAACCACTGTAGATTCTCGGGTTGTTCAGCTTGATTATTTGGATGGAAGACTGCTCATATCTTCACTGACACGCACTTATTTGTGTGATACTGAGAGGCAAGTTATATTTTACTTGTAAAATATTGGACTTTACAGAGTTCCTGGGATCATTTGCACCATCACGTTCTCATCACCAGGTTGACCAACTGGTTCTGCTGAAATAACCCCATCTTCGTGATCTGAGCATTTGTTGAATGAATATTTCTGCCCCCTGTATTTATAAACTTCATGCAGGCTTTATAATATTCATTACAATTTTTTTTAAGCACCAAAACCAATTCAGCAACTAGATTTTATTTTTATTCTACAAGAAAAACGTAACATTAATTAGAGCCTATGTTAAGGCTGCCTTAACTATTTTTTTTTCCACTAGAGAGAAGTTCTGGAAAATTGGTAATAAAGAGAGAGATGGAGAATTTGGAGCATGTTTCTTCCCTGTTGGAAAAAGCAGTGGGAATCAGCAGCCATTAATCTATTGTGCTCGACCTGGCTCAAGGATGTGGGAGGTGAACTTCGACGGTGAAGTGCAAAGCACACATCAGTTCAAGCAGCTACTCTCAGCACCACCTCTCCCTGTTATTACTCTCAGGTAGAGAAAGATAAGTGTTACTGGTGATAAACTGGATTGAGACTTCTAGACTAGCTGAAAAGAATAAATAAACTCCTAGTGGGAGTCAGGCGTTAATTCACCCTGTCATCTTAATACATTCTCCTCTAGTAACAGTATCCAGTCATTAACAAAAAGGGCAAAGCCTCAATTCTGCATGTGTCTGTGTGGCTACCATGATGGATGCTGCTGTCATAAGACAGTATTTTTAATCCTGTAAATACAAGGCTGGCTTAAATAAACAAAGTGATACTATTTTAGTGATGCTTGTAACAGATAATAATTCTGCTTTACAGGCTGGATCCTCATTATACTAGTTCCAGCTGCTCTCCACAATCTTTGTCTTTCCCAAAGCTACTGTATTTGACGTGAGTATTTGTCAGCGTAGCTTCCTGTTGATTAAGTAGCCATAAAATTGTATATTCTAATTAATGTTATCAACTTCATCTGTTTGTATAAGAATTTTGCAAGTATCACGCTAAACAACTATCGCACTTCTTTCTTGCTGTTCTTAAGCCAGTGCTGTCACTGCATATTTTACAGTGACTACAACAATTAACTGTTAATGTCTGCTTTGATTTCAGTGAGCACTGTGTGGTGACCTGGACAGAAAGAGGCATTTATATTTTTCTTCCCCAAAGTGTTCAAGTCTTACTCTGGAGTGAAGTAAAAGGTAAACATAAAGAATCTTTGCTTTGTGATTTTTTTTTTTTTTCTATTGTGTTTGTTGCTTCTGGAGTTCTTGCCCAACATGGAGCCTTGAAAACTCAATTTCTGCAGCTGGATTGCAGAATATTGATCAGAAGACTTTTTCCATGTTATCTGTCAGGTGTATTGTTGAGTATTAACCCTCTCCATGCCTCCTTCAGCCAACTCTTCCCTCCAAACATCCGAAGACATGCTTGAGAAAACAAAACATGGTGTAGAGTGAATCTTAAAATACAGTAATTAAATGGTGAGAGGTAGTAACCTGCACTATTAGAGAGGTAAACCTTCCTTGTTTCTGTTTGTTCAGGCTTACTGTCAGGAATCCTTTGAAGGATAATCTGGCTGCTGAAAGCTTAAAACCTGTTTTTTTTCTAAAATCTACCTGAATGAGAGCCAGAGAATGTACTTATCTGGCAGATGAGTGAACTCTCATTAACTGTTTTGAGTGAATGATTATAGACATAGCCCTAGAATGGTAGTCATTGTCAGTCAGTCTTTTCCTTCCCCTTCTCCTCCCCTTTTCTTTTGGTGTTAAGTTTCAAATGCCTTTGTCATGGAGTGTTTGCATATAGCAAAACTATTTCATTTGAAAACTGCTGAAAGGTCAAAGAGTTCTTCTAGCAAATGTTCTCCTTCATATTAGGCTTTTGCGTGCATTTGCAGTCAGATGGCAAATATGTTTTCACCTTCTTTCAGGAACAGGAAGGAGTGTTGACTAATGACTTCAGTCATTTACTTATTTGTATGCATCTTGTTTTGCAGATATTCAGGATATTGCAGTTTACAAAAGTGAGTTGTTCTGTCTGCATACCAATGGAAAAGTTGTGCACCTCTCCCTTCTGCTGGCAGACCGCTGTATAGAACGTCTGATGAGAAGAGGGTTCTGGACCCTTGCTGCCAGGGTCTGTTGTCTCTTCCAAAATGCAATTATTTCTTGCAGAGTGAGTAAATACTCCTTTGTAAATATACAGTGCAGTTTCACTCAGTTTTCTGCCTCCCTCTTCCCCTCTAGCATTAAATTCCAAAGGTTTCTGAGATTCATATTTTTAGAGTTTTTAGAAAGTCTTCTAAACATACTTTCTGGATGAAAATTAGCCAACATGTGTGATACCTTTTGCTTTTTACATGTGCATTAGAAATAACAATGTTGCTGTTTTACTGGGTACTTTTAGGCAAGAAAAACTTTGCCTCTGGACAAGTTGGAGCACTTGAAGTCTCAGCTGGATGCCTCAACCCAGCAAGACCTCATGATGCAACTGGAAGAACTAATTTCAAAGCTGGAGCCTCTAGATTCTGCATGCAGCAGTAGAAGGAGCAGTATTTCATCTCATGTAAGTATATTTCTAATATTATTTCACAGATACAGATGCTTGGTGTTTTCTTGGCTTCCCAGCAGCTATTTCAAGGAAAGAGGAAGTATTTCATAGTTAGTACAGGATCAGTTGCTGCTTTGACTCCAACAGTGTTAAAAATGTAAAGCTTAAAAAAACCCAAGGAATGTAGATTCCATCCTGATGTGGTAGACAAGGTGTTTTTTTTCACTAGCAGATGGGAAAGTAAACGACATAGACTGAACATGAGCAAAAGAAAGTACATGTGCCCTGGAACTCAGTAGTATCACAGAGTCCGTAACTGTGCTAGCGTAGTATGGTTAACCGGCAAAGGTATGGACTGTTGGGTACACAGGTACAAAGCGGGGAAGTAACAGTCTGGGAAGTGGGATTAAAGCAGAGATGGTTTTTGTCTTGTACACCAGCTGTTCTGGAGGTTCCTTTCCTAAAAGAAATTGCATCATAGACATCTTTCTAAAGTCACTGGGCTGCACACTTACTCGCATCTGTGTACTATTTCATTCTGGTTATGTCAACAACATGCTGTTATATGAAGCTTTTCCAGACAGTGCATTTTGAAGTGCTGTGAGGTTATTTGTGTGGATATGGTTGGTTAAGTTCATTACAGGAAGTTTAACAAGGAAGTACAACTCGCATAATGTCTAACTACTCTCCCATGTCTGACAGGAAAGCTTCAGTGTCTTAGACTCTGGAATATATCGTGTTCTCAGTCGAAGAGGTAGTCAGTCAGATGAAGATTCATGTTCTCTCCACAGTCAAACGTTCTCAGAAGATGAGAGACTTAAAGAATTTCCTGGACACCAGGAAGATGAGCAAGTAGAACTTGGTAATGTTTCCTAAAGAAAATATGTTACTAGGATGCAATTGTTATTTATTCTGCAAGAATTTGATTGGGTTGGCTCTGTGCTCTTATTTTCTGTTATCAGTTATTAAATCCTCTAATTTGATCAATGGGAACACAGTCATCCCACCTTCCAATCAAACTCCTTGAAACACTGGGATGAAATGCTGGCTCCACAGAAATCCAAGCTTTAAAGCAAACAAAGCCCAGAGAAACAAAAGGTCCAGAGGGGTTTTACCAAGGCAGGACTTCACTCAAATGTGTTTCCTGCCCTTTATGTGCAATTCAGCATTAATGCTAAGATTCTCTCAGCTGACTATGCCAGTGTTAACTGGGCTTCAAATGAGATTTGTTTGCTGCCACTATCCTTCCAGTAATATATGCTCCAGGAGAAAGTTTCTTAATCTTGGTGCTGGCTTTACATTCTTGAGGGAAACCAGTAGGCTTACAATAAACATTTTTAGCTTTCTTGTGGGGTGTTGTGCATAGAGGATCATCTTTTAGCATAGGGATGATGGAATTGTTAATAACTAACATTTTAAACTATCCAGGGAGCTTTTTAAATTTCCTAACAAGTGTCTGTCACTGGATGAAAGCTGGAGTGAGACAATAATGGGTCTTGTTCTCTGATCTGGTGGGGGCTGGGAAGGGGATGTAGAAGCCTGGGACGAGGAGGAGCTGGCTTAGTCCCAGATATGGCAGAGAGATTTCCAATAAAAAGGCTGCTTTTTATTTAGCTTTTACAGAGAGCAAGAGTTGAGAATGGAGAGAATTTGAATGCTTTATTAGGAAAACCACTGTGGAGAGAGTACTGAAATTAGTATTTACTCCCCTAATTGTCAGTAGCATTGTCCTGCTGACTAAGCTAGCTGCTGTTTGTAGCACTCAACATGCCTCTTTACCTTTGTACATGGGCCTCTTTACCTACATAATCATTTAAAAAAGTGAGAAAACTTTAGAAGTGTCTCATTTCCAATATTAAAACTGTAAATGAAGAGACATACTTTTTGAATGTCAGAAGATAAAGTGCTGTCTGTTCAACAAGAGATAACAAATTTGCTGATTATTTCAAAGCAGAGAAGAGAAACAGACCTAGTGTTTCCCTGCTCCTGTTTACGTAAGATGTCATAAGTTTTTAGGTTTCTAATCTACATAAGTAACAGAAGCAGCTTTATTTACAGGCAGTCATAAAACCAGTTGTGACCTTTAGGCATTATCTAGGGAGTGTGGATTCTGATGGTAGAATCTCTGTAACAGCACAGCTTTTCCTCTCAACAGTGCAGATAGTGCTGACTTGCAAAATGCAGTGTCATCCTTACTGAAAAGGATCTGTTTTTTCTTGTTTACATCACTTAAAGATGGCAGTGTGTGTCTGTGTCAGGAAATGATTAATTAAACCACATTGTAGATACTGCTAGGGATATGAGAGTGACAAGGAAATACTGATTCTGTATTTCCTGTGATTGTTATCAAAAGCCAGGTGGCTATGGGCTCAATTAGGTTTTTAAGTCCATTCAAATAAAAGGGTGATTTATACCTTAACCATGGCTTGTCTGTCTCTACATTCATGTGTGATTTAAGTTATAGGAATTGAATTGATAAATGCCACAATGCTTAATTTTCATGGATGTTTAAATAACTGTCAGTGGATTAAATCAAGATTTTTTTCCCCCTAAATGGACTGTAAATCTCCTTTTTTAAGTTTTCAGCCAGTTGTTAATCATTTGCCTTATTATAGAGCCAAAAGACTACTAACAAAGCAGACCTACTAGGTTCAAAGTCAGTAATAACATGGCCCTTGAAACAGAGTGGTTCCCTCACATTTTTGATTAAATAGGAAAATATCACATGCAGGTTATCCATTAGTGAATTAGTGACTTGCAGTTTGTTTCGCTGTTCCATTATTGCCAGGCCACTGTTTCATGGTTCTTTATTCCAATTCCATTTGTTAGACAACGTATCTCATGCATCTGTGACGGTTGAGGCTGACCGGAATGAGACCTTTCTCCCATTCAATATTCCTTTGTCATTTCGTTCCCCATCTCCTCTCGTCTCTCTTCAAGCTGTCAAAGAAAGGTAAAACTTGGAGCAGGTTCACTCATCCATTACATCTTTCCCTTTTCTGTCCTCTGAATTTGTAGCATTGTGTGGTTTGGTTCATTCTCTGTTCTGCAAAAATGTACCATCTGAGCTGGAACACTGGAGATGCAGTTGGGTTTGTCAAGTGCTGCTCTTAACCTCAGTGGAGCACAGAGCTCAACCTCAGGTTTAAATAGCTGAGAATGCTTACATGTCTAAGAATGCTTAACATTACCTTGTAAACTGTGGTTGTGGTTCAAAGCAAACCTACTGAATATTGTTTTGAGCTTTTGCTTTTCTGCTACTG
This sequence comes from Bucco capensis, assembly GCA_013396975.1. NCBI lineage: Eukaryota > Metazoa > Chordata > Aves > Piciformes > Bucconidae > Bucco > Bucco capensis. The sequence continues at coordinate 61,263 of VWZO01012985.1, forward strand.
AGATGAATGAGTGAAGGCTTCTTGTGTTGCTTGGGGACAAACATGAAAATACTCAAAGCAGGCTAGATATTGCTAAAACACTTTGTGCAACTTTCACCTTTTGCTGTATTTCAGTATAGTAAAACATGCCATATTCTCTGGCAAACAATAGGGTTGCTTTTTTATTTTTTTTCTTGATGCTCTTAAACTAGTTCTTGGCAAGAAGGGATGAAGCTAGTTTTTATAATCATCTCCTGGTGACATTTTCTTCATGGCAGTGGTAGAAATTAGTGGGTTTTGGTATGTTTACTGGGCTTTCTCTTGAATAAAATATCTAAAGGGACAGGAACTGATGATGTGAAAAGGATGTTTTTAGTGAACTTTGTCATCTGAGGAATTAATTAGGAGTTAAGAATTGTTTCTTACCACGAAGAGGAACATAATCACGAAGAGGAACATAATTTCCTAATGATCTTTTCTATTTATAAGCTTAAAAATGCAATGTAGCCAATCTGCAGTTATTTGCATACAAACACGTCAGAATCTAAGCACTAATATTAGTATTTGATCCTGTTTCTTCAGCAGCAAAAAAACCCAACTCTTAAATACTTCAGGCTTTTATTTTGTGCTGAAAGTATGGACAGTGACTGCAGTATCAATTTTGAGCTGCTCTTTAGTGAGTTTTGCCATTGTTTGTTCATCACTGCTCTCATTGTTTTCTCAAGAGTTCTTCAGACTATAAAGTTTTGTTGAAGTCATGGTTTGAATGGAAAGGAAGTGCTTGATTTGTCTGGTTTTGAACTTCCAATTTTCAACTTTTGAACCTCTGACTCCTAGTGTTTCCAGCTTTATGCGCAAAACTACCAAAAAGATGGAAAAAATTGGCACACTTCATATAAGTCCTGACACTAGAGGGAGGCAAGAAGCAAAGGATATTGAGCAGCTGCAGGAACTGACTGTTAATCTGGTAACTTCTCCCCAGGAAGAGAAAGAGTGAGTGCAAAATCATGTTTTTGTAGCAATGGTATTTGCTGAATGTTCTGGGGATAACAACCTAAAGGGAAAGTGCTGTTTCAGGTAGAATGAGGAGCTTGCTGTCAGGTTTTTCCACCTGCCTTCATTACTATGGTGGGTTCCACTGGTTCTCCCTGACTCCTTTCCTAGAAGCTCATTAGGCGTTGAACACTTGAGTGGTGGAGCTTGCAGTCTGCACAGTTGCTGTAGTGACTGAAGAGCAAGAACACAGTGTATTCAGCAGTTGTCATGTAGCACCTCTGTGATGCTCACTATAGTTATGGACATGACTCCAATGGTTCAAGTCCATTCTGGGTGGAGAGTAAACATTTTTCTCCTCCTAAAATCATCCATCTTATTTGTTTTTGGTTTGTGTCAATTGTGTTGGTTTGTTTTTTTAATAATAGCTGTATAACACTGAACTTACTTCAATGGTTGTGTAGTTAATGCAGAGTTAAGTTATTTCATATTCCAATGACTTGCTAATTTGTGAATTTTGGACTGCCTTTCATATAGTGGCACAATACAGATTTCTGTTCAGTAGCTGCAGAAATCTACTGTAGTGGGAGTAGAAGTCATTATAGAAGGCCACAAAAATAGAAATAGCAGTTACTCTTTGTGCCCAATTCATCCATAACTTCTGTTGAGCTGTTCCTTCTTTAGAAATGAAAGCTTTGTTAATGTTGTTTCCTCACAAATTTGAAGAAGTTTGTGAGGAAATCCTCACTTAAATTATTAAAGAAAGATAATACTTCAGATAAAACTGAAATTATTGTTTTTCTAGGTTAGAACCACAGGACTGCCAGCTTCCAGAGGAGGATCATCTAAGAGATCTCAAGGCTGCAACAGCAGAAGCTGTGTAAGCAGGGAAGCTTTTTAGTGTACAGATATATTGGGCTTTGGTCAAAAAATGATTGTTTTTTAAATTAATTTAAAAAAAACTATATACATGTAAAAGCAGTGCTCTAAACATCTAATAATCTGAAAGAGTCCAATTTGGTTAATTATTTCTTTGTCCTATTTGGAACCTAGCAAAACCCACTAAAAGCTTAGTTAAGTACTCTTGTGTTATCCTTTTGCCCTAACTACAAACACAGTTTTAAAAAACCAAAACCACCTAACAAACAAAAATCCATTCTGAAAGCAGCCTTGGAGCACTCAGAGAATACCAATACCAATTGTAGACAGTGTAAGTAGCCTAAATTCTGTTGGCACTCAAAACAACAAAAACCAAGAACTAACTGTAAGTCACATTTAGGAGTGTACTTTGAGTTACACAAAACATATAATACTTCACTTGTGGCATCTTACAGCTGTTATAAAACTTCTTTTTTATGCTGCAGAGCCAAACTCCAGAATCCTCTGGTTTTGTTGGAACCACAGTGTATGAGAAGGGTTTTGCAGGAATGGCTTGTCTATCTAGAAGAAAAGTTTGGCAGAAAAGAACATTCTGCTTCCTCTGTTAGAAAAACCAAGACTGTGTGTGCTGAAGACCAGAGGGCAGTCCTGGAGGAAAACCTGCGACTGGATCCAGCTGATGGAGAACCAGTAGAAAAAAAACAGAGCAGTATGTTGGAAGACTGTGCTGAAAAGGAAAATACTGATAAAACCTCTGTAAGCAAAACCACATGTGAAAATAGCACTGACTTGAAGGGACCTTTGGCCTGTGGCTTTCAAGTGTCTCCTCCGTGTGTCATAGAGCCGGATGTCCAGAAAGATCTCGTTGAGCTGACGACACTGTGTTTTGAGCTGCGTGTGTTCTCTTGTGGTAATGGTGATGCTGAGGAAAGCTGTGATGGAAGTCTGCCACTAGCTTTGTGGACCTTGGCTTGTAGGTTTATGCAAAGCTACTTCTTTCTTTTGGATTTAAAAAGACTAAAGCAGTGTATTATAACAATGTATGCAACCAGTCCTGTTGTATGGGAAACATACATTGCAGGATTGAAAGGTAATTAATGAAAATTTTACTACTAGTGAACTGAAATAGGACTGTTTAAGAGCGAACAGAAAAGCTTGAAGCTCCCATTTGTGTCTGCAAATTTTCCTTCTGCAGATGTAGTGTGGGAGGGGGAGGATGCTTATTGTGTAGGAGTCTTCATTCTGGTTTTGGGTGGGTGGGTTGGTTGGTAATCCCCCAAAGGCTACTTTAGGAAGAACTGCTGGGTCCTTGGAGAGACTGTTCCTCCCTTCCCCCCACTTGCAGTTCTGAACCTCCTAATTTATATGGAGCTTGTTGACTGAAGACAGTAGTGATTACAGACTAGATTTATTTAAAAAGAAATATGTGCTTCTAAGAGCAAAAGCATCTTGATTAGAATCATATGTCTATAGAGACAAGGCAAAAGCTAAGGGACAGGCTTCAGTGTTAGCACTGGGAACAGAAGGTTCAACTCGGAGAAATGTGGTTAATGTGAAACAAAAATGAATGGAGTTGATGGTTCCATGCAAATGAGTGGCTTGTGATGATTTCAGACTTCCTTTTTCCACAGAATTCTTTTCTGATCTTTTTAATGTTGTATTGAACCAAAGCTTCCTGATTACACTGGAAAACAGAACTTCATCTGTTCTCTATATTGAGCTTCTGCTTTATGCATTTCAGAGTGAATTAAAGTCTTAGCATTGGTTTGACACCAACAGAGTAGGCAAAAAAAATCTTGCTTTGAGGGTTTGTGTCTGATACTTGGGTTTCTGGTAATGTGTCACTGTTTGGATTCTGAGAGCCTTGGAAGTGAAAGTAAACTATGCATTCTCAGTTTGTCTGCAGTTGGACTGCAGTTATGCTTGCAGATTAATACCTGCACTTCATTAGGATCCAGCTTCATGTTGAATTCTGCATTCTGTGAAGTCAACATCTGAGCTGAAGGTTTTATTTACTAATAGAAGGAAATTGCAATATATGAAAACTGATGCAGATCTGCATTATATTCAGCAAGCTGTATGTCCTACTATTCCATGCCCTCATTGTATTGTTTTATAACTGTAATGTGCTGTGTAAGCACAGATGAGTGATGTTGATTTCTATGAGGAAAAAACCTCTTGCCCCTATCTTGTAACTTGTACACTGATTTATTTCAGAACTGACTAGTCACAGTCCAGTGGCTTTAGCAATGGAAAATGAAGATATGTTGAAAATCCTGAAACAGCTGCATGACCTGGGGCCTTGGGATGATAGCCCTCTGTTACTGGTACATGCTCAGAGGTTTGTAGCCAAGTTGTTGTGGGGTTTTTTTTCCCTTTTCTTCAGGAATTGGTTAACATAATATTTCATGAAGCTTTCTGGAAATCTTTTAAAGAGATCACCTTTTAGTACTATCTTGAACTTGCATGAGATCTTGGAAAAGTGATAATTTTGCTTTTTGGTACTGAAAAAGGTTTTTATCTTCTTTCTCCAGGCTTTATGAAAAATTTGGCGAAACAGCTCTTCGGCCATTGATCAAGTTCCACCCCTCGATTTCACCATCTGATATCAAACAGCTTTGCAGGAATAATCCAGCTCACTTTTTAGCATATCTAGATAGTCTAGTGAAATCAAAGCCAGAGGATGAAAGGTAAAGGGAGTGTAGAATCTTTTTTTTGTCTGTCTGGAATACTGTGTCCAGTTCTGGAGCCCTCAATACAGNTTGGTGTGGGCTTTTAGGGGATGCTTTTTACTGTTTCCATATCTTACCTGCTTGGTGGTCTTCAGCATTAGGTTATAAACCATTCTGCCAGTTTCAGTTGTTCTCAGACTGGGGTTTTTGTTAGATTAGATGCTAGTTTTAAAAGGATTTTTCTAAACCTTTCAATGGAAGTGACTGTGTTCCTGTGCCTGCAGTTCAGTACACCATGATTACACAGCATTTAAAACAAAACAAAAACCTAACCTGCAAACTTGATGGTTTGCCAGGGTCCCCTCAGTTTCTAGAGATTGAGGCATTTCTGTATTTTATTTTACATATTTTTTTAGCACAATCTCTACTTTTCCCTATCTGATATATTTAAAACTGGTAGATTTTTTCTGTTCTTTTCTTGTAGGTCATCTCTCCTTAGATCTGTTCTCCAGCCTGAATCTGTACGACTGGATTGGTTGTGCTTGGCAGTTTCTCATGATGCACCACAAAGAACAAATACTGTGGATGAGGAAGGAAATCCCAGGTAGAGTGGAGTTTACCCAAGGTCTTGAGTGCAGCAGAACACTTTGACAGGTCTGCAGCCTTTTGGCTTAGATTTTCTGTGACCATTTGGATGTCACCAACTCCTTGGAGGATTTTGCGTGTTGCAGAATTTAGCAGAAGCAACCAAAGGATTAAATAACTTTATCTGCAACTCTTTTCAGAGTGATTGCTTTACTGAGACTACACACAGCATTTTATTCATGCTCCCTTCTTGCTTTTCAAATGCCTCCCTTTCTTGTGATGTTCTGAAGAAAATCATTCATGTTTTAAAACTGAGTTTCTCATCTTTTAGGCCACAATCACATTTGTTTACTTGGGGCTACAGCCAACTTATTCTGCTTCTGATTAAACTCCCAGCTGATTTTGTTACAAAAGAGAAGATGGCTGACATCTGTAAATCACATGGGTAAGAGGAAAACTTGGTAATTCTTCATACTTGGTTAGTTAGACCCACAAAAAGTACAAACGAAAACAACCCCTCTGCTCCTTACTTGGACATGTTTGATTTTAAAATGTTTCCTCTTTTGAGGATGAATATTGAGTGTTCATTTAACAAAACAGCCCTGTTGGTTAAGGAGTATTCCCTGTATCCCTGCTCTGCAGTGATTCTGATATTCAAGAAATTCAGTTGCTTCTGTCTTCACTGGTATTTAAATGAGCATTTCATAATTGTTGCCTTGTAGTTTAGACTGAGTATGTGATTCCTGGAAATCTTTACTTCTTTATTCAAGATTTTGGCCTGGATATCTCTTTCTCTGTCTGGAGCTGGATAGAAGAATGGAAGCCTTTACTCATATTGCTCATTTGGATGATTTGAGCCTGTTGAATGGAGAAGATGGTTAGTGAGTCTTAAGTTGTGCAAGCATACTTCTGTAACATAGGAACTACCTTTATCATGTACTGCTCTGTTGAAAGTTGAGTTGAACTTTTTCTTTTTGAAATGTTCTGGTAGCACTGTGTGTAGTGCAGCATATTTGAATCACATAAATGGGTGTTACACTCTTGTATCTTTGCACTGTGCTTTGTGAAAGCAGTTGTTCATCAGCTGGGAGGTGAAGTTCAGCTTGGTGTTGTAAATGGAGGAACAGCTAGCTTCCCTGCACAGCACACAAGTGTCCCCCCCACTACATGTGCATGTACACAAAGTTGCAAGGAGCAAAGCATTGTATCGGAAGGCAGAACATAGAATAAAATTCCCAGTAGACCTAAGATGGACAAAACAATGCTTTGTCTCTTAATCCAAGCCTTAAATACTCACCTACTGTGAAGTTTTGTGTATAGTTCACCACTGAATCCTTACACTGAGTCAGTCCAGGCAGTACCCTTCTGTAGATGATGTGCTTGTTGATGACACTCAGTTTTCTTGAATCTTCACAGAGAAAACCAGAATAGTTAGCTTCCCTTTCAAGTACAGGTATATTTAAAATAGTCGGTTTAGAATAATCCTTGTTTTACAAATAATAAAACAAACTCATTTTACATTTAGGTTGCATTCCAGAGACCATAGAAGAATGGAAGTTTCTTCTGCATCTTGCACAGAATCACAGCACAGCTTCGTACCACCAAGGCCCCCAGAATGGGAATGCTGTCAGCAATGGTAGCCTGAGCTGCCCTGACTGCATCACTGTGGAAAATGTGGCACTTTTACTGGCAAAGGCCATTGGCCCAAATCGTGCATTGCCTTTCTTGCAGGAGTGTGGCTTGACACTAGAATTGTCTGAGAGATTCACTAGTGTCTGTGAGATACTGAGAATTGCTGAAAAAAGGCAAAGGTAAGATGACACATCAGCAGAATATTCACACTGCTTGTTTTGGATCTTGTTGGTGCTTTAAACTTTTCTTCTGCAGTTTACAAAAAGTAAAATATTTGACAATTTTACCTTGGATTTTGAAGTCAGCTGGAAGCTTTTCTGTTATATTGCACAATACATAGCTCTTGAATAGCATTTTAAAATGGAAAATGAGGAAATCATACATTAAAGATACATATGAAGGCAATTCTCTAAAGGAGGTATCTGTCTTGCTGAATCCTACCCAGATTCTGGTCTTGTCTGTTCCTTCCAGAGAAGGCATGTAGGATGATGTCATGATATTAATTCTGAAATACAATCACCTTTTTTTCAAACTTTTCTTTAAAAAGCAAACCAAAGCTCTTGTTCTCTCTGTTAGCTTTTTTTTTTTACTGTTTGACTTTTTTTTCCCCCTCTTTAATTGCAGAGCACTGATTCAGTCCATGTTGGAAAGGTGTGACCGGTTTTTGTGGTCGCAGCAAGCATAGGAATAAAACTTGGAAAACTGGTAACGTTTTCTGCTGTAATGATTGTATATTAAAGTGCTTCTTAAACTGAACAGGCTCTTAAAGAAATTTGTCTTGTCTAAAAGTTTAATTATATTGAGTCTATCTCCATCTGGCCAGGTATCTGATTGAGAACTGTTGACAGTTTTCCTTATTCCCTTGGAGATGAGTTTTGAACTGTAGAACTTAAATTAAAACAGCCCAGTATTTGTCTTGAAATCAAGATCACAGACTTCTGATGTTAAATAAATTACTGAATTTATCTTCTGAGTCTATATGACTTAAGTATTAAGGATATGAGCCCCTACGTATTCAATTGTGGTGTGTAAAATGGTTTTTTGTTTGCAAACACAAGAAGCCATCCTTCAGAAATGTCTAAGCCTCTTCTTGTTTATTTTTCCTGTAAATGACACTAACTTTTTCAAGTTACTGTAGAAGTGCTTATTATGGTACTTGTTTTTCTCTTTAATGCTATGAACTGGTCTTGCCCATTTGAAATGTATTAATTGAGCCAAGTCTTACAATGGAAGGGAAATGTTTTTCTGGAGCGGATTAATGGTTAAGAATGCTGATTAACAGAAGAACTTGTTAAATGAAGTCACTGTTAAACTGTAAGCATGATTTTTCTAAATTCCCTATATCTGTGCAACATGACTATAGACATCAGTTGTGATATTTCAACAACCCTCAGGACAGTGGAATTGGAATCATATAATGGTTTAGGTTGGAAAAGACCTTTAAGATCAAGTCCAACCAGTAACCTGAGACAGTTGAGTATACCAGAAAACCATGTCCCTCACCCCCACACATATAGATCTTTTAAATGCTTCCAGGAATGGTGACTCCTCCACTGCCTTGGACAGCCTATTCCAGGGCCTGACAGCCCTTTTGATGAAGAATTTTTTCCCAGTATCCAGTATAAACCCTCCTGGCACAACTTAAGGCTGTTTCCTCTTGTCTTACTGCTTGTCACTTGAGAGAAGAGACTGACTCCTATCTTGCTCTACCTCCTTTCAGGTAGCTGTAGAGAGTGAGAAAGTCTCTTTTGAGCCTCCTTTTCCTCAGACTAAACAATCCCAGCTCCCTTAGCTGTTCCTTGCAAGACTTGTGCTCTACCCCCTTCATCAGCTTTGTTGCGCGTCTTTGGACACGCTCCAGCATCTCAGTGTCCTTGTAGTGTGGAATCCAAAACTGAACACAGTATTGAAAGTACAGTCTCACTGGTGCTGAGTACAGGGGGATGGTCACTGCCCTAGTCATTTCTCCTAGAAGCTTTTTTTAATGTAGTTTAACAGCACTTTTAGTGCTGCAAAATAATGCCTCTTTTCATCAAAATAACACTTAGTAATACAACTTTCAGCCTTTTGAGAGGTGCAGTCTGACTATTTCATCTCAACTGCAAGACTTTCTTGTGGAGTGTTGGTTATTTCACTAGAGGAAATTAAATTAAAGGGAGACAGTTAGTGGCAGGCTTTTATGTGTTAGTAGTGTTGCTTGTGGAAAAGCCAATACAGAACTACTTCTTAAAAAAAGGAAGTTTTAAATCTGGTTTAGATTTTGACATTGGAAATAGCACAGATCCTTCTATCAGAAACAGCCCATGCTCTTGCTGTAAGCCTCACCACAGGAGCTAGGCCCATGCAGTGTACTGTGAGACTACACAAATCACTTCATGTTGGTGCCTGTTCTCTTACCTGCCCAGGGAGTGTGCTCCTCCTGCTCCTGTAGTTGTTGTTTCACTCTGTTTCATGCTCTGTGTCACTATAGAAGAGCTGTAGCTGAGTGCTCGTGTTGACCTCCTGAGAGGAAGCTGGCTGCCTTTCCAGGAATGTACCTGCCTTATCTCGGAATGCAATGGTTCCCCTTGATTTGTTCTGTGTGTTTTGTGTACACAGCAGTCTCTTTCTTCCTTCTATGGGGTTTTTTACACTTGGTTAACTTTGAGTGAAGATTGGGGCTTTTTTGGTTGGTTGTTCTACAATAAATCATAACTTTCTATTCAAAGCTTTTTTTAGTTTTGTGTCAGAGCAGTCATACATAATGGAATGCATTTGTTCAAATCTTGTTTACAGTGAGCTTGTGCTGATTTCAGTGAAATTTGCTGTCAAAAGTTTAACAATTTACTTTCTGAATAAGAGTTGGAAAATCACTGTTTCTGTTCTTGAGATGTGAGTTTTCACATCTTGTGTGAGTAGGGTGAAACAACTGTGAAATGATATGGTCTTCTGTTTAGAAGTTGGAGCTGCACGGAATAATGTCTCATCCTAAAGCTACAGCCCCTGCCAGCTCTTGTCAGCCAGCTCAGCATACACCACTGAGAGTTTAAGCCAGCGTGCACTAGAGCAGGTGAGCTGCAGCTCATCTTTGGTTTTGGTGACTGACTGTTGGTGGACAGGACCCTTGAAAAGCAGAGATGAATAAAATGAGATTTGCCCAGAGCGACTTTAAATAGAAGCTGTGTTGTTGGTTTTGTTGTTTGGGTTTTTGTTGTTTTGTGGGGATTGTGGTTTTGTTTTATAAATTACATAAAAGCTTCATAACCTGCCTCAAAATATTATTTCACTGCTAGAATTACTGTGAAAACCTCTGGGGAAATCAATTTTATTTGAGATAAATTACTGCATGTGCAATCTGTCTCTTGAAGAGGGGCCAAGTTTGTGGTTTTTCTGCTGCTGTACACATCAGTGCTAGTAAATATCCCATGCAGGAGCATGACGAAACTGCTGAAGTGAATTTTTGCCTGTTCAGACTTAGATAAGGTGCTATTCCCAAAATAAGGGATAACTGTGCCTAAGCTGGGAATTTACCTTATCCCCTTTCTCAATCTGAGACTAGAGATTGCAAAATGCCTGCATTGCAGATTGTTTGCAGAATGTAGCTTTGCATTTATAGATCTTTAGAATTAAAGGGCAGCTGGTTTGAGGTTTTTTATTATCTTGAATACATCAGAATGTACAAACCGAAAAAATGGTCTCCCACATGTCCCTATATGTTTTATTTTCCCCCTGTGTGTAGATGTGGCCAATAGTCTAGTGCTGTGCCAGAAGGCCCCTTCTGCATGCGCAGAGGCAGCTTGCTTATTTCTGTTGCGAAAGCAGCAGTTCTGGCTGCAGCTTGCTCCTGTGGGCCAAGGGCTGTGACCTGCAGAGCAAGCCAAGAAAGTACGGGAAAGCAGTGGTCAGGCTGTTTGTTACTTCTGAATCACAAAGCTGATGCTTTAGTTTCAGTGCTCTAGCATTGTTGTCACTGCTGCTGTCCTCCTTGCTGGAGACAAGTCAAAGGGATGCATTCTGAGATTATCTAAAGATACCCTCTAGCACCTACCTTCTTGCAAGTATCCTCATGTTTGTGCTCTGTGTAGAAAGTTTTGGTCTAGAGAGAATCTAAAGCACACAGACCACATTGGAAGAATCAGATATATACTTTGTTGTCCAAAATGGCTGAACTCTTGTAGGGAAAAGTTCCTCAAGTCAGTTTTGGAGACAATGCTTTGTTCTAGGTAACTGGGCAGAATGGCACATGCATTAGTGAGGCTGTACCCCAACTTGCAGGAACAAGGAACGGGTGGTGGCTCTTTGTTTTTAGATCAAAACCCAAAAGGTATCAACAGGGCTACTGGTGGTTAACAGAAAAGGCACTTGAGCTGATGTGCTGTCAGGGTGTTAATTATCACTGGGATGTGAACAGAGTTGGAGAAAAACACAGCTGTCCAGGCTGTGCAGTAACTGGGCTGTTACACATCAGGTTCACAGGTGGCATGGGACGAAGTTATCTGTCTGGCCCCCTGCTTTTTGCCAAGATTTCCTTGTCCATGGGGTTAGGGTTTAGATTCTTGTCTCAAATTGTTCCCTTCAGAGATACAGTATACTAGAGAATATCTGTCCTGGTGCTCCAGGGCTGTCTGTGGAAAATGCCTTTTTTCTCCCTTTTAGCTAAACTCTTGTTTGAAGTCCAGGGATGCCCAAGGAAGTTAGGTGCTAGCACTCTATTACCTAAGTTTGTTAATTGTACCTCTTTTACCTCATGCCTCTGCCCATCAGCTTCAGCAGCTAATTGTTTAAAGTGAGAGAGTTGTGAATGGTGCAAGTATATATACTTTTTCTGCAGAGAATTTAAAGAAGCTGTGTTAAACTTGCTAAAATGATGTGTAAGACATCATTTTATGATGATGTGTAAGATGGAGACTTGTGAACATGCCAATAGGGCTTGACAGTGAATCTCATGGAATTCTGGCTGTATGGATCTGAACTTCTGCTTAGGTAAACTGTTTTCTGCTGTGTCAAAATCTCTTCTGAGAATAGCCTACTTGAGCCTTACTGAGCACTGTTGTAGCAGGATGGCTAGAAGTCTCTCAAGAAGGATCCACGAGCAAGCAAATGCAGGACAAACCTTCCAGGCCTTCCTTCTGGTTGTGTGTGCACGTGCTACATATTAAAGCATTGTCAGCAAGGACATAGATGTATGTGGTTTGCTTTGCAATGGAGTTAAGAGCAACACCACGTTTTCCATTCCATCAGCTCTGGGATCCATCTTGTCACCCCAGTATGCATGGGAATTTAACTTAGCCGTTCCTGCAGCCATTCTGTTAACACAGCTGACTGTTCCTTGGACAAGGGCAGAGACACAGACCCAGCACATACTGCAGACAATGGGGCACCTTCAACAAGAGCTGAACAAAAGTGTCACCCTTAAGCCAACTGCAACATTTCAAGAATAAAGAACACTACATTCTTTGAAGCAGTTTCTCAGCCTGCTTGTTATGATGAGCAAATAATCCCTTGGACAGCTGAAGAAGCACCATGTACTTGCTAAAAAATTGTGCAACAGGAGCTGTGAACTTTCAGTAAGGACAAGGACAGACTTACTGTAATGATTTCTGTGTTGAAAGTGGAGTGGTGGTGGGAATTCCCAACCATGGGTGTTCTTTCCAATTTCCTCTTTTGAGGGGTTTGAATTGCTTATAAATACCTGCTCTGAGTCTTAGAGCATACAAGAGAAGCTCCATCTTCTTTGGCTTTCCCTTTCTGCGGTGGTGAGTGATACTCTGAATTGGTGAGCTCTATGCAATGGTTTTAGCTGGTATTTAGGAAGAGGACTAATGCTTTAGGATGTGGGGCTTCTCTATATTCTTGGTAGGAGCAGCAGGGAATACTAAAACGCAGGTTTCTCATGTCCATCTGCCTTCGTTGCAGAGTCCTTAGCTGAGCTTGTGGTTGTACAGAGGCATCACTCCTTGTGTGTGTGGGAAAGCAGGTTCTTGGGATAACCATTGGTGCTGGGGCAGAGCTAAGGATGTGATAGATGCTGTGTCAGCAGCCTGTCAAAGGTGCTCCAGAACTGCTCACCTCTCTGGTTGTCTCACAGCTCCGTGTCAGGAACCATGAAGCTCTGTGTTTGCTTCCTGTTGCTATCCTTTGCTCTGTGTGCTAGTGCTGACCTACTCAGTGGGCCGCGATTTGTCTGGGACGCAGTGGGAGGTAAGCTGCTGTTACTATGGGCTTTTCTCTCAGGAATCCCCTGTCCAAGCACAGGTTGCTGGCAGTCAGGAGACACAGACCTTGAAGCTGGGAGGTCCACAGCTCCACATTAGAGATCCCAGTGGTTTCTTCTGCTGGAAGAGGGCTGTGATTAGCCCCTGCAGACCCTTCCCTGTGTAAAGGCTGATGTGGAGGAGTGCCTCTTTTGTATTAGTGTTCTGGGCCTTCCAGCTTCTGGCTGAAATGATACTTAACTATTCCTGGGATGGCTCTTTAAAGCCAACATCATCTCTGTTTCTCTGCTTTCTTCAGGGGCATGGGATATGTACCGAGCATACCGTGACATGCGCGAGGCAAACTATAAAAATTCTGACAAGTATTTCCATGCTCGTGGGAATTATGATGCTGCCCAAAGAGGACCCGGTGGTGCTTGGGCAGCCAGAGTGATCAGGTAATGGAGTGTATTTGGTTTAACACTGAGTTACTAGTGATCCAGACATTCTAACTACAGTGAAGTCCTTTTTGACTTATACTTAGCTGTTGTCTCTCCTCCCACATGAGCTTGAGCCTTTCTTGTTCTCCTGAGAAGGCAGATTCCTTACCTCTGCATTTCTGGTGTTAAGGAACTCCCTTTCCTTGCTGGTTCATTTCCCGATACCCCAGTTATGGATTCCCCTGTGGTTCTCAGACAAGGACTGAGTATGTGCTTGCGTCTCACTTTGAGAAGTCCTGTGGCAAAGCTAGTTTTATATAAGCAAGGAAATAACACAGAGTGCAGCTCAATTCTGGTTCGTTCAGGTGGCCTTTTTTTCTTCCTGCTAGTGATGCCCGGGAAAAATGGCAAAGTGATGTGAGTGGCAGGGGTGCAGAGGACACTGAAGCTGACCAAGAAGCGAACGCGTGGGGCAGGAGTGGTGGGGACCCAAACCGCTACAGACCCGCGGGCCTGCCTGACAAGTACTAATGCTGCCACGCAGGGAGCCACCCCTGCTCCCCGTTACACCTCCTCTGTACAAGCGAATAAAGGAGTTCTTTGAACACTGCTCGCTGCGCTGCTGGCTTTCCTTCTGGGGCGGGGACCTCAAGTCACACTGATAGCTTCGAGGGCAGCGCGGCTCTCCCAAAGGCGGGGCTCTCTCTGTTCCCGTCTCAGCGGGGCGGGGGCAGGGCATCATGGAGCAGCCCTTGGCCCTTCGGCTGCCTCGGAAGCTGCTTTCCGCGGAGGGCGGGGGCGGCGGCAGTTCTGTACGGCTGGCATGGGCCCTGCCTGCGGGGCCCATCGAGGGGGTCCTCCTGCCCCGCCAGGGGGCGCTGTGGGCACCGCCCGATAGCCGCTCTGGCCGCCTCCGCCTCATTGTGGCGGTGGCGGCTGTGGCGGTGGCGGGACGCAATGGACCGTAACCCTTCGCCGCCGTCCAGCGAGGCGGAGGAGGAAGAGGGGGACGCGGTGGGGAACACAGTGTACAGCAAGCACTGGCTGTTCAGCATCCTCACCCGCCTCATCGAGGTGCGGGCCTGAGGGCGGTGGCGGCGCCGGCGCCGTGAGGGAAGAGGCTGGCGGGCCCGGGAGCGGTCAGCGCCTGGCGGGTGCGGGGGGGACCGTCATCATGGTCGGGTGGTGTGTGGGGTTTAAACTGGGGCTGAAGCGATCGGGCGTTGTTCGTGTTTCATGGCCTTTCTCGGTCGCAGCTCACGTACCACCGTACCCGCGTGTGCACACACCCCTTTCTCACTCCTTCCCGCGCCTTTTCTCTCAGGTCATTAGCCCCGAGAAGACTGAGCCCACTGGGAGTCCTGAGGGAGTCCAGACGGAGCTGGATGAAGAAATAGAGAATGATATTTGCAGAGTGTGGGACATGTCGATGGACGAGGTAAGAGCAATGCGCGGGAATAAGGCCTCCAGGGTGGTTCACGGGGGTGTGTTCAGGCAGAATCCTGCTGGAAGTGGGAGAAGGTACAGAAGTACGCGGGGTCGGTCAGGCTTCTCCCTTTGATGGCATTGATTATTCTCTGGCTTGGCAGACAGTGTGATGCGAGTCGTGAGGCAGGATAGGTGTGATGAATTGGCATTGAGCAGGCTTATCAGGAAGGTTGCTTTTCGAGATGAGCAAGTACCTTGTGTGTGCTCTTAAGCCTAGCACTGGTTTGCAAAAACAGGCCTTCTGTTGTGTCCTGACTGCTGGGCCCTGTGCTGCTGCCTGAGGATATAAAGTAGAACTGTGTGTGAATGTAAAAGAGACAAGGTGGTCTGCCTGGTCTTCCCTCCAAGTGTGTAATGGATCCTGTGGTGCTGTTGGGTAGGGTGAGCTGGAATATATGAGGCTATATTCATACCTGTTGGTTCTCTGTATTATGTGCTAGAGTTGAACCAAAGCTTGGAGTTATTAGAAGACAGCACCTCAGTTGTAGCTGAAATTAGTTCAGGTTCATAGCCTGTATCTTCAGCTGTTTTATTATGGACCTAATATTCATGCCATCTCTAAATAGGAGTATTTTCCTCTAGCAGTTGTAGTGTATCTTGCTGGTAAGTGTAGTGTTTTTCTCTGGTAGGTAAACAACCTTTCAAAGTTTAGCTGCAGACTCACAGTGGTGATGTAACAGATCTTTTTGGTATTTTTCTCAATCTTCTCACGTGTTGGAACAATTTTTCAAGTAAGGATACATATGTTTTAATCATTATTTTATTTCCTGGCTCTTTGTTCATACATTTTTAAATAAACATGGAAGATGTGTCTTTTACTTCCAAATAGAGAATTAATCTTGCATTTTAATGTGAGAAGATGAGGAGATTTACTTTTATGGTTACATCAAGTGTTAATGGTAATCCCTTGTTTCTTTTTGTATGTCTTTGAGTGATGTCACGGTCTGAAAACAGTATTTGTTGAATTCTGACTTACTGTCTCTGACCCTCTGTTGGGGCAGAGAGCAGAAGAAACTACATGTGACTTTTTGGCTTGTATAGCAAATCACTGGCATTCTGAATTGCCACAGGGGCTTGCTGATCATCTCTCATTAAAAAGCAAGGATTATTGATAGTAACTGTTAGGAAAAAACTGATCTCTTGTAGTCAGTTTGACATCTTTTTGATCCAGTTCTTGTGCTGTGAGAAAAGGTTTGATTTTTGTGTTTGGAAATTGCAGAAGTCTATTTACTCTTCCATTCCCTTTCTCCACAGGATGTTGCTTTATTTCTGCAGGAGTTCAACGCCCCTGATATATTCTTGGGAGTTCTTGCCAAGTCAAAATGCCCTCGCCTTACTGTAAGTATGGGCCATCAAAAAGCTGTCCCATGTTCACAGTAATAGCAGTAATATAGTTGCACATATCTCCCTTTTCCTTCCATTGCAAGTTTGAATACGTTAGGGGAACGAGGAGAAAATGCAAAATCAAATTTCAAAATGTTTTTTTCCTGGTGTTTTTAATATGGTACAGAATGCACTATACTGTTCAATACAGGATGTCCAAAGGTATTCAGTGTGGGTGTAACTCCCTGTCTCTGAAGTTGCCAGACAGTTTACTTCAGGAGAGGAGTAGAGACATAAAGGGCTTTGGAAGCTCAGTCCTTTGTCTTTTGAAAATACAATCAAAATTTGGAAGTGAGTACAAATTGGCTGTCTCACCTACTTTCTTGAATTAGTGTATGCTAGAGTGTCTGATGTTATTTAGCAGAGGTAGTTGCATGTTAATTGTTAGGAAGACAATCTTAAGTGAGGAGAGGCAATTTTCAACATAGAATTGCTGAAAACTAATGATTCCCAGGACATTCTGTGTTGGCACCAATCACCTGCAGGTATTTCAGAGCTTTCATGGTCCCCTTTATAGAAATGTACATCCTTTTAATGACTGTGTAGGCATGAATATCCTAACAGGATGCACTGCTTAGGTTTTGGTTTGTTTTTTTTGTTTGGTTGGGTTTAGTTTTTTTAAACTCTCTGCAATCAGAAAATGGGCTTTGCTGGGAGCTTGTATAAGACGTGAGTATCTATGAGGGTTTCACTTGCCTGGTGACCTTTTTGTTCTTAGGACTCTTACTGCTTTAATAATGGGGATGCCAGATTAGCTTTGAGACAGTTTACCTAGAATATGCAAGCAACATTGGTTTCAAGATATATATGCTTTTATGGAACATGTTAACACCTAAATATCTGAATAGTACCTGTCATGAGTATATTTTAGAATAGTCCAATAGCATTCTTTAGAAAAATCTGTATCTTTGTCTTGAAATTGGTGGGTCAAAAGAACTTGGAAATCTAAGTGGAAAACGTCTTTGAACCTTTCTTACTTTTATCTTCTGGTTGTATAAATAAAATTGTGAACTATGTTGCAGTTGCCTCATTATTTTTCTTCTGACTTTTCAGGAAATCTGTGTAGGAATATTAGGAAACATGGCCTGTTTCCAAGACATCTGCATGTCCATTAGTAAAGATGAGAATCTTGGGTAAGTGTATATGTGCTTTATATGTGCATGAGTACTGCTTTTCTGGACTCAGTTTCCTCTGTAACATGTATTTCATGATTCTAAGTTTACCTGCCATGCCCCATCTTGATTCACACCTTTTGGCTGACTGTATTTGTGTGGCAGGTGTTCAGTGAAGGAAAAAAAGAGAACAGACCTCAGTAACTTTTTAATCACCAGTCAAAATCTTGAATGTTTTATTTATAAGTTTGGTGATCTTGAAACACTGGAAATACATGCACAGTTGGGAAAAGCTGGTTTTAATCTCAGAACATGGTTGTAGCTATGAAACTAACCTTTTTATAACCTGTTTTTCGACAAAGATTTTATTAACTTTTTTCTTGCATTTTTCTCCTTAAAGCCAAGTGTTACTGCAACGTTTGTGTGATTCAGACTCCCCAACTCTTCTGGAAACAAGCAGGTAGGACACCTCAGAAATTAATGCACAATTAGTGTCGTTCTGCTATGGTTCTGGGAATAAAATAGGCAAGTGGGCTCACTGTTTTGGTATTCTCTTCTTTGATCATGTCCACATTGTTCTGGAATTGATTTGCTGTGAGCTAGATTCCTGTTTGTCACATCATTCTCCTCATTTTGGATTTATACTTGTACAGCTAAAATGAATGAATTGGCTTCTAATTTGTTAAATGGGTGATTGTTTTCTAGGTTGTTGTTAACTTGCCTCTCCCAGCCTGAGGTGGCCAATGTCTGGGTTGAGAGAATCCGAGAAAACCCTTCTGTCTATGACTGTGTTTGCTTTATCATGTCCAGCTCTACACATGGTAAGTTGCCAAAACAAGCTTGGTATTAGTGGGTGTTTGCAGAGAAAAAACCTAAAACCTGAAGTATGCAGTTTCATAGGCAAACACTTTCAGTTAGGAGTACAGAATTCCTTTCAAATAAAGTAAATCTCATGAATTTAAAGGACACCAAAATAAACTTGTCCTGCTTTTGTAAGTTCATAAATATATATAAAACCAACCAGAAAAGCATCCATAGAGGAAAAAGAAAGCTTGGGGAGGGAATCTCAAGTCTAATAGAAGAAATTTTTTGGCACAGTAAAGGAAATTACACAGCCCTCATTCAGGGATATAAATATGTCAGTTTTGATCCTTAAAACAAGACCCTTATTTAAACTTTGATTCAAATCAGATAGGTATTTTGCATTTTTAAAACTGTCCTACTTGTGGAATGTGAACTGGAGGAAAGATTCAATTACTCTGAATGGTAGCTGAATGCTGCACAGGCTTTGGGTATGCAGGCAGAGGTACACTAATCTCTCTTGCCACTAAGTTAGCAAAAACCACCCTAAGCACCTAATAATGGAAATATTTTTGAGTAGCATTCATGTTTCATATCCAACTCAGTTTTAACAGCAATTATAATTTGTCTAGGAACCCTAACGACTTAGCTTTTTCACTTTGGTTAGTTGTTTCTATACTTGTGGGGGTGTTTGTGACAGTGCTCAGAAATCCTCTTCTGTCTAATTGAAATCACGGATCTCCTTAAGTAAAATCCAGATTGACAGTTGTAAGCTTAGCAGAAAGCTGCATATTTAGGGACAAATCTTGGTAAGTTTTACTTCAGAAACAAAAGTTACAACTTTGCAGGAACGTGAAGTCTTGTTGCAGAATAATGTTCCTGCTTCCTAAATGGCCACGATAAGGTAGGTGTCAGTGGGCTTTCATAGAATCCCTGTTTATCAGGCTCTTCTCCTGATCTGTGCTACAAAGAATTAAAACATAGTAAACCTTAGTAGGTTGTGAATGAAACTAGTATATTTCAGAGCTGAATTTACTCTGAATACTTTTTTAGATTAGCTTTTTGTGACCTGATTTTTGCTCTTTATTTTTAGTCTTATTGAAATATAGACATTCTCTCTTGTGCAGTTGGATTGCTGGTAAAAGTGGGTGAAGTGGTGGACAAACTCTTTGATCTAGATGAAGAGCTGATGTTAAACTGGATTAAAAATGGCACTTGTCGGGCTGTAGGACCATCTGTAGATGATTCCCCTGAAGACCTTCCAGATTTTAAGATTGTGCCTTCCATACTTGAAGCAGCCAAACAAGTCCGGTATGTGAGATTTCCTTTTGCTTTCATGGCTAGGGAGACTCCTATAACCTTGTTAAGATATGTGTCAGAACATCTTGATTTCAGTGGAAGCTGCACAGTTTGATAGATCACTTGAATACGTTTTCCTGTACTTATGATTTGAAATGAGTCAGCTAGTTTGTTAGCAGTGGCAGTGATTGCTGATAGTCTTCTGTGTCCCCAAAACAGAATATAAACTCAGTCTCAGGTCTCTGTTTTGTCTTGTTTCCTGTTCTGTGTAGATCAGATAATCCGGAAGGACTTGATGTTTATATGCATATTTTGCAACTCCTGACCACGGTGGATGAGGGTATTCAGGCTATTGGTAAGACACTTTAATTGCTACATATAGTGGGATCACATAACTTCTAGATCATCAGATATTTAATGGGGAGAAAAATGATTGCTGTACCTAGATTAAATTTGTGGGGTTGGTGGGTTCTCTTTCTTTCTCAAGTGCAGGCTCCTGATGGAGGAAAAGAGACTTGGAGTTTGCTCTATGACCTTGTTTGCCATGAACTTTGTCAGCCAGATGATCCACCAATCATTGTGCAGGAGCAGAAGACTTTATTGGCCTCTGTTTTGTCTGTGCTGTCTGCTATGTTTGCTTCACAGACGGAACAAGAATACACCAAGATGAGGAAAAGCAAGTTGTGCTTTTTTCTGTTCTCTTTCCTTTAAAAAAAGTTATTTTCAGAGTTGAATTTGTGTGGTGAAAGGTGGTTAATTTATTATTTTTGACTAGAGATCAGTTCAGAACATGCAATTCAGTTACATGTTTGAATACAGTAAGACTCTTGTGACGAAAAATCACAGCTAGCTCAAAATTCAGTTACTAGATATCTCTGAAAAGTTAGAGTAATACAGTAATTTACTCCACTGGGTAAATGAATGAAAATAGCAGAATTCATCTTTGCTACAGTTGGAGGTCTTGATAGTAGTATATTTTTTTTTTTAGTAGAGGGAGATTTTGTAGTTGCTTAGATCTGTCTTTATCACTTATTGCTTTACAGTTCATTGACAGGTCTTTAGAATTGAAAGCCTATCTTGGCAATGTGAGTGAGGGTCATCTGCAGAATAAAGACCTTGTTTGTGTCAGTTTGGTTTATCAGATGGGATTATTTTGATGCAACTTCAACATACAAGACTCTTGTGAGTTGCTACTAGAAACATTTCTCATATTCCTTACCATACACTTTTTATAGATACAAGTTAGCTTACAGAAAAAATGATTTGGGTTTTCTATTATGTTTCCACTTGTGTGATTAAAAGTCTGACAGAACACAACAATGTTAGAATATACAGTCCTGTAGCTTTTGTGTAAAATCCTGTGGTGTGTTTCAGAATTCTAGTGCCTTGAGAGGATGGGGAGAATTGTCAGTGTTAAACTTGCATTTTCTTCTTACTTTATTACAGATATGCCTCTGATTGGGAGCTTGATTCGTATCTTGCAGTACATGGAGGGCTGTGGGAAGAGTTCTGGTGATAACTCAAAGGAGTCTGAACAAGAAGACACTGGAAGGGTTGATAAAAATGAGGAAGATTTCCATTTAAAAATATTGAAGGATATTTGCTGTGAATTACTTTCCAATATGCTTCAAGAACTCACTAAGGTAAGAACAAAGAAAACTCTTAAGATTTCTGCAGGGTAGGTATGAAAACAGATATTAGTATTAATGTATGCATTTCTCTGTGCAAGTGAAGTTGCACACTGGAAATTCATTAGAGAATTGAGCAGAAGGTGAGTAGCAACTTGTGTGTTTGATGGCAGGGACAGAGATTTTCCGAGGTGTGTGTCTTCAAGGCCAAGATTCTGTATGGTAAATTCTCTAGGTGTATGTCACCATTTCTTTTGAATGAAATCCAGTTTATTTAAGAAGAGGAAAGAATATCAATATCTAAATTCACCTTCTCAGCTGACTTTTTTTTATTATAGGACCATTCAGATCAAGAGACTTCTAATGTGTGAGCTTTGACACCTTTTTGTATTAGCTATTTCTAGCATTCTCTGAGAACTAAGTTCTGGTGGTTTTAGTCATTTTGAGAATGAAGAGCTTATTGTAGATACTGTGTGCACAGTTTGGAGTTTTTTCTTTCAGCAACTGCCCATGACATGCTAGCTGTATTTCTCATTGTATTTTCTAGGAAAACACATTAGAAGGACTACAGCAGGGACATTTAAATGAGCAGACATGTTTCTGTGCATTTCAGAATCTCTTACCTCTGTATTTTGCATCGGTGAGTATATGAGAAGGTCTTGCACATAGCTGAAAAATTACTATTCAAGTGGCAAAATCTTTCAGAATCAGATGTAGAAGTAGGACAGAATTGCTTAGACATGGGTTATGTGCTATTCTAGATAGTCTTAGCCTCTCTGTCTCTTCTGGGTTTCTTCAGCCAGAGTTTTGCCTAGACCATCAGCTGATACAAGGTTCAAAATGTGCTGAAAGGAATGGATGTCTGCAGATGTACACCAGCAGAACATTTGTCCTGTACCTCTTTATAGAATAATTACTCTAAATATTGTTCGTTGGGAGCTTGTCTTTGTGTACTTTTAAACAATAAAATAGTACTTTGGAGAAGGTGGTAATGTTTCAAAGTTCAGACTTAACTGAAATTGTGGGTTTAGGAGCAAGGTATCTACTGCGGAGCATTTTGCATTGTTCTTTGCAGTGGCTGCTGCTGGCTGCTGTTTGTGGGAAGGCTGAAAAATAAAGACTCCTATAGCTACTATAAGAATTTTATATTCCATGTAAATTTGTTTTTGTGTTTTGGTTTATTTTTTAGTTTTGTGTGTATTTGCTATATATTTGCAGGTGGAGAGTTTCCTTGAAGTTCTGCGTGAAGCTGATCAGACACTTGCTGCCAATCTAGAGAAACATTTCCCAAGCCTGAAGGTTCACTCCTAAGAATGTGCATGAAGTATTTTCCTTCTTTGGCATGAGGAGTTTTGATTGTTTCATTACAGAGTTTCAGAAATGAAGTTTTCAGTAACTGCAGGAGAATGAGGCAATCTCCTCACCAAGAGATGGATTTTAAGAAATGTTCCAGGTAGCCCTGGTTAACCCAGGGTTAATCTTGTCTGCATGGGGAAGGAAATGACTGCAGATTTAGTTCATTTTCCATCCTGTTTGCTATGGTGATGAGAGGCTGTTGATTTGTACTTGCTCTTCTGCAGCATAGTTTTCTTTGAATATGTCTTGATTCTGTGCTTTTCAGCTTAAGTTGGAACAGCAAAATGAATGTTAGGTTTGAGATGTAAAAGAAAGTGGGAAGCAGAGCACAGAGAATAACTTAATACCATATACACACATTCCCTGGCTCTCCAGGTTTTTATAGACTAACTACTGTGCTGGGCCAAGTTTTGTTTGCCCTGAGTTACCTGTACATGTGGTAAAATACAGGATGTGTATATGTATATAGCCTTTTCATCCAAACTAACAGTTTTCAAAAATAGTGCAATTTAATCATTCCCTTGGGCTGCCAGCAGCCTCTTAGTTGTCAGCAGGGGATTTAGAATTACAAATATAGGACTTGTGTCACTAAAAAGAATTGACGTGTTTTCTATCAATTTTTGTATGCTATGTTTATTGGAGAAAACTGGTAACTGGGAATAGGATGACAGCATTTTTCATACTATGAAAAGTTTGGGGTATTTTCTTAAAGCAACAGATTTGTAATAAAGCTTCTTTTAAAAAAGAAAACAAACAACAAAACTGTATGCTTCCTTTCATTTTAAGTGTCAATGAAATTTATTTTGTGTGCCCCTGGAAATGTCTGTTACTCTAAAGTATGTCATTTGTAAGAGGGAAATTGAACCTCTTCATAATGTCAGTGTCCTGTAAAATATGTTGTTTTTCATTGGATATACACTCTCTTGCTTTCTTTACTTAGTCATTTTTATGGTCTGAAAGTTAATGTGCTTCTCATCCAGTTGTTAGCATTTTTCAGAGCTTAGTTTGTCCCCAGGTGTATCATAAGTATCTTTCTGGTAGCCCACCATAGTTATGACTTATTTCTGGTTTGTGTCTCTTGAAACTGGTTGTAGTTGTTGAACTGTTGCAGTAGTTAAATGTAATGTACAAAAAAGCTGAGACAAGATCTGTTGTTTTAATTTGTTCCTTCTTTTTGGTACACAAAAATCCAGTATTGGCTGATGAATTTTTGACTGTGGTATCACTAATGACAATGAATAGAGGAGAGATGCCATTTCTCTGATCCAGGTATTGCCTAAGTGGGATGATACCTAGTGCCTGTCATGTGGTAGAAGAAATGGCCAATGTCAATAAGTGGGAAGCCAACTGAGACCCATCTTCCTGCTCTTGTGCAGCAGCAGAAGCTGTAGAAATGGGTCCATCATCCTTTTTTCAGCAGAGTGATGACCTAAGAGTGCTGGGAATTTTTATCCTTAATAACCATGATGAAATGGAAGAAACTATTTGTGGTAGCAGCTGAATGAGGTCTTTGGAAATGCTGTGCATGTATTTCATTGTCTTACCAGTAGGGATCTCTCTTAGCCTGTGCTTCATGAAGGTCATGTGTTTGGGTTTTTGGTGGTGCTGGGGTTTTTTTGGGGGTAGGTGTGTATGGGATTTTTAAGAGGAATTTCTTTTTTGTTTTGTTTTTTTTGTGTCCTCTCCTAGTCATGCTTTGACAACAACTGGCAAGCCAGATCTGTCGGGACTAGTTGCTTCAGAATGGTTATCTATCTGTACAAGCAGACAACTAGCTTTCTTCTAAAGATCTAGCTATGGATCTATTACAGTGGGTTTGGTAGTTTATTTTGAAATTGTGTGCTCTTTCCCACTAGCCTTATTTTGACTGTTAGTAAGACTTAGAAAAGCAGCAATATCTCTGTTACCTTAGTCACTAAAGAATTTGCTATTGTTTCAGGAGCAGAATTCATTATTTTCCCCTCAAAATTAAATGTTATCCATTTCCCCTATGATATTGCTTGCGGTTAACTTTTTTTTCTTTTGTTCTAGAGATGAAGTGCATATGCTATGCTAAACTCGAGGAGAAAGAAGGAGCCTTGCCTTGGAGCAAGCACCAGTGTTCTGTAATATTCTGTAATTCCTCAGAACTCCTGCATGTGAAGGCAGGCACAGCAGCAGCAGTGCCTGTGTTCCCCAGTCGTGGCCGTGTGCATCAGTCATGCAGCGAGTGAGCCCTCAGCCAGAGCTGACAAGGCGTGTGCTGAATGAACCTGACACAACAAGGTTGGTAAAAGAAACCAGGTTATTTCCAATAGCTATCAACAGAAGTTTTGCAATGGGAAATGCTGCTCCTGCTCCTCCTTTGATTTGCCTCCCTGACTCAATTATTTACCTTTTTCCAAAGACTGGTTCTATAATCCCAGGAGCTGATATCTGAGATTGGTAGGAGAAGAGATTTGCTTCTGAGTTGTTGCTGTGATGCAAAGGAACCAACGGAGGGAAAAGCCACAGGGGTTGTGTGTTCCAGTTCAGGTCTTTGGAGTTAGCTGCATGTCTTCGTGATGTCTGAGAGAAATCTGAGAGATGACTTTGATGAAAAGCCCCTTACCTTGTCGAGGTCATGAGAGTAGGCTTCATGTTTGTGTCCATAATAGCTGGAGTCTCAAGTTTTTGACACTTGCCCAGTTTCTGTTCCTTCATCCAATTTGCAAGGAAGCATTAGAAAGGCAAATGTCCTTTGCTATTCTGCGTGGCAGTGGTGGCAGTCATTTAATTCTGTGCTTTTGGTTATGCAAACTTCATTTTAATTTTGCAGTGAGCTTGTATCAATATTATTTTTGTTGTCACGCACATCATTTTTGGTGACTGCTCTGTTTAAAGAAGTTTTTACTTGAGCAGGCCATCTGTTAACCTTACACCGAGAGAAAATGCTGTTGTGAGCTACTCTAATGAAATGAGAAAAATCATTTCCTGGTCTCCAGTTGTAGAGCAGTCTTCCTATCTTCTGTCAATAGGAGGATATTGAAGCACACAGGAAAATAGGTGTGTGCTTTTTTTTGCTGCCCTGCACTAGAGGCCCAGTGTTGTATTTTAGTGCAGCCAATTGTGATTAGGCAGTGATGTCAGAAGGTTTTATTTCCATTACAAGTTCTGTGTAGTGCATAAACTTTTCTTCACCATCAGAGAGTTAGCTCATTAGTCAGGTAGGAAGGTTGGGCACAGGAACCATGGGAAGACATTTTGAGTTTATGCCAGCCTGATCAGTAATGATTTTGATTTCATGAGTTAAGAAACATTCAGCTTAGGTGACGCGGTATTTTTCAGTACTGGTGGCTGAGTTTGTTCTCTTTTTGGATGCTTTGTCTTCCGTTTTCGGGTTAAGCATTTTGCACCTTGTACTCTGAGCTCTGCACTCCAGGCAGCTTCTCGGCCTCTCTTCTCTTGGCAGGGTTCTGGGGCTAATGGCCAGGACTGTTGCAGAGCAACTACATAAGCTCTGCTCAGCATGCTGTGGAAAGAACCGTGAGGGAGAGTTTTTGCTCACTGCAGGTTTAACTTGAGGACTTCAGGTGACTTGGGCAACGCTGAGCAGCTTGGAACTTCTGTACCTGGTAACTCCAGAGTAGTTGGAGCAAAGAGCTTTCAAAGGAGAAAGGACATTGCTGTCCCAAGAATATATACAAACAGTGAATGGGCTGTTGGCTAGATGTGCTTCAGTAGATGTACGTATCATCTCTGGCTGCCGGGGACACCTGTGCTGTGTCCGGACCCGCAGGCACCGCCTCCCCCTTCCTCCTCTCCTTCTGCCGGCACAGGGTTACCGGCCCCGGCCCATTCCCTGGCCGATCAGCCGCGGCCCTTACGCAGGCGCTGCGCGTGTAGGGGCTCGGCCGAATGGCGGCCGTGGCGCCAATCCTGATAGCGAGTGGGGGGACTGCGTTCGCGGCGCTAATTAGAGCTACCAATGGGGGCGGACGTTGTCCGCGGCGCCAAGCCGAATAGCCAGTGGCGGTGAGGCGGGGCGACTCTCGAAGCCGTTAGCGGCAGCGTGAGGGGGTTCCGGCTGCATGCGGCAGTTCAACTCCCGCCTGGAGCACTTGTCTCAACGGTCTGGACGTGGCCTGCATTTCCTTACAGTGCGCGAGACCTGAGCTGGTCTCCACTGGTCTTGGCATTGCCTCTGACAGTTACTGTTTCAACTGTCCCCTGAGGACGAAACGGTGCGGGCTGAGCTTGTTCTCTGCGCTCGTCTCAGCTTCCGCAGTGCGGTATGGGATCTGCTGACCAGGCTGCAGCTGTGGAAGCAGGTCTGGCCTCGACTGTTGGTAGGGAGCAGTGGGAACACAGCTGTGGGAGACAGTTCTAGCATAAACTGATCAATAGTAGTTAGCAGTTTATCAAAGGGAAGCAGGATGAGCACTGAGCTAAGAGAACTGACTAAAAAGATTTCGGTAAGCATTATTTCCTTTGACAGAAATAAGGACACTTGTGAGAGATGGAGATAACTTGTGAGATCA
Source organism: Bucco capensis (assembly GCA_013396975.1). Taxonomy (NCBI): domain Eukaryota; kingdom Metazoa; phylum Chordata; class Aves; order Piciformes; family Bucconidae; genus Bucco; species Bucco capensis. The sequence continues at coordinate 88,182 of VWZO01012985.1, forward strand.
GAGGTAGTAAGGAACATAAGTAAGTGCAGATTTCTGTTTACACAGCAGCTGGCATGAGAGGCACTGTAGTTACCAGTCTTAAGGATTACTGAGAGAATTCAGTGACTGTTTGAAATTAAAGATTGTTAGTATCTTTCTTGCTGTCACTGCACTGTATTTAGAGTTAACAATTGCAGTTGTTTCCCCTTTTTCTGTCTTGGACCAGCTCAACTTCTATTGACCAACGCTACTTGTTTCTTTATGACTTTGCAGTCTCTTTGAACTTTGTTGGGAACTCTGAGAAGCTCTGCCCTGATCAGGACTCTAGAGAGGGGGGGCAAACCTATACCATCTGATGTAATGTTCTTTTGTTTCCTTCAGTGTTTCTGTCTGGCTCCCAATCTCTTTTGTCCCAGGAAAGAATATAGTTGCCACGAAGATGGAGCATGCTGCTAAGGATATTTTATGTCTGACGTTTTTAGATACTTGGGTACTTAACATGCCTGTCATTTGCTTTCGCAATCTTTATGCTTTTCTGCAATAAATCAATCAAAAATTGTCTGAAGCTGTGCAAACTATCCCAATTAATGTACAAATGATAGGCTTTTCATTTCCAAGTGGATCTTTCAGTGAAAGGAAGCACCACTGGCTTGAGTGCTCTTTGCTTCTCCCACCTGGTGTAATAGCAGAAGGCTGCTAGAGGCAGCTGTTGCTATGTTGCTGTTCCCATAGCAGCTGGTTTGTTTACCTTCCAAGCTGTTCAGTTACACATTTAAAAAGAAACCATGTGCTTACTGCTGTGGAGATTGAGGCTGGAAGAAGGTTGGGAGCAGACCCCTCCCAGTGAAGCGAGGCAGAGCCTGTGGCACTTTGCCAGGGTTTGACCTTGGGAGCAGTCCAGGCTAGGAGCAGTATCAGCCAGGAGGTGTGTCAGAGAGGAGGGGGATTGCTTTAAGGGTATCTGTGCTGGAGAGGGGGAAAGCTGTGTGTTACTGAGGAACAACTGTGTGCATTTGGGGTGAGGAGTTGTCTCAGGAACACTGGATGAGCATAGTGGAAGAATAGGAAAATTGATAATCTGCTGTGATTTTGCATGTATTTAAGGCATTGGTTTCACACAACATTAAATAAGTGTCTCCAATGTGCATTGTACTTTGTTCTGCTTTTGCCTTTCCTAGGCTTTTCTGTTCCCTCTTTTACCTGCTGTATTTCCTCCTTCATTTTTTCTTTTTTCTTTTCCTTCATACTGACTGTATTTGTCTTTTTACAGTCTAGAGTTCATCCATCTTTCTAACCATATTCTTAAAAGGTAATTGCTTCTCCAACCTATGTGAAACTTTCTCTTTTACATTTGTCCATTTTATTCAGTTTTCTGTGAACGTCCATTTAGTAATTCCATCCTTTCTCACAGATCTCCTTTTCTTTCCTTTCTCTTCTGCCTCCTGTTGCAGACAGCCTACCTTTTTCTCTCGGTTTCACTTTCAAGCCTCTTATTCTCTCTTGCCCTAGCTTCCATTCCAAAATTCTTCTATTTCTTCATTCTTCCATTCCAAACTCTCTCCCCTCTACCTTAGCAAAATCTTGGGGAGCTTTGAGCAAGAAGTTTTGCCTTTTCATGCCTTTGTCATTTTGCAGGTAAAAGGGGCAAGAATTTTTTTCCCCCTCAAGGACCTGTCTTCTCCCCTTCCTGCTTCTGCAGCCAAATATAATGCTTCTCCTGTTTTCAGGTTCTGCATTCCAAGAACCAACCTGTGTTCTATCCAGAAACTTTCCAAAAAGCAATGGCTCGGCTGTTGGAAGCTCCACCCAAGTTTCATCCCTTAGAATGGGACATTGCAAACAAGATGCAGTGTGCCAGCACAGAGTCTCAGAAGTCCAGGTCAGAGCGCATGATAGCTGAGAGTCAGAGGCTGCTGGATGAGATAGAAAAGACAACTCGGAAAACCCGAAGCGATGTCAACAAGAAAATAGGTAATTCCATGTGTTCTGCAAGTGTTAAGATGTGTTAGTTGAGCTGTATGTTTAAGATGGACTTAGAAAATTAGTTGATAGTGAATGAGAACATACACAAATGCCATGCAGAGTCTTTATAAGAAATCAGTTACTTCTCCAGAACACACAGAAAGCTAATCCAACCAAACTGCCTGACACAGGGCTGCAAAACTCTCTCCACACGTTAGCCTACAGCACTGCATACACTCCACTATGGAGTAAGTCTGTTTTCAGCCATGTGTAAGATCTGACCCACAGTGCCCTGGCATATAGAGATTGAGTGCACCCTTAGTAAGTTTGCAGATGGCACCAAGCTGGGTGGCAGCATTAATCTGCTTGAGGGTAGGGAGGCTTTACAGAGAGGGATCTGGATAGGCTGGATCGCTGGGCCAATGCCAATGCCATGCAGTTCAATAAGGCCAAATGCCAGGTGCTGCACCTTGGCCATACCAACCCCCAGCAGTGCTCTAGACTTGGGGAGCAGTGGCTGGAGAGCTGCCAGGCAGAGAGGGACCTAGGGGTGCTGAGTGACAGCTGAACATGAGCCAGCAGCGTGCCCAGGTGGCCAAGAAGGCCAATGGCATTTTGGCCTGTATCACAAACAGTGTTATCCANAAGATCAGCTTGTAATAATACCTGTTTGCTGTTTTCATGCTGCAGAACAGAGGCAGGAAGAAATCAAATTCTGGAAAGAAGAATTAGATAACAAACTTGCACAAGTTGTTCATGAGACAGAGGTACTGTTGAGTTACAAAACCAGGCTGGAGAAATCTTTGGAGAGCTGCAAAGAGCCACTCCTCATTTCCCAAAAATGTCTCCTGAACAGGTGAGATGATTAAGAAGAAAAGCATTGAGGGAGAGGAAAAAAAAACCTAGGCAATGAACCTTCAACAAATAATTTTTGAAAACTGCCATGTAAGGACCTGTTTCTCTTGTTTTGCAGTGGAGTCACAGTCTCATCTAGGTGTTAAAACACTGGGGAACCAAGGCCATAAAGGAAAAACTTACCATCTGGCAAGGAAAAGGCTTCAATTTAGAAATCTGGGCTTTATCATCTTGTGTTAGCTGCAGGCATTTGAACAATGTAGCTAATGACTTTTCCTCTTTTTATTTAGGCAGAAGCGCGCTGGGATTGACTTAGTGCATGATGAAGTGGAACAGGAATTGGTGAAGGAAGCTGAAGTCCTCCAGGAGACTATTGCTTTGCTTGGACATACGTTGGAACAAACCAATGAGCAAATCAGGTGCAGAGGCAAAGAGCATAACTGAACACTGAATAGCAGATAAGTAGAACAGCATAATCCTGAGATGTAGGGTCAGGCTGAGCATAGGTCCAAAGTTACCTTTGGTGCTAAGCAGCTACAGAAGGTCAGTCCTAATTCATACCATTCCATCAGAAGTACTTACACATGATCTGTGATCTTTTCATGATCCGGTCCTGTGCCTTTAGTGGGAATTGTACCATCAGTTTCTGTGGAGACAGCTCATGCTTTAGATTTTAGGACTTTATAGCTAACAGTTCATACATGAAGAATTCCATAACAGCATTTGTATTGCCTAATGCATGTATGTGTTCATGTTAGGGATACCTGTGAGTGCCTGCACTCTGGCTTAGAGTCTGGTTGTTTCTCCTCCTAGACTAAACCGTTCAGCAAAATACAACCTGGAAATGGATCTGAAGGACAAGTTTGCAGCTTTGATGATTGATGATTACTGTGCTAGCTTGACAAATAACACTCCTGACATCAGATACGCTGATAACGCAGTGAAAATAGAAGGAAAGTAAGTGGTTATTTAGTTCAATGGACGTATAATTGTACAGCTAGTATGAGCTATTCTAGTAATACCAAGATGAATTTTGTGTGATCTGTCCATCATCTGTCTGTAGATTGGTTTTTATACTTCTGTCCATCACTTTAGTATCTGTTTAATATGTCTGAAATGAGCCACAATAGTGATGTTCCCAGTGAACTGCAGTTTAGTAGAAGCTTTTGAGGCTCACAGTTTAGCTAAGGAAAGATGTCACACATTACTGCTCTGTGACTTTAGCAAATCCATTTCCATCCTGCCCTTGTCTACTTTGTTCTGGAATGTGTGTGATAGAGAGGGTCTGTATTTTCTATCTGTAGAATTCCCAGCACAGCTGGCACTCAGTGGGATGTGCAGTTAATAGTACTGCTTTTTTCTTGGTGTTGTGGAGCAAATGAGACATTTATGAAATCAGAGGGCCTGATGCTGCCATTTGATGACCTTTTATTTTGAATCTCTTTCAGTTTTGTTAGCCCTGAAGACTGGAGAGATTTTTCAAACATAAATGTTCAGAAGGCTGAGAAGCAGAGAACCAACTCTTTGGCACTGAGGGCCCTGATTGATGGCATCCTCTCACGGGCAGCGAGTGACATGCGCAAGCAATGCGAGACAGTCAATGTCACTTTTAGAAACAGGGTGAAGGAAGTCAAGGATGCCAAGCACAAGCTAGAGACACTCCTGGCAATGGTAAGTGGTAAGGGATGGCCAGCAAAAAAGTGGAAACAATGGGCTTGGGTCATCTATCCATTTTCTCAGTCCAGTGGCTTGAGCTATTTTGCTTTAAGCTTTTTACCTTTGCAATATTGGCAACTCCTGCCACATTTTCCTTTCCCTCCCACAAAGTCGTCCTAGATTTTTTTTTTTCTTAAGCTCTGCATGCACCACTACAGAGGTGAATTTCTGGAATCACTGACCTGATGTAAGTGTTGCTGTAGATATCAGTAAAGTCAGGATTTCCCTTTTGATTTCAGTCATGTGGGGCTCCTGGAGAATTTTCATGACTGTGATATAAAAACATAGTAACTTATAAAATCAAGATCAATGTGCTTAAAATTTACTACATGAAAACTGAGTGTTAACATGAAAAATTAATTGCTGAGTGTAAATCTCCAGTTTCACTCAGAACAGTGTCACCTGCTTTTCAATGATGGAATCATGATCCTGGCTAACCTTTGCAAAATAACCTTTGATGAAGTAACATGTCGACATGAGTATTACTGTGATAGTTATTACTATAATTATTGAAGATGGTGATTTCACCCAGTGTATGAGACAGTGTGCAGCACTTCTTTCTGTTGGATTTGTTAAGGTGTTGGATGAGACTGCCGCACAGGAGAAGAACATTGCTACCTTGAAGAAAGCAATTGCTGATAAAGAAGGACCTGTTAAAGTGGCTCAAGCCCGCTTGGAAGCAAGAAACCGTCGCCCCAATGTGGAGTTGTGTTATGACACAGTGCAATACAGGCTCATCAGTGAAGTTCAAGAGATTACAAAAAATATTCAAAGGCAAGTGGAAATGATGAAAGAGGAAAATCTGTGGTATATATTACTGGGTTATTTCAGTAAGTTAATGTTATGTGTCAGCTGTTCTCCCTGATAGCTTGGGTATTGCTTTCCCTTAAAGGCAGGACACTTTAAGGGAAGCTGCATGGGCACTGTCTCTCTGCGAATCCCTTTCTATCTTTTTTTCTTTGCTCAGAATTCTTATCCCACATGAAAAAACCCTTATCTGTCTTTTCAATTAATACTTCTCTGTATTGTCCCTGTTAGATTAAAGGACACACTGGCACAGGCTGAGGCAACGTTGAAAGGTCTGAGTCGCCGACAGCTTTCCTTGGAGGAGGAGATCCAGGTCAAGGAGAATACGTTGTACATTGATGAAGTGCTCTGCATGCAAATGAGAGAGTCTATTTCCATTAACAACTTCTGAAGCCATCACACTGAGAGATGTGTATGCTGCAAAGATCAGATTCTGCTGAAATTTTATTGACAAACCTCCAGGTTTATTGGTTTGGCTCAATACTGTCCTGGTTGTAGTTGTGCAAGGTAATTAAAACACATCTATTTACAGCTATCTGTTTCACAGCTATTTATGCTCTAGAATGCCTAATGAAATCTCCCATTCGGCAATAAAATTCTAGAATAAGAAGAAATGTTTCTTCTTTCGTGTTCCATGTTGTTTATCTCGCATGCAGCCAATAATATCCTTTACCACTGAAAGGAGTAGAAGCTGTGGCAGCTGAAGCAGAAGCCTCCTCGTAAGTCACTTTGTGGAAAGCTGGGCAAGTGGGACGGGTGACTTTTGGGATTAGCCATCATATGTTCTGTTGTTAACATCTGCTGTTAAGAACTAGGCACAGGATGTATATCAAATTTTACAGGAGGCAGGGACTGGTGATACACTGAATAGTGCATCTGACTGCATCTGAGTCAAGATCCAGACAAGGCTGACTTTGGGCTAAGCAATTCCTTATCCCATGTCTCAGTTTCCCTGTTTGCAAAATGGAAACAATGAGACGAGGTATTTGAAACTCTCCTGTGAGAAGTGCTGAAAACAGAAGAGGACATTCTTTTTCAGAGATGCCTGTAAGGTTGGAAGAGGGCACACTGCTTCCTTTGGTTCTGATAAAGCGAGCCCTGACTGCATTTTTCCGGCAGTCTGATTCCAGGTACTGGATGCTCAGGGACAGTAGATGACAGCTACACTTAGCCAGGTGTGAAAGAAGATCTTTGATAGTCAGCTGAAATTTTGGGCAGCGCCACTACTGAAAGGATTTGATAAGGTAATCTCAAGGTGCTCCAAATACTTGCCATATTTCTTGACATATCCCAGTCCACACTGAAACTCTCATGTGTGCCAGTGGTGGGTGGACAGAGAATGTGATGGTTCTCCTTCTCCAGAAGGATCCTGAATACATGACCCAGCTCCCCTGAACACAGACCGAGGCAGCCTGCAATCTATTATCATCTAACCAGTGGAAGCATGCCTCAGACAGACAACAGCTAGATGATCCCAGGAGCACTACGCAGGTTTATTGTTGCCTTCCAGTGAGAAGACAGGTTTTCACTTCTCTTCTGGATGTTGAGGCAAACCTATGTGAAGAAAGATGTACTAGATGATGATGTGCTCTACTAAACTCAATGAGAAAGAAGGAGCCTGCTACGCCTTGGAGCAAGGACCAGTGTTCTGTAATATTCTGTAATTCCTCAGAACTCCTGCATGTGAAGGCAGGCACAGCAAGCAGCAGTGCCTGTGTTCCCCAGTCGTGGCCGTGTGCATCAGTCATGCAGCGAGTGAGCCCTCAGCCAGAGCTGACAAGGCGTGTGCTGAATGAACCTGACACAACAAGGTTGGTAAAAGAAACCAGGTTATTTCCAATAGCTATCAACACAGAAGTTTTGCAATGGGAAATGCTGCTCCTGCTCCTCCTTTGATTTGCCTCCCTGACTCAATTATTTACCTTTTTCCAAAGACTGGTTCTATAATCCCAGGAGCTGATATCTGAGATTGGTAGGAGAAGAGGTTTGCTTCTGAGTTGTTGCTGTGATGCAAAGGAAGCAACGGAGGGAAAAGCCACAGGGGTTGTGTGTTCCAGTTCAGGTCTTTGGAGTTAGCTGCATGTCTTCGTGATGTCTGAGAGATGACTTTGATGAAAAGCCCCTTGCCTTGTGGAGGTCATGAACCTGCCAGAGGTGAGATGTGAAAGCAGGGTCCTAAAGGGTTGATGCTTGTGTTGCACATTGCTCAGAGATGAGCAGAGCAGACTGCAGCGTACCCCAAATTAAAGCCTGTGTGATGTACTCCGTTCAGTTACTCCTGGGATTAAACTCCAAGCCTCCAAGTAACACACTCGTCCATCTGTGGTAGCTTTGTCTTACACATAGAGTAGGCTTCATGTTTGTGTCCATAATAGCTGGAGTCTCAAGTTTTTGACACTTGCCCAGTTTCTGTTCCTTCATCCAATTTGCAAGGAAGCATTAGAAAGGCAAATGTCCTTTGCTATTCTGCGTGGCAGTGGTGGCAGTCATTTAATTCTGTGCTTTTGGTTATGCAAACTCCGTTTTAATTTTGCAGTGAGCTTGTATCAATATTATTTTTGTTGTCACGCACATCATTTTTGGTGACTGCTCTGTTTAAAGAAGTTTTTACTTGAGCAGGCCATCTGTTAACCTTACACCGAGAGAAAATGCTGTTGTGAGCTACTCTAATGAAATGAGAAATATCATTTCCTGGTCTCCAGTTGTAGAGCAGTCTTCCTATCTTCTGTCAATAGGAGGATATTGAAGCACACAGGAAAATAGGTGTGTGCTTTTTTTTGCTGCCCTGCACTAGAGGCCCAGTGTTGTATTTTAGTGCAGCCAATTGTGATTAGGCAGTGATGTCAGAAGGTTTTATTTCCATTACAAGTTCTGTGTAGTGCATAAACTTTTCTTCACCATCAGAGAGTTAGCTCATTAGTCAGGTAGGAAGGTTTGGCACAGGAACCATGGGAAGACATTTTGAGTTTATGCCAGCCTGATCAGTAATGATTTTGATTTCATGAGTTAAGAAAGGAGAAACGTGGTGGGAATTTAGAAAACTGGTAAATAACTCTGTTCTGTCATTTGGGATGAAGCCACTAGAATGGCTGAATGGAAGGAGGAGTGATAGTGGATAGAAAAGTCTGGAGGAATGAGAGAGGGAAAAATGTGTGTGAAACCAAGGAAGAGCAAGGAAGGACTCTGGCTTTGTGAGCTCTTCAGATGGGAGACTTTTGTGAGGGGAAGGAGAGAAACGGGAAATTGCCTATGACCTGTCAAATGATGTAGGTCCAAGGAAAGTGTTTGAGGGATCTGATTGTATTGGCATTGTGTGGTGTAAGCTGTTCAGGTGGGAATGTCCTAAGCCCAGACGAAGGGCATATTAGCCTTCCTAATAGGAGATGGAGAATAGATACAAAAGGTTCTGGCGTGGAGATGCTGTGGAGTGGGTCTGGAGTTGTCCAGGCCAGTTCCTGCTCAGTGCATGTGTGTACAGATATGAGGGACGAACAGAGCAAAAGCAGCCAAGGGGTAGCTCTGAGAGGTAAACTTCTGCAGCTTTCCTACTTCTCCAGCCTTTGTTTACCTCAACAGGTGGGTGAGGACAGCATCCAGCACTATGTTGAGGCAGCATCTGTGTGAGTGTGTTGGAGCCCACCCTGCTCTCTTCCCTCTTGACTAGTGCTCTCAGTGACAAAGATAAGGATCAGCACCAGGTCTTTTATTGCAGTGTTTTCCCCTAACAATCCCCAGTGGATGTGGAGCCTAACCTCCAGATGGAAGTGCTGAAAACATTGATAGTGCTATTCCACAGCTGTCATCTTTTGCAGTAGAAGGGCTCTTAATCCTGCAGTACCCTCTGTGTGGTAGACTTACTTTCAGTCCATGGTGTAAAGGTTGAGCATGGGGTTTTTTTGGTGGGGGTTTTTTGTTTGTTTTTTTTATTTTTTGGAAGAACCTGCTGAATGTGACCCAGCATGATGTGCTTGCCCTTACAAGTTATAGGAACTTCTGGCATTATTTAATTAACCAGTTGTTCTGCAAGCTTACTCAGACTTGAAAGAGAGAAACTTAATTAAATGAAACAAAGCTTTTTCCCTCCCACACATGTTCTGGGCTCTTTTACTTCTTCTGAGAGATAACAGAAAGACTATGAATAACAGGTGCAGTTTGTTTTGTTGTTGTTGACCTGTTGCAGAAGGCAAAGGACCATGTACAGGTGCATCAGAGGAAGATGACATGTGGGTGTTTGAAGTGAGAGGGGTTTCATTTAAACTCCTCTGTTAGTTGGTGAAAGGATGAAAACATCATGGATTCAGTGTTGCCTGTTGCAGGTCCAGATAGTTTGGACTAAAAGTGCTGATATTTGAGTTGAAACCATATCAAAACGGACAAAAGTGATAAAAGAGGTTTGGGTTCAGTTCTCAGTTTATCCAAAGGCTTTTTGTAGCTAACCACCTTAAGCTGTGTAACTCCTTGGTACCTTACAATGTGATTCAGCAGCAGCAAAGTGTTTTCTGCCAGCCCAAAGTGACTGTTCAGTTTTACTGCTCAACCTGTGCACACGCCTGTGTGCTTTTGACAGCACAGTCACACATTTAAAGTGATTGTTTTGTCTGGCTACAGATGGAGAGCATTGTGTAAAATCATAGCCTTGTCCTAATGTGGGTTATCTGCCTCCTTTCAGCTGGAGCTATTCCTGAAGCAGCTTATGCCTTCCCTCTCCTAATACAGCTCCAGTTCTAGTCTTGTGGCTGTGCTGGAGAGGTTTATGGAGAGAGACATAGTGACGGGAAAGGCAATTCCCTTCTACTCTGCTACATGCTACATGCCTTTATGTGTTTGTCATCTGCAAGTGACACAGCATATATCTATGTAGACATCATTTACAGTGTGCTAGGCTCCATTCACCAGCAGAACTCTCATAACTACTTTTACCATGTGATTTTTAGGGTAAGGGAAAGTGAGTGGCATGAAAATGCTTAATAAAAGCAAGAAATGCCTTTGTCCTCTGGAGCAGTTCTGCCATCAATTGAAATTGAAGTTGATTAAACACAATTTGTTCCTAATTAAAATGAAAAATTATAAAGAATTAAAAATAAGCAAATATTTTGTCCAGATAGTTTGCCAGATACTAAAAATGGAATTCTCCAGAATGAACTTTATTCCATTTTTTCTTTCTAAAAATTACTACTCTCTTTTCCTATCCCCCTTGCTTTGCCATCTAATTCCTTACAGCATTATGAGTAGGTAGAAGGTGTAGTGTTAGTTCATTAAACATTTTGTCGTGACTTGTGTTTGTGCAAGCAGCGCTTGGTACACCTTTGTTGAATCTTCATTAACCTGTTCTGGTCTCATTGGCATTCTCTTGTTAGTATTCAGTTATGTGTCTGCTAACAGTTTACCACCCTAATCATTTTTCCATTATCCTGTTTCTGTTTAGCTAATGCTTTTAGCCTTGAATATTCTTATAATGTTGTATTTCTATGAAACAAAATTTTGCATCAAGTATTCCTAAGAGCAAAGCCCTCTAATCAGGCAGGTGAAAGTCATTAGTGTAATGTTTCAAGGAGCCTTTCTTTGATGCAAACGAATTAATTTGGCCCCATTGCAAAATTGTCCTAACTGTAATGGGAGCTAGAATCTAATAAGATAAAAGAAACTCAGAGGAGAAAAACATCTGTCATGAGAACACAGCAAGATGAGCAGCTTTGCCAGTCTTGGAACCGATGACGTGTTTTACAACTCCAAGGCTGAACATGTTACAAGTGCTGGTGTGTTTCAAGTAGCTGCTGTGAACTGCTGGGTTTACATTGCTTGCTGGTTTTCATCCTTAGAACAGAAAGTAACTGTAATTTGATTTGCTTTGTTCATGCTGACCAGTGGTCAGTGTTGGTGCCCAGAGCAGACTGATTTGCTGTGTGAACTCTTTTTCTGTGGAAACACCAGGAATCCAGTAGATTTCAGTAGAAGTCTGCAGGCTGAGAACAGTCCTCCGAGCTCATTTCTCTTTGTGGAACATTACAGATTATCTTGAAAAGAAAAATCTGGCCATGTCCTCTTTTTCGGAAAGGCTGCAAGTTCACACCTAGGAGATGAAACGACGGCAAAACCCCTGCTGTAACAGGCAGACCCAGTGTCTTCCCTGGTTATTCGGACCTTAGAGTCAGCTCCTGATTTCCCTTGGCCTTGCTGTTTTTAAGGTGTGTGAAATATGTGGAATGCTGTCTTTCTGCTGCTTATGTTTGAGAAATCTAATGCTGGATGAACTTCATAAATGAATATGAATGTGGTAGAGACTGTTTCCTGGTTCAGCCTGCCGGTAAAGCTGAAGCTCCAGAAGAGCTGTCTTTCTGTTTTTGGAGTGGATCAAAGTCAGCTGAATTCTGAGCTGTGCTTACCCATCTCATTAGCAAGTACAAAGCTTTCTCCTTTGTTAGCTTGTTCCACCTCACTTTGAATGCAAATATGTTGCTGTTACAGTAATTAGGCCAACAGGCTGAGGTTAACAAACAGTCACTTCTCTTATCAGCAGGCTGTTTTATGCCTTGGACTATTTTGCTTTGTGTTTGCCTCTGTTGTGAAAGAACTGGGTAATTCTTGAGGTTTTTAAAATGGAAATGATAGTACTGTAGAAATAGTGCTAACAGGATGGTTCCTGAATGACTAGAGACCACTTCTACTCCACTTCCTGCTGAAAGGATGGAAAAGTGTGGAGACCTGGTCAGAAATAATCCCTGGGTTTGGACTGCTGTTCCTCTGAATGTTCCTCTCAGAGTGGCTGTTTTCAGTGCTGGTGGCTGAGGTTGCCTCTGTTCTCTTTTTGGAGGTTTTGCCCTTCATATTCAGGTTAGGCATTTTGCATCCTGTACTGTGAGCTCTCTGCAGCTCACAGGAATGGCACTTCTGGGGCCAGGAGCTCTGAGCTTCAGGCATCTTCTCAGCCTCTCTCCCCTTGGCAGGCCTTTGGTGCTGATGGGCAGGATTGGTGCAGTGCAGCTATGTAAGCTCTGTTCAGCCTGCTGTGGAAGGAGCTGTGAGGCTCCCTTTCAGCCTTGCTTTTGCTACCAGCAGGTCATGCTGTGCCTGGTCATGTCACTCAGCTTGACCTCAGACCTGCTTGTCACCGGGGCCTTGTCTGGAGATCTGTTGGCTGCAGCTGGGTGCCATCCCCAGGCCTGCCCTGCTCCCCGTGCTCGGGCACAGTGGCAGTGCCCACCTGCCTGGCTGTTGTCTTTGCACCAGCAACCATGAGCAGGGCTGCAGAGTCCTGCAGGAGGGATGTGGGGGTGTGACCCTTCTGCTGTATCACCTGGGTAGTGGTTGGACCATCCTGCCAGGAGGCCAAGATGGGTGAGCAAGCCTGAACAGAAGAGTGTTTGTAAGAGTGGAGTTGTGCTACTGGAAATGCAGTATTTCCTTGTCCTCTCTTAAGCTGGACTGTATTTCCAGGCAGTATGTAGGTCAGTTTGGCAAGCCTTTCTCCTTGCCTTTCTCTGTCCCCCGTTGATGATTGTTGCTGAATGAAATCCTGTTTGCTGTAGTAACAGGAAGAGTTTTCTCTGAGTGGTGCAGGACTGGAGCCCTGTTGTTTCCTGCAAGTTTGACTTGAGGACCTGAGGTGACTTAGCCAGCGCTGAACAGGTAAGAAAAAAACTGAAGTTTTGTACAAATTAAATCCAGAGTAGTTGGAGCAAAGAGCTTCTTCAGGTCTTTGGTTCCCAGTCAGGCAACACCTTTGTTTGAAATGCAACTGATATTAAATTTGTGAAATCATATTTACTGGTGAAAACAAATTGGAGCATGGTTTCCCCTTTGCCCCAGCAAAGTCTAACTAACCTTTTGTAGAAAGCTTGCAAAGGTTTTGTTAGGAAAAACAATGCCTTGTTTACTCAGAGCAGGATGTAACTCATGTCAGTCACTATTTTATTTATCTCTTATGAAAAGAAAAATATTACCTGCCTCAAATGAAAGGGCTACTATTATTTCTTTAAACAATCCAGAGCAAATGTACAAACAGTAGATGGACTGTTGGCTAGATGTGCTTCAGTAGATTTACACTTCATCACATCACTGGCTTTTCAAAATGAGCCTGCTTCAAGGCTATTGATACTACAGCTGGCTCAGCCATGCTGAGTGGGTAATTTGCATGGTTGGGTCTTGCATTTTTCACTGGAAAAAGATATCTGTACATGTTTTCAATCATTGTGTATCTATATGAGGGCATGGATAAAATGCAAACAGAATATGAGGAAGATCTGCAAAACCTATACTGGAAACAGTCTGCTTCAAAGGGCTGCATGGTGTTCATCTTTCCTCTTCCCTGCAACTGCCATAGTGCTTGCCTAAGTGCTGCACAATCCTTGAAGGTATAACTTGTCTGCAGCAGTTAATTAACAGAAAGGCAGAGGGCTGTGATTAGAATTTGCAGTAGTCTCTCCTAGAGAAGGTAATTATGATTAGAGAAGACTTTAGTATTAAGTCAAATATGTTTTGTTCAGGGATTTAACACTTTATACCTTTTCCTGGAAAAGCTTTAAGTGGCCACAGTACCTCAGGCAAATCCTCCTGGTTGAAAAGCCAGATAGCCTAAATGATGTCCAAGGGGTGGCCAAGAAGGCGGATATGCCTTCAGAAGTGATGTTGTGAAATTACCTCATTGGAGAGTCCAGCACTTTCTCCTACCCGGGAGGCAGAAGGGGTAATTTACACTGATAACCTTGATGGGATTGAGAAGACTTTAGGGCTGACTGATTCTCTCCTGGCTGTGTTCAGGTAGATAATCTTATCTTTCAGGAGAAGATTAATATCCTTGCAGATCATTCCCAACCTGCCTTTCTCTGGCTCTTGCCTCACCAGTTGTCAGTTGAACAAAATCACCCTCTGGCTGTCTCTCCCCAGCACTGGAGCACTTGGTAGCCCTTGTACTACACTAACTTTTCCTTTTTCTGTTTGTTTTTGTGTGTGTTCTTGTTTTCTTTTTTTCCCTTTCTCTCAGACCAGTTTGATTCCTCAAACTGTTGATAGATACAAGACTTGTGCTGTGTCCTTACATATTTTACTTGTGACCCATGGAGAGCAAACTTTCTCAGAGTGGGAGGAAGAGGAAGCATAGACCAGAAGGTTTATAGTGTCTGTTTTACAGAGAGTGAAAAGTGAGTCCCTTTAGTGTATGGCTCTCTAGGGAGGGGAAGATCTGGAGGTGTGACAGTTTGTTTTTAATAATTCTCAGCCTAAAAATTTCCAGAGCATGTATCTTTGAATGTGTACCCACAAGTCTTAGAACCATGATCTGGTTGCAAACTCTGCTGTCAAGTTCCTGCTTTGCAAAATAAACCAGAAGCCCCCCAAAAAACAGAGAAGAGTCACCTCTGAGTTAGCAGCTGAGAAGCAGGAATAGTTACAGCCTCTTCTGGAGCCTCTTGATGTTCCTGGAGCTGCTCCAGCAAAGGGCCCAGAAAAGACAGGACTTCTCAGTCTAACACCACTCTCTCACTTGGGTCTGGAGGCTGCTGAAAAGATGCATTTAGTGAGGGGTTATGAGTGAATGATGTAATTGAAAGCCGGCTCTAGTAGACTTAGTGGTGAGTGCTATCACAGTTGCTGTGCCAATGCAGCAGGCTTTGCGGCAGCCATGCGTGGCAAAGAACTCTTACAAAATGTGTGATCAGCTTGACCCACTTTTGAGCAAGGTCAGACTTGTACTCGAGCCTCAGGTGCTGATTATCTGTCTGGAGGACTTTTTCTGTATGAGAGGCTATATGTGAGAAATCTCCTCTGGGCTTTTTGTATTGCCTTATCTCTCATGAGATAAGGAGAGGCCTGTTTCTCTAAGATGTCAGCACCCCAGGTTGTCCTTGTCCTTCAGAACTCCTTCCCACCTCAGGGTCTATGTACTTGTGACATCCCACTGAAAACTTGGGGCCTCTCTCTTTTCCTCAGTGTTCCTGCAGTCCAACTCTGTGACAATGTAGATATTTTCTGGGTCGGTCTTTGTTTGAGCTGCCTCCTCCCAGGATGAGCTGAGTAGCACCTATGCATGTTGTTATCCTGTTTGAATTGCACTCCATACCTCATTGTTAGTAGTGTTGCTGTGCTGCATTGCTCTTGTCAGTGGTGAGGGGCCACTGTTCTTAAACAGTAGGATATGCTGCTAGCTTTTGGGAGAAGATAGAAATGTCCCACTGTCAATGAAACCCCAAAGCAGCAGTTTTGCTTGTGACAGTGATGGTTTTCTGAAACCCTGCAACTCTGAAACTGTAAAGATGCAGCTTTCAGATGAAACCTTTTAAAATGTTTTCCTGTAAAACTATCTGCAGATTCACATGAGCTGAAAACCCTATGTGGAGAAGGGCAGAGCAGGCTCCAGTGAGCACCCAGTGAAAACTGGGTAATTGAGTCAGTTCATGCTTTGTGGTTCTGTGCTTTCAGACTACAGGGCATTGGCTGTGGTGAACAAGCCCTTCTTACTAAATCAGTGGATCAGCTTCAGTCTGCTCCCCAAAATTCTGGGCACCATAGTTACCTCTTTATGTAATTAATTAATTTCATATTAGGTTAAATTTGTCCTGGCTGTTACTGTACTGCTCACATTGTAACACTGCTTACAGGCCAAGCTGACTGTGGGCTCTGCAGTGTTAGGTATGAGGAGAAGGATGAGCAGTGTCCCAGAAAGCTCCTGCTCAAATTGGAAATGACAGGGTGAGGATGGGAGGCAAGGACACTCCTGTCTGTTTATCAGACTAAGTCCTTGGAGGTAGGAAGTGCCCTTAAACCTGGCATAGCTGGCAGCTCAGTTTATATCCCTGCCATGGCTCCTGTATGTCTTGAAGCTTGTGTGCTTCTGCTGAGCTTAGCTTCACCATCTTGTGTCTTAGTGTGGCAACGTGGACTAGCTTGTGCCTTTCCTTGTGCTTCAAGTCTTCAGGTACCTGTCAAAGCTAACCAAACCACTGCATCTCTTGTCTCCTGAGGACAGAAGCTTCAAAAGGGGTTTTCCTAAGTGGTTGGGCGGCTGGCTCTTCTTTGAGCATCCCTACAGATCTGGGCTGTTAGGGGAAGATGTCTGTATCCCTTAACACTAAAATAATCCATCTGTATATACCAAGAATATATTGGCTTTCCCAGTGTATCTTGTGAAAGCCTTTGAAGGAGAGGGAAAGGCTGATCTGAGTAAAAGTGAAACACAAGTAATCCTTCATTCACCGTTAAAGTGACTTGAGCTCAGCTGTCTTCTGTTGCCTGAGGAAATGTGAGAATTGTATCTTGTGTTTTCTTTCAGATTTGGTCAAGGATGAGCACAACATTTTGACAGCAAAGAAAGCATGGGAATTTCAGCTTGGCTGCTATCAGGAAGTATTGGAAACAGCTTGAGCGATGATTTCCAAATCAAAGATACCAGTCTGCAATGGGAATGCTTCTAGAGGCCTCCCTAGTGAGTAATTAAAAAAATCTCCCATGTCCAGAATGACATATTAATCCTTATTATTGCTGCATTTGAGCTAGGGAAAGCTGACAGATTAGTCATATTTTATCATATATATCTTCATGTGCCTTTGTTTATGGATTCATTATTAATATCAGGTTCTCATGCATAATATATACTGGGTAAAGATCCTACAAATTGTTTGCTTTTTGAGTCAGCCTGTCAGATGGAGAGATCTATTCTGCAAGAAGGAAGTGTCTGTTGTAGAGCTAAGTCATATAGCAAATAAATAATGTATTTTCTTTATGAAGGGAAAACTGAAGCGTCTGATCATGAAATATATATCATTAGCAAACTGCAACAAACTGACTTTTTCAGCTATGTCATCACTTTCCATCCCATGCTGTGTCTAAGGGGCAGAGCTAGTCACCCTCAGTCCTCATAGAAACAGGATTGTTTGAAGTTCAGTGTCTCATAGGAAGATGGAAGACACTGACAGCATTGGAGATGTGACTGTGTCTGCCGTGGTGAGGTGTTAGCTTGCATATTGGCTTCATCAGTATAATATATCATTTGTGTTATACCAGTGTCTAAGAGATCTGGAATCAAGGTTTCAATATTTTAGGCAGTGAAGAGAAAAATACTGGAGACACTTAAGTAAATTAGGGTAAAACTAGTTGTTGCTGATTTTGAGCATTTCTTTAAAAGGTACATTTGTTAGGAACATAACAAAAGACTAGAAGCTCTGCTCTTGGGCAGTCCTGTTCCCAACACAAAAATAACCAATATCTCTTCCTCCAGACCCTTAAAGCCTCCAGGGGATTATGTTCCTGAGGAACATTTTGGCTTTTCCTGCTGTGTATCACAAATCCCCTTATCTCTGACCTGAGAGGAGACAGTGAGGATTTGGCTTATTGGAGTCTAAAAACCATGATAGTTTCTAAAATATAACTGTATGTCTAGATCCATATAGAAAATAAATGATGGCCTGAAATATGAAAATATATAGTTCCCTGCTAATTGTAATGTGTTATTCTTCCTGTATGTGCAGGAGTTTTTTTAGAAAAGAAGTAGTGTGCTGCAATTTAGTTTCACAGCAACAAATGCACTGTCAGGCCCCTCTGCCTCCTCTTCGAGTGACCAAGGAGAGGTGTAAAGTCAGGTGGGAAAGGATCTCTTTTTGTGTCGGTTGTTTTGGAGTGGTTGTTGGCTGTCCCTGAGTACTCCAGTGTTCAGTAACGTGCTTTCAGCAGGTATTATGAAGAGGATTGAGGAGCCCTTTCCTCGGCGGGGTCTGGCAGTGCTTCCCCGCCTCCCTCCTGCCGCCTCCGCCCCCGCGGAGGGCGCTTAGGGGCGGCTCTCGCCCCTCCATAAAGCGGCGCGGCGGCGAGTGCCGGGTGTTGCCGACCGACGGCCTGCGTGCTTCGGCCCGGCCCGGCCATGCANAGAGATCAGGGAAAAATCAGCACTTCTGTATTGGCTGCAGTTATTGAAACTGCAGTGTAAGAAGTCACTGTAATTCCTTGTGAAAACAGGAACACTGGCTGTAGTGGAGTAAAGGTTCACTAACGTTTGTTTTGCCGGATATCTCAGAATTTGGAAGCTAAAGAAACTGTTCAGCACAGCTTTTTGTTTACTGTCTGATAAATAAAACTAAGGAATACCTTTGGTGTGGCTAAAAAATTTCCCTGTAATGAGACTTGAAATAGTGGCCACATATTACAAGATCATGTTTTCATCCTTCCCTAGTAAGAAGTGTGTCAAAAGGACAGTGAGAAAGTAAGCAGCTACTTAAAGAGGGAGGAGGATTTTAAATACCTGTTGAGACTTATCAAGTACAATTAATGACAATCTGTGTCAAACACATTTTTAAAGATTTTTTGGTATTCACTTCATGGCTCAAAAATGTGATTTCCATAAGGTGAACATATTTGAATAGTTTTAAATCTTGGCTATTTTTTGATATAAAGAACTAAAGCACAGGATATGCACCCTCAAATATCTCTCTCACAGCCAATATTCTTTGGGGAGGGGGAGAAAAGGAAGGTAATTGCTATGTGCTTAAAAGGAGCAATCTTTAACCAGAAGACACTTAGATATCTAAGGGCTTGAAAGTATCCCTCTGTTTATTTTCATTAAGACTTGAGTCAGGTTGATGAAAAATCATTTAATGGTTTACCTCACTAGTAACAAGCATCAATGCAGTATTAATTTCCCCTTCACCCTCCAAAGAGCTCAAATGTGTTACTATGCAAAGGAAGAGTGTCAGATTTGATTAGAGCTGAATTACTGATACAGAATAGGGTGAAAGTGAAGGTGCAACTGTCAGAGGAGAAAGATTTGTTTTGCATTACCATTTTCTCTTGTTGTCTTGCACCAAAATGATTGCTGCCTTAATGAAGACCTGTTTTCTGTCCGTTTTTAAATTGAAAGCAAAAGGTTCTTGGTTTTGGCTTAAAGATGTAAGTGATGTGTGTTTGGCATTGTAGGTATCTGAATTTCTCTTCTGCAGCTTTTTCAAATTCGTAAGTCAGAGGCCAGGTTTAGAACTTAACATTAGAACACTGTGTGGTCTGTTGTGTTTTCTTCATTCATTAAATGTGTTAGTTTATGATTGCTGTCACCTGATCCTAAACACAGTGTTACCTGAACTAACAAAGTACACAATATGAACATGCATCCTCAAGGTGTGTAGTTTGTCCTAGCTGTGCACTGTACCATATTGCATACGACTCATAAGCTCATTGCCAAATCTTATAAGCTGGTCTTTTCTTAACTTGGTGATCTGAATGTGGAATCAAGCCAGCATGCTGTGCATAAGCTGTGTATATAAAACAGTCCAGCATTTTTTGCCTTCAAAGACCATTATCTAATTCTATTTGTAGGGGAGACCTCTTTGCATCTGGCTTCTATGGCAGTATCACCTGAACAGGATTTGACTCACACAAATGATGATCTCAGCATTTGAGAGAACAACTGATAACCTATATGTAATTGTGGGGTTATTAGCTTCTTTTCTGCCTGTTCCTGGCTCCTGTGATCCTGATCTGATGCTAACTGAAGTGAGCTGTGAAGCCTGCACACTGCTCAGCAGAACCTGGATTGGGTCTTGGACACTTTGAGCGGATAATATGGTGTCTGGACTCAAGCTGATGGAGATCAGTGGCTTTGTTGGATCAGAAACAGTGTGTTAGACTAACACTGTTGTCCAGGCTAATCATACAGTGACAGCTTATTAGAGGTGGAGACCCAGTCAGAAATCCAGACATTTCCATTAGAATCAGTGGGCTTGGAGCAAGACCTGTTCCATGGGATAACACCTCAATGCCCTAAAAAGCTCACATCTAGAAACTTGGATGAAACCTTTCTTAGAGTAGCATCAAATATCTGCCTTATTGTAAACCAACCACTCAACTGAAAATGAAACTAATTTCATTGTTTTGTGATGCAGATTACCTTCTTCATCTGAAAGGTAAATGGCAACGTTTTGATAAAGATAGGTTATTTTTTTGTTTGTTTATTTGAAGACATGTGAGGCACAGCCTGTACTTCTAAGCCTTGTGGTTTTTCTTTACTTTGCATTTTCCACAGTCTTAATTGTTTTGGTATTATTTGTGTTTATGGCCTAACTATGTGTAGCTGGAGAGTATGGTCTGTGATATCCACTGATTCCAATGCAGTCTCATTGCTAGCAGAGCACAAAACCATTTGAGGCACAATATTAGCCCTCACTACTCATATTCTGTTTTTGTTTGCGTGTAGTTAAATAAGTCAAACTACATGATGATTGAAGATAATAAAGAGAACGAAGACCATGCATCTGAAAGAGGAAGAACAGCCATCATTTTTTCCTTGAAAAATGAAGTTGGAGGACTTGTAAAAGCATTAAAACTCTTTCAGGTATGTAATAATATTGCTACAGCAGCTCTGTATTTTCAGGGTGTAAGGATGGTTTTAGAACACGCTAGAATTTATTACATCCTTTTATTGAGGATGCTATTCCTAATTTAGTTCTTACTTCAATCCCAAAACTACCCACAAAAGGCAGATTTATGCCTCAGAAATTAGATGCTAGTTGGCTAAAAATCTTTACTAAAACCAGAGTTTTGGCACTTGTTTCTGCTGCATGCAAGAGGCGAGTCTGAAGCTCCTGCCAATGGCAGGTAGACACTTGGGGTGCTGACCTGTGCTAGTTGAGTCCAGTGCCCTTGTCACCCTGCCTAGGCAGACTGAGGGTGACAGAGGAACAGTGATAGCAAAAATGCACTCCTTTGACTGCTGGGCAGATGTTGTGCAAGGAATATGCACAGTGCCACTCTGCCATCTGGCCTTGCATAGCTTAGCCTGGGCTTTTCTCTATGTTCCTGATATAAGACATGACTATTATTATATATATTATAATATTATAATTATATTATAATACTATTATATAAGACATGTGATGATTATTATTATTAAATTATTATTTTTATAAATACAGATGAAATATATGCCCTGAAAACTACTGCTTTTAAATCCATTGCTTGCTTGTGAGATAATTACATGGTGATTTGATTGGCATTTTGGTGAATTTCCCCAGAGCCAGTTGCTAATCAGCTTCCTATGGGAGGGATGAAAGAAAAAGGTCTGCGAATTTAAACCTCCTGACTGTGTCTCTCTGTGCTTCCTGAATGTAAATGAAATTGAAAGAACAGAGGTTCTTTTTCAGTTTCTTTGAATGAGAGGCTTTTTAAAATCAAACCATTTCTCCCCCTCCAATAAGCAAACTGCTATCAAGAGATCCAATTAGCTCCACAAAGATGGTGAATAGTTCATGGCGTTAGAGTGTTTGTTGGAAAAACAGATTTTAGGTTTTAGTCAATCATTTTATGTCAATCTTCTTGAAAATACTACTTCTTACAAACCAGGAGAAGCATGTCAATCTGGTACATATTGAGTCACGGAAGTCCAAGAGACGAAATTCTGAGTTTGAAATCTTTGTGGACTGTGACAGTAACAGGGAACAACTGAATGAGATCTTCCAGCTTCTGAAATCCCATGTCAACATTGTCTCTGTGAACCCGACAGAGCATTTCAATGCCCAGGGAGATGGTAAGTACAAAAGGCAGTTCTGATGAAAATACACTTCCCACTGTGTATGTTTGAAACCTTTTTATGGTGTCCATATCTGCATTTGTTTAGTGTTCGCAGTCAGTAGCTACAAGATTTATGCATCTGTGTTGTGAGTGAGTGTGGTTCGGTTGGTATGAGTGGGGCTGTGTTGGCTGATATCACCCAGGAACACAGCCTGTTTCAGGCTCCTGCAAATTACATGTCCGTGGTCTGTGCTGTCATCCCTTCTCTTGTCAGTACAACACAATTGGCATTCAAGGGAGTTCCTGCACCTGCACAGGCTGGTGTGTAGGCAAGGTCTGAATGCAGGGCTTGACTGGACACTGTACACCACGATGATAGAGGTGTAATATTGACAGATGACAGATCCCAGTTCAGTTCAGATGCTGGTGAGAATGGGCAATGGATACTGTAATTTCCTCATGTAGTTCTTGTTTTATTTTTTTTAACCTCTTCTCGTCATTACTGGTTACTTAAATTGGTGTATGAAAGGGGTGCCTTTTAACTTCAGGATGCTTCACATCCTGTTTTCCTTTGATTCCAGTTAAAGAGATGTCTAAAGTTCAAGACAGCAGGAAGTTGGTCCCATGTATTTTTCAGCCACTGTGCATGGTACAGGCTAGTAGGCAGGGCAAGGTGAGATCTGGTGTTGGATAAAATTAGCGTACTTTAGCCCTGAGTAAGGGGAATTTCAATCTAAACACTCCTGTGAAGGTCGTCAGGGCAGAAAAAGAGTGTATTAACAGCTCTGCCAAGAGCTTGGCTAAAACCTCTTAGGCTGTTAAAAAAAAAAAAAGAAAAAAAGACAGTCAGTAGCAAAACCATAATGAAGTGTCTCTCTAAGGCTTCAGGAACTCCTTCTCTTCCTCTTCACTGATAAGCCTCTCTGTAAACCTGGATGCTTCTGAAGTACATAACCACAGAGCGACATTTATGTGCCATGTTCGTGGATGGGAGAACTCAAATCTTCTCCCACTCTGCCCAGGGACAACAGAGAGATTGCTTTTCTAATCATTTGCACACTTTGTACCCTAGAAGACTCGCATCAGGGTGCACAAGGAGGCTGTGTCTCAGTGGGAGCCTCTAGATGCTATGGCCACAGAAACACCATATTAACTGTTTCCTCCCCTGGACATGTTGGAACTGGCTGTGCTCTGGAGGCAGACTGTGGCAGTGACAGAGGAGGAAGTGTGAGCTGTAGGCTGGTGCCAGATAGGCAGTGGACTCCCTTGTCTTATTCATGCCCTTCTAATTTATAGATTTCACTTCTAACCACCATAGTCAGCCTGGAAAGTAGCATTTCCTCCCTCAGCATGCTTGGTATTATTAATAACTTTGTGGATTCCATGCATTCCCTAGACATGGAGAATGTTCCCTGGTTTCCAAAGAAGATCTCAGATTTGGATAAGTGTGCAAACCGAGTGCTGATGTATGGGTCCGATTTGGATGCTGACCATCCAGTAAGTACTTTCTCCTCCCTACACCCAGTGCTTCATGTGGAGCTTACTTGAAAAAAGTTGCAGCTTTTCCTCCTCCCTCTCCTTCCCCTTAACATTGCCTGTGTGGTCTCAGCCCCTTCTCTTGAGGGTTTCATGTCTTTTTCCTAGTTCAGGCAAGGTGATCGCTGAATTCGGCTCCTGTGCCTTTCTGCAAGGCTTCCTTGTTTTCTTCTTTACTATAATCGAAGCAAAGAAATTAGTACTTGGGCAGTGCAAGTGGGCAATTTATTCTGTAATTTAGAATAATCAAGCAAGTAACAAAGTTTGTATAAATACTGATAGGACTAAAATGAAGAAATGAATCCTTGTCTACTTAGTGTATAGTTGCATCCCCACTGATTCTTACTTTGGATTGGAGTATTTGCTTAATTCACAATTACTAAACATTTCAGACTACAGCTCTGAGGTTCCTGCCTTGTTCTCTCATTCTTAACACAATATACTTGTATATTTCCCAGCTGAAGAAATTTCAGGTGTCTTGTTATAAATTAGTTTATTTACTACACCTTAGAAATTCAATTAACTTTTTCTTCTTCCCCTGCCAGGGTTTCAAAGACAATGTCTATCGCAAGAGGCGAAAGTATTTTGCAGACCTGGCTATGAACTACAAACAGTAAGCTTGACTTCTTGCAGAATAAGCCTTCTGAGTGCCTGGAACTAATAGCAGAGTGGACTGGCAGGAGCTCCCTGAGACCTGCTTGTCTTGGGAATTGGAGCCAAGAACGTAAAATAAAGGAAGGTGTGAGATAAGTTCAAAAGTAGATGTAGGCCATCTTACAGCTCCTCAGGCCTCTGATCAGTCTGAGGCTGTGGTTTCTTGGGCATTATGGCATCTGTGGCAGTGTTGATCCTCAGATGGGCAGTGATGCTAGCGTGGACTTCCTGCAGTGTGGTGCATTTGGACTCTGCCGTCTCTCCCTGCTTCTCTGGAAATGAGTGCAACAGAGAAATAGGGTGGAGAATCCACGTTCCACAGCTGCCTCTGCCAGGATGTACTGACTAGGTTAGGGCAGATTGGTCTCATTTGCGAAGGGGAAGGAGGGGAGGCAAAGCTCTCTCTATAGCCCATTGACCACTGAGTGTAAGCTATCTGGACAAATGTTAATGCTTGAATTTCTTTCCGGGTTCAAACTAGTGCATGTGATGTATAGATAAGAAGTTTTCTGTGAAAAGAAACTTGAAGAGTTTCTGTCTTTAGAGATGCTGCTTGGGGGAGGGAGCTCTTAAAGCTATAGGAGTTTCGTGGCTCAGTGCTGTAAATTCTTTCTAAACAAGGTTTTCATGTTGCTGTTGCCAACTTGAATTTAGATGCCAAGTTCCTCGATTGGAAATGACCTAGAAATGGTGGGTATCTATTGGTCTTTTTCAGTGTGCATTAACACAACTGGTTACCACAGCACAGAGCCTGTTACTGCTACTGTGGTGTTAACAGGGATTCCTTTGGGAAAGCATTTGCCATGCTGGTTACCTGTCTGGAAGTGGAAGCTCAGTGTAATACTCACATTGTTCTCAGTGGGTGTTAGATCACACCTTTGCTATAGTCCACTTGAATCAAGATCCTCAAGGCTAAATAGAAGAGATGGACTACAATTACGTTCAGGCAGATATTTGTCTCCTCTGCATAAAGTGGAGTATATATTTAGCTGCCTCTACACAGTGTGGTGTTAATTTATGAGAATTTGTTTTCTAAAATAAATCAAAAAGTTAATGGAAAATTAATTGCAGACAGGGAAAAGAATGTGTTCTTGGCTCTTGAAGCTCTAAATGTTATGCAGGTGTTTTGAATGTTACTCTCAGCATTAAACACTTAGGTAACTGTTTATAGTTTTCATGCTCTAGTGAGGTCAGTGCAAAGATTCCTGTCATTTGTTTTAGGTGGAGAAGAGAGCAAGCCCTTGGACTAAAAGCTCTCCAGGGCATAGACCAGATCTCACTGTAGTTAACAGTGCCTAATGCACCCTGACCAGGTGTCACATCCATATAGATTCTAAGTAGTAGTAGTGGGTAAATGAGTCATCCATTACTAGCCATTTACTAAGGAATATCCTTTCTTCCTCTTCTCCCTGTAGTGGTGACCCAATTCCCCAAATTGAATTCACTGAGGAGGAGATCAAGACGTGGGGGACTGTGTACCGAGAGCTTAACAAGCTTTACCCAACTCATGCCTGCCGAGAGTACCTGAAAAACTTGCCCTTGCTCACCAAATACTGTGGGTATAGGGAGGACAATATCCCCCAGCTGGAAGATGTATCCCGCTTCCTGAAAGGTGATGTGCTAACTTTCTTGCACAAGAAGAAACTAAGATCTGTTGCAAATCACACTGCTATCTTGTGGGCTCATGAAAACATCCTTGGTCGCTTTTGCTTGTATTCATTCTGTTCCTTTAAGAGGCCTTTTGGCCATCTGTGTTTTAATGTATTGGCTTGAATCCATACAAACAGTGACATTCAAGGGGCACTGCTACCTCTGGAGGGACTGTTAGGATTGACTAAAGTGATACCTAGCTGTATTGTATTGGCTCTAGGAATGAAATCGTAGGAAATCCTCTTGACACAGAGGTAGAGACATTTTTACTAAATGTTGGTAATCTCAAGCTTATGCTTTATTTTTCTATTTGTGTCTAATTTTCCCATATGCTTTTGAGCCAAGGTAGCGTGCTGTGGCTTTTACTCCAGTTGTGGCAAGGAAGATGACAATGTTGTGCAATTCTCCACTAAACTAATGTAAAATTCCTCCATTCCTTTCCAGAGCGCACAGGTTTCACCATTCGCCCTGTTGCTGGATATCTGTCACCTAGAGACTTCTTGGCAGGATTAGCATTCAGAGTTTTTCACTGCACTCAATATGTTAGACACAGCTCGGACCCTCTCTATACACCAGAGCCGTGAGTCATTTCATCTTGGGGTAGAGTTTGAGAAGAGAATAAGTTAAAAGCTGTTCAGGAACACCAGCAAGAAAACCTATTTTGAAGGCGCTGAAGTCCTTCCTGCTGAATGTAATGACATTTTAGCATGCTCAAGTGCCACTTTCTAAGTACAGCATGTTTTTGGGGAGCTGTTAGTGATGTCATTGTGCACAGTTAGTTTAATATTCAATTGCCTCATAAATGTGGGGCTCAGATCTTAATTTTAGACAACTTCATTTGGAAGTTTGATTGTCTGATTTATGTACTTATGCAGAGTTGGTATGACCTGCTCAGTTGCTTTCAACTAAACATGACTGACACTTTTGGATATTAAGATAGTGTAATGCAAGACATTGTATCTCTTCAGTGGTGCTACTTTTTCACTCTATCATAAAACCAGATTATGAAGTATCTTGTTTCTTTTTCAGTGATACCTGCCATGAGCTCCTAGGCCATGTCCCTCTTTTGGCTGAACCCAGTTTTGCTCAGTTCTCCCAGGAAATTGGTCTTGCATCACTTGGGGCATCAGATGAGGCTGTCCAAAAGCTGGCCACAGTGAGTGATTGGTGATCCCATTGAAAGCTGCTGCTTTACTAGGCTGATCCCATGCCATTGAATAAATCTGGAGTTTCATGTCCACATTAGCCATACCAGCTGCTAAACCTGTGTGTTTCACTGGCTCTTGGCTTTTAGAGCATATGACAATTCTCAATGCTAGGAAAAAAATATAATTTAAGGTTGATATGATTGATATTTTTCGTCATTTAACTGTCAAATAAAGGTGCAACTTCTGGTGGTGTATAATTTCTTCCCAACTGAAATTCTGTGGTATGTTTTTTTATCTTTACTTGATGATTCAATAATTTTAAAATTAATCATCTATTTCTTTAATATGTAGAATAAATTGAAATGGTATTGGTATGGTGTTTTCATTGAATGTGGTGAGCACTAGCATTAGATACTTTTCAGCCAAGAAATTCAAATAGTATAAATGAATCTTGTTTCCTGGATATTAGTTTCTGGATGCTTTGGCAAAAGTAATTTGAGATGGAAATTAAATTTAGATGAAAAATAATTTATGTCAGTGATGAAAGAAATAATTTGCTGATTTTTTAAAATGATTTTCTTTCCCCACCTGGTGGTGTCAGTAGTAAAATTTTCTGCTTCCTTCAGTGGGAGCAGAACTAAGCCATCTGTGAAAATAGCATTATTCCTCATATACTTGCAGAAATCCTAAAATCCAGCAAACTAAACACCTTTAATTTTACAGACCACTAAGCAAATGAGAAACAAACAGTGGTAGGCTGATGTTTTCACTCACTCCCAGAGATCCTATATATCCAGTGTTTCTTTTCAGCTGAAGCTGTTATGTCATGACAGTATTTCTCAAAACAGATTTACATTTCAATGTTCTACTGATGTTATCAGCTTCTAGCCTAGCTGAGTGATCTGTAATATCAATCTTTCTTATGAGAAGCATGCAGTCCTAGTCCTATAGTTCTTGCCCTTCCATTCTGACTTCCCTCCTCTTTAAGGATCTGAGAAGGATAACCAAGTGATGACTGACTGATACTTGCAACTGTTTGACACTACCTACACACAGAAATGCCCCATCTAGTTCTCCACATCATCTTTACTGAAGGCTGAATTGTTTTACTTCTTTCTCTGTTTCAGTGCTACTTCTTCACAGTAGAGTTTGGCTTGTGCAAGCAAGAGGGACAGCTACGAGTGTATGGGGCTGGCTTGCTCTCTTCCATTAGTGAGCTCAGGGTAAGAATATCTACTGCTTATTTACCTCTTTTCTTTGTTTGTACGTGGTTATTATTGTCACTGTTTTGCCCTGGTTTCTTGATGAAGTTTAATTCTAAAAATTTTTCTTTCAAAAACTCCTAGATAGCATCTAGACTTTAAGAAAGGTCCCTGTGGCAATAATTGCTGGACAGGCTGGTTTTGGGTATGTGCTGAGCAGCTCCCATTTCTTTTGCAGGAAGCATTAGGTGACATGTTTCTTTATGTTAGGTTCCAAGTAACTATTTTCAGAATAAAGCTCCACTGGTTTAACCAGGTTCTGGAAATGTTGCTCTTGTTTACACATCAGGCTTGTATGATGAATCTCTTTCTTGACCCAAATTGGCAGTATATGACCATTCCGAGTTACTCCATTTGTTATGCTTTAATCACTGTTCATCTGCAGATAAAAATTTTAAGAAGCAATGCACTAAATATGGCCTCACTTCATCTTTTTTTATTGACTACCTCACATCATCTTCCTCGTGGATTCTTTGGGTGGTGATGTTCCTCTGACACATGATGATAACACATTATGTTACCAGCACTCACTTTCTGGCAGTGCCAGAGTCAAGCCTTTTGATCCAAAGGTCACCTGCAAGCAAGAATGCCTCATTACAACTTTCCAGGAGGTTTACTTTGTTTCTGAAAGTTTTGAAGAAGCAAAGGAAAAGATGAGGTACAGAGTTTTTCCCATTTTGTAGAAGCAGGTTTGATTTAATGCATCTCTCAGTAGTAAGCACCAGAGCTGTTTATTCTTATCACAGTTTTATAATTACTTTTCATGGGGTTGGAAAGCCAAGTTTAGCATTTACTTGGTCTTCCATGTACTGGGTGGGAAAGATGCTGAACTATATAACAATTAAAACTATTTTAAGAGAGTAAGTAGTTTAGAAAAGTGGTTATTGATACTGACTGCATACAGAGGGGTACATTTGTGTTTTGTCTGTAACTTTCTTTTTTAACTTGAATAGAGAGTTTGCAAAAACCATCAAGCGCCCGTTTGGTGTGAAGTACAATCCATACACTCAGAGTGTGCAGATCCTGAAAGACACGAAGAGCATTGCCAGCGTGGTGAATGAGCTACGTCATGAGCTGGACATTGTCAGTGATGCTCTCAGCAAGATGGGCAAGCAGCTGGAAGTCTGACACCCCTGTCAGCAATGTGGTGCACTGGGCAACTCTTTTCTTCCCCCTGCTGATTTCTCTCTAGCTGTGTAATGTTTTATAAGCAGAACTCTCTCCTTCACAAATGGAAGAGTGAATGGCCCTCAAGGATAACAACTTTATCTTGTTTCTCTGTGTAAAGTCCCTTACAGAATATATTCCTTCATCCCCTTTGGATAAAAACTGTCTAGAGTTGGCTTTGAGAAGCTAGTGGGGGAATACAGGAATAGCTAGATTGGAGCAGGAGCATGGCCTGTGGATCAAAGGCTGGGATCAGGTGCCAGAAATTGATCAGAAATTATCAAGACTAGGTAATTTTTTCTGTGACTATTCACTCCTCATAACTTCTTTTAAAAGAACATTTAAGATGTAGAAATGCTGTCTACAACATTCATGGCTTACATTACACTTCAGAATAGATTTTAGGAGCTTTGTCTTTCTAAAGAAACCTTATAAGTGAGTAGTAAGGGAGGATCTATTTTGTCTGCTTGTGTGATAAATTAATATTCAGCTGCATTTTAAAAACCATTAGGATTATTATGTTGCTGAAATATGCATCGATCTGTGTTACTTTACTCTTTGTCCAAACTATGTATACATTTCAAGTAGGAAATCTTATGCTTGATAAGTGACCACCTCATTTCGAATACTTTGGAGAAACAGCAGTTGTATCTTTATTTGCACTTGTGTAGCAAGAAAAATAAGTATGCTGCTAAGAGTAGTACAGAGAAGATGCATTTCCATGGCATTAACAACATGTATGTTTGGCTTCACACTTGCGAACGTTCTGGCTTTGTAGAACAGTAATAATTTAAGTATTTTAAACTATTGTGGAGGCTTTATATGTCAATGAAATAAATGACTTGTTGCTAATGACAAGAAATAAACCCTCCTTTATTTCAGCTCTGTAGCAATAAACACAAAGCATTCATTTCTGACCCAGGGTTTATAATAGTTTATACTGTGCTTAGGATATTCCACACATGTGCCTTAATTCTGTTTGGAACCGTGTATATTTATGAAAGGAATGACGTGTTTCCCACTCCTTTTTTAAAGGCGTAGTCTTTTTTCAGCTGAAGCGGGTGCGTGCTGAGGCAGTCTCACAGGCCCTGTCTCGGTGCTCCTCCGCCTGCCGTAGGGCTCTGTCAGCGCCGGCAGGATCGGACACTTCGGCTTTTGAGGAGTCTTCCGTGACAGGGGCACCGGGAGGAGGAGCCTGCCGGGAGAGTACAGGGAGCGTACAGGGAGCCGCGGCACTGGGGGCCAGGAGAAGCCATTAGGGCGGCAGGTACCTGCCACAGCCGCCTCCCGAACGCTCCTAAGGACTGAGAGAAGTTCAGCCGTGCTGAGGTGTAACAGCTGTGCTCCCTACAAACCCCCTGCGCTGGAGCACGGCGAGGCGGGGCCCCGGCGGAGCCCGCCCTTTCCTTCCCGGCCTGCGGCGCGGCGCGAAGGGCTGCCGCCGTCGGCTCCATGGAGCCCGTGCTCTTCGCGTGGGTAAGCGGGCGCCAGGCTCAGCACGGCGCGGTGAGGGAGGCCGGCAGAGCTGGGCTCTGCTGCTGCCCCGCGGCTGCGAGATGGCGGCCCTGGCGGCGCGTCCCTCACGGGGGTGGCGGGCGGGAAGCGGAGCCCAGCTGCTCGCCTTCCCCTGAGCGCTGCCGCCGGCATTCACCTCGCTGCTTTGGGGAAGGGCGGGCCGGGAGGGTTCCTCCTCGTCGAAGTAAAACAGTGCTGTGGTAAAGTTGTGGCGAGTCGCCCTCATCGCGGTTCGTCGGCTTTGCTTGTAGTCCTGCGCTCCTCTCCGCCGGGGCTGAGCCACTCGGGCGCGAGGAAGGCGGGAACTGCGTTTCACCTCAAGTGTGTGGCCTGCGGTGAAATCCTGAGCTCTTGGAAAGAAAATAAGACTTTTTATTTATTTATTTTTGTGGTTCTTCGGAACCGTGGTTTTACCTGATGGGCACAGTAGGTCTAAGAGCCATTTAATGGACGTCTCGTTACCTCGTTTTGCTCTGTACTAATCATGTTTGGTAAAAACTTGTCAGTCTGGGAAGGGTCAATTAAAGATAAGTATATTAGCGCTGGAGTAGACGCGTGAGGCTCTCAGTTCCTCAGCGTCTGTTTTCTCTCTGCACCTTTTATCATCTTGCCCGTTTTTGAAGAGTTGAAAATTCGTTGCAAATTACAGGCTTAAATGAGAGCTTGTGACCTGCCTTCTAAGAATAATTACGGCTGTTAAGTAGTAACACGCTCTGAAACTGTCTACTGCAAGTAGTGGATGTGAGACAACAACCTGATCGGCCTGTTGAGCTGGAATCCTGACACCTCATCCACCTGTTTAACTGTGGGCTGAGGTGACTGGCCTGATGCTTTTGTTGCTTTTGTCCAAAATGTCATTGTGTCTGCTTATTGTTAAGTATGTCTTTTTGAGAAACACCAGGGGCTGGGCCTTTAGGAGAAGGGAGAAATGGAGAGCAGATAGGCAGGGGGAGCACAGGTGAGGAAGGGAAAGGCCCCCCTGGGGATGACCAGCTGGGAGCAATGTAGGTCTTGTGTTGTGTTACTGCAGTGTGTGGACCAGGGAAGTTACTGAACCACCTGTGTGAGTGAAGGCTGCTATTCAAACTGTTGATAGAGCTTAAATAGGCTAAGAAATTCCCTGATGTGTTACCATGTTCTCAGTGCTTTTTTCTGTGATTGGTTTGTAAATTTATATTAATTATAATTGGCATGTTTTAATTTTGACTAATTTAAATTAAAAGACTTACTTAATGAGGTAGAAGTGTTTCCGGCTTTACTTTTTTAAGTTCCAGGACAAGGTAGCATGTCTTTCTGATCTGATTTTTGAGGTGGACTGCCAGAAAGCACTGGCATGAATAGGATCATAAGAGATGAGTGACAATCACTAGCATTAAAATTAAACTGGCAGTAGTCATCCTGATAACCAGCCTTTCCTCCTTAGTAACTGTTAGCCAGTAGTCCAAGTCTTACTAGGATATATTCCAGTATGTTTCTTAAAATACTGAGGTTGCAAGGGCAGCTTTAATGACGGACAGTATAGGACAGTCCTGGTCTGTAATTCTAGGGGTCCTGTATGACAGCAGTAAGAATGCAGTTTGCTGGTGTTGGGGGATTTTTTGGTAGCAGATACTGGGAGGTTAGCCTGTGACATAACCCTGAGAAGCTTATTTGCTTCTAGGAGCAGATACGTGTCCTGTTTTGTTAACTTTTTAAAGTGTTATTTTTCTGTGTGTATTTAAAGGGTGCAAACAGCTATGGGCAACTTGGTCTTGGTCATGAAGAGGATGTGCTGGTACCTCAGTCACTGAAAGATGTTTCCTGCAAATGTCAAGACATTAAAAGCATAACTGGAGGAGGGGGACATTCTGCAGTTATCACTGGTAAAAACATTGCACTGGCAAGGAGTATATGACTTGTACACACATTTTTTTCCTGTTTCCCTTGTTGATTTGATGCTGCCACCTATCTGTGGCTTTTGTTTCTGAGCAAGTAACAGTTCTTGGTTGAAAAGCAGGTTCCTCCTGTGTTTGTATTTTAGTCTGTGAAGTGGGACATTTTTTTCGTTTTGCTTTGTTTTTCCTTCCAGGTGCAGGAGAACTCTTTGTGTGTGGCCACAACAAAGATGGGCAGCTGGGATTGAATCACACAGAGGATGTACTGCGTTTTACTTTGTGCACTGCCTTGTCTGGCTTTTGTGTAAAACGAGTTGCCTGTGGCTGGGATTTTACAATCATGTTAGTAGGTAAATCTGTCTCTCTTACAAGCTGAAAAGTATTTTGTATAGAGAATATGCTGAAAGTTCCAAATTGCTCCTGCTTGTGTGATGCACAGGCACTCACAGATTTTAAGTTACTTGCTTTGCAAACTAAATTACTGCATGTTCCTTTTATCCCAGTGAACTTAAGACCTTTACTGGACATGGTGTGTAAGACCAGAAGCCAGTGGCCTCAGGGGCGTTGAAATGGGACATCCTGGGTCCTTTTTGAATGACCCAGCTGTGATATTTTGTTTGTTAGAACGTTACAGTACTTTGCTTTTGCTCACAAATTTACTGATTGGCCTACAATGCTTCATTTTGCAGACTCTGGCCTAGTTCTGTCCTGTGGGTCTAACTCTTTTGGACAGTTGGGAGTTCCTCAAATTTCAAGTCCGTGCTTGGTTCCACAAAAGATTGAGGTAAAGATTTAAAAGGAATTGTGCTTTAGAGCTCTGTATTGCTTCTACCAACTTACAGAGGTTGTCTGATCTCAGTGGGCTTTAGGCCAGACTCTTCAACTATTTTTATAGGGCCTATAGCTACAGTAAACTTAGAAAGTAAAGGATGAAGGATGGTCATTGACCCAGAAATGAGAAGCTAAGGCTACTTCTCTTCTTCTATGAAGAAGTTGCCCACTTCTAACAGAAAGATGTCTCTTTCAGCAGGAATTATAACATTGCATAATATTGTAACATCTGCAGTGAGTCTAATGCTCAGATGATGTAAAGAGATACTAAAGGTAGTGAAATTTTCCACCTTTCTGAAAATGAAGTTTTGCATTGAGTTTGTAAGATACTATATATGTTTTGCTATATGTGAAGGATATCAATTTTAATATTTACTGTACTGGAGTTTAAATCAAACCAAACCAAGCCAACAATAATCCACACTTGAAAAAGACCAACTGCAAGATGAAGTTAATGAAGTTAGCTGTGCTAGTTCTTTTGATCTATTGCTCTTTTGCTGCTTCTGCAGCAGTTCTGGTTATTAAGTGTATGTTGGTTTTCTGAGTGTATTTATAACTCCCAGTTTTCTTCCCCCCAAATGAGGACAGTAATATAATTTCTTGGCTGTAAAAAATAGATAAAAATAAGCTTGGTCACTCCCAAAATAATGCTAGTGTGAGAAAGTATGTAGCTAGAAGAAAATGAGACGCCTGTCCCCCTCCAAGATGTTCTCACTAATTTTTATTAGCCAAAATTTACTTCTTTTCTGATACAAAATGTTGCTATACATTGTGTTGTGCAGGCTGGAATGGTGAGAACTATTTCATGGTTCACTTCTGTTTGGTGTATTTTGCTTTTAGAGGCACTAAATGCAAAAAGCAGCTAAAATGTATTTTTTCTTTGATTAGTCTCTGAAAGAGAAAGTGGTGGATATTGCTGCAGGACTGAGACATGCTCTTGCTGCTACAGGTAAATGTGTCACAATTTTAATATCATTTCAGTAGTAAATTAAATGGCGTTTTAATGGCTTGGAGGGGAAGAGGGAGGAAAAGAAGGTGAAATTTATTTTTAGCTTCTATTTAAATATCACAGGGAAAATACTCCTGAAAGTCTTATTTTAATTTGTACCAAAATCTTAGTATGAATAATAAACATGCTAGAAACATAATTCTGGAAACTGATGGTGAAGAACTGTTCTCCAAGAACTCAGAGTGAGAGTTTATTAGCAAGTTAATATTCTGGGTGGAAAACTTTGTTGGTTGTTGATGTGTTTTAATCTCTTCTCTCTGTGTTTACTATGGAAAGAGATGGGTTCGGTGCTTCAGTGGGGAACTGGCATGGCATCCCGGGCAAAGCGTGCAAACCAAGGAAAAACCTTCCCCCTGTTCTTGGCAACAAAGGAACCCTGTGAAGTAACAGGTAATCCAGGAATCTAATTGCTATGTAAAGGTGGACAGAGCAGAAATATAATTTGGAGTGATATGTAACATCCCTTTATGCTAAAACCACTGGTATTATAAATATGTTGTGGAATATCTGAAAGCTAGAATGCATATACCAAGACATAATCTTTGGGGAGAATGACAGTGAGTCTTACTGTGTCTGTGACCCAGAAGCAGGGGATTTTGTTATAAAATCCATTATTACACTTGTATGCATGTTTGTGCATGAGGTGATAGCTGCTGTACAAATTTTATGGGACTAATTTTTCTCTAGGCCTGGAAGATGTAAAGGTGAAGATGGTTGCTGCAGGTTCCTATCATTCCCTGTCACTCACAGGTAGGCCTTAGGTACATAAATGGAAGTCTTCATCTTGGCCTGTAAAGCTTTTGGGCTTTGGAAACATTTGTCAGTTTTGGCTAGACTGGTAAAATTTGATCTAGCCTAGTTAGTGCTTACTAATTGTTTTGTAATAGTTCTGGATTCTGAGAATTCTTTTTTTTTTTTTTTTTAAAGAGCTGGATTCATGTTTTTCTCTGAATTGTGTTTGGTTTTTTTGGGGGTCAGGTGTGATTTAGCCCTTTTGAGTAAGTAAGGGTCTGTGCTCTTAACAGTTAGAAACTCTGAAAGGATTTGTGGAAGCATGTGGTTGGGTAAGTGTGTGGAGCTGCAGCATTATGCCCCACTGGGTAACTCTGGATGGTTGTGTGCTGGAGGCAGTACCAACCTTTGTCCATGGAAAAAGGATATGTTAGGTGGTTGTTACAGGAAAGACTGCTGTGGCTGTCCTGCTTCTGCTGTGTGAGCTAATGCCCCTGCAAGGGGCTGTACTCTGCAGGGACATAAGGGGGTCTGCAGCTCTCTTAGGTGGCTCTAATAGAACAGATCTATGTGAGGCAAGGTAGGAGCACAAGGCTGATTTAAAGCAGTAGCAAGTTGCTTGAATTGCTTAGGCACTTCCGTAATGTCTGCCATTTGATCTTTAGGCAGTGCTCCCATGTTGGAATATTAAGTATCCAGTAATGAAAGTCTTTTGCCGTTTTTGTTTGGCAGACTGAGAGAAGGGGAAGCAGATTAGCTTTTCATGCTGTAATCTTACAGTTTTGAAGTGTGGAAAATATATTGAACCTTATGAAGAAAAGTCTGCCAAACTTTATAGGAACAAGTTCTGAGCAAATATGCAACCATCTGGTACCTCTGTCACTGTTAAAGGAGCACTGGAGTATCTGCTTATGCAGATCTATAGAGATTGAGTTGTATGGGGAGATGTTCCAAGGTGTAAATTATATTGAGTTCTGAGATGCAAAATGTGTGTGAGATTAGTGAATAAGAACTATAAGAACAAGTAGAATCTACTTTAGCTAATTAGGATTCTGTATTTAGAGAGCAAACAGTATTTTTTTCATGCTCTTGCTTTTTGTTTAAGAGAGCAGTTTATTTGGCAGCAGAGGGACCAAGATTACAAAGTGCCTAAGACTTTAATAAAGTGATGCTGTTGCTGCCATTCTTCCTAGTTATACTAGTTATCTCTTAAAATACTTTGTATTTTGAAGGTACTTGGTAAAGGTACTACTGCAGGGTGTAGGATTTAAATGGGGACTTTTTTCTAGGAATCTCTTATGCTGTGATGCAATTTTCATTGCTTCTGTTTCATGAGCCACCTGCCAGGCTTTGAAGAGTCCCAGGTACTGGAGGGAAGTTAAATTATTTGGTGCAATTCAGAAAGTTTTTTACTGGACTGAATTAGAGCTTTGGGATGGAGATAAAAGCTGGCCTGTGAGAAGAGTAGACTGAGAGGGTCTCTTCAGTGAGTGTTCCTAAGATGTCTGATTTTTTCTTGGAGAGGTAGACTACTATGGTTAGTTTTCTAATAAAAATTAGCCTTTGCCTTAACATCTTTTAGTCTTCTTTGAGAGGCTCACAGTAGAAATGAGGTCTAGGTAGTCTGACTGGAAAATTCTGATTGTTTCAGGAAGTCAGTGTAGCCCCCAGAAAATAGGCTGTGTAGTTAAGGCCCTTGTAAATATTTCTGATATTCTATGTGCCTTGTGTGAACATGTGGTGAAGAAGGGTAGGAAAAAGCATACAGTGAAAACACAAATTGAATGAAACATTTTTCTTTCTTCAGCATCACTGAGTTGAGAGAGTCTGTATCTGGTGGTGTTCTGTGTATAAGACTTTCAACAAATTTTGCTTCTCTGTCTATTGCAGATGAAGGACACCTGTATGTCTGGGGAAGCAACAAACATGGGCAGCTAGTGAGCAAAGAGATTTTTCTTGCTGAGCCCAAGAAGATTGAGACTCAGTTTTTCTCACAGGAAAAGATTGCAGCAGTTTGGAGTGGCTGGACCCACTTGGTGGTACAAACAGGTAGGATATCTAAAAAACAGTAACATATGGCCCAAACCAGTAAATTGTCTATTGCATGCAAGCAGTGTTTTTTCCTCATTGATACTGGTTGGATGCAGAGTTTTACAGTCTCCCCTGAGCAATGGTTGTCTCCTGAATATGATGAGCGCAGACATCCTTTGGCTGCTGTCCCTGAAGTAATACTGTGCTTATATATCAGAGAGTCTAACATCTTCATGAATGCAGTAGCACCAACACACACTGGTGGGATGCAGCCTGTCTGCATTATCAGGTTACTGGTGATACCAGAATGTATATGAGCTTCTAAAGGTCATTCTGCTGAGTGAGCTATGATAGATTTGGAGAGGAAAGAATTTGGTGGAAAAACTTGCTTCAGAAAATAGAGACGTAGCAAAATATGGCTGCAACTTGGAAGATGTGTGACTATATTTGAAAGTAATGTATGGGCAAAACTCTCATTCAAGGCACAGGAATCAGGGATAGGGGAAGATAATCTTGAGCAGATGTCTGTCTGGAAGGCTTGGAGGCATAGGTATGTAACATTCCCAGGTTAACTATTAGGTGAGGAACTTGAGAACAGGCATAGCTGTCCCTCTGCTCCTGCCATCCCATCTGAGAAGTCATGGTCTCATTGCAGCAAGTGAAATAAATTACATGGCTTTGCACAACTGTACTAACCTTTCTGTATTTCAAGAGTGAGGCTAGCTTTTCTTTAGTGAAGTGTTTTAAGGACAAGTGAAGTCATGTGTTCAGAAGGAAGTCAATAAGTCAATCTTCCTTAGAACAAAGAGAACAACCAGAGTCACATTATCAGGGGTAGCACACCTGCACTACTTCTTTTGCCTTATATAAACTGTCAGGTGAGGACGTGAAGAGCAGATAAAAGCATTTTTCCTGAAGTCACATTGGAGACTGAAGAGCCTGCTGGTCTCTGAGGATGCAACCTGTTTGTTAGGAAAACTGGAGAAGGGGCCACAGATAGGTAATGGATATTTACTGCGTTTAAGGAATGCTTAGCCTTCAGCATGGGCAGTTTTATTTCAATTGAGTTAGTACATGCCCAAAGTCAGAGTGTGCTTAAGCACTCAATTAAATATGTGCTCTAAGTCCTTAAACAATTACACAGTAATGTCCCTTGCTCTGTGGGAAAAAAAAAAAGTGTCTGTTTTAGTTACTGTAGACTGAATTCTTGGTGCTAGGGATGTCACGAATGACTACAAAAGCAAACTGGTTAAGTGTTCTGTTTCATAACATTCATTGTTTGACATCAAAGTACACGAGAGAAATGTCATGTAAAAAACCTTCATTGTTTTACCTTCTCTCTTAGCTATTTAAAAGAAATGTTTGAACTCTGATTTTTTTTTAGAGATGCTATACTGAAAATTTCAGAGTTGTAAGCATTGGTACATGCTGCTTGGATACTTTTCAGGTGGAGTAAAGGAATTTCTCTCTAGAACAGAAATGGTAGGGAAAAAAAGATATTAGTCAGGTTAGCCTAAAAAGAGTCTTGTCAGCATGGTTTGCCTTGCTTCACTATTTCTTGATAAAGCATGCCTGCTATGTAAAACTTCCCCAAAGAGTTAGTAAATTTAATGTTTCACTTAGCTGATGCTTATCCATGGTTATTATGGAAATTAAGTGAATATTTTAGGTGATTTTTAACAAGGAAAAAAAAAGTGTCAAGTAACTAGCAAGGCGTTTTTTGTGTGTGAATGTTTAAGAAGAATTTAAATAAAAATAGGCTGACATTTTACATCTGCATTAGAAAACTAGCCAAGCAATGCAGTGCTGTAAGTTATTGCTGAAACTGGATTTTATGTATTTAGAATTTTAAATGTCTTTTAAACTCAATGGACCTGAACCTAAATCAACTAGAATAAGATTTGGAATGGCCTTTGGCAGCCTCTAGATACCAATCAGAATCTCATGGGATTTTCAGGGGTTACTCAACTACTAGACATAGTGTGAGCTAAGCACTTAACTGTTTCTGAAAAATCACTCAGCTAAGTAACTGGGAAATGCAGCCACTTAAACTTTTTGCTGCATGTTTTTCTTCCTCCATTATTTTTACCTCCTTCTAGAAAAGGAGGAAATTCTGCTTCAGTTGCCTGGTGCTGAAGTCACATAAACAGTGATCTTCAGACTTTGTTGTTGTGAACCCCATCAGTAATTTTGGTTTTGAGTATGCACCCCCGCTATATTTCTACTTGTTTATACATTGTAGACATGTACTGCTGTAGTATGTTCTGCATATATAAAACGTGTACAACAGAAATTTAAAAAGGATGAAAGGTGAAATAAACACTAGTTAAAACAGTTTTTATTAAATAAATTGAAACCATTAATAATCTATTAATCAATAGATTAGTTTATTATTTTCTTATTACCCTCTAGTTGGTTGTCTTGCATATCCCCTGGGTTGCATGCACTCCATGTCCTGTTCACGTTACTGTGCAGAGTTCCACAACTAGTGGAAAGGAAGCAAAGTGGGTTTTCTGGTCATGGGAAAAGGAAGGAAGGGGTGTTGCAGTAAGGTGCTTCTCTCTGTTCACTGTGGAAGGTAGGAACATACTTTGGAAAGGCACTGCAGCGTATAGGGATCTTTTCTGCACGAAAAAACGGATAAGGTTTTCCTAGTTAGTACTCTCACCGTGATGCAAAATTTAACAGTTTAATATTTATGTTACTGTATCTGAAGTGTAGCATTGTGTTTCCCACAGAAGGTAGTGGAATTTTAAGAGGTCATTAAAAATACTTAAGAGTTCAGTTTAGATTCTCCCCCCCCCCCCCCCCCCCCCCCCCTCCCCGAACATTAATCCTGGTCAGAGTAGGAATAATAAAATATTCAAAGTTGCAGCTGTCTTGATGGTAAATTACAACATTTCTTGTTGGAAGGGGAAAGACACAGGAAGAAGCCAAGTGGATAAAAGCTGGACACTCTGTTCATGCATAAATTCACAAATTCTGCCATTTCAAAATGACATTTTGATCTTTATTTGCCAGATGAGCAGTGCTTGACTGCAGAACTAATGGAACATTGAAAAGTAATTGGGACAGTGATGTTCTTCAAAGCAGCCATCTGGTGGAGTAGTGGGCAGTTTCATGGATACAGTGATTTGACGCTTTTAAAATGAGTTCAAGCAAGTTACCACCTCTGTTTCAGAAAATAGGGATCCTCTAGTGTAAACTAGTCTGTTTTAGAAGACTCACTTTGTTTTGTCTTCCTGCTATTGGTAAAACTTCGTAACCTAAAGCAGAATACGCAGCTATTTTTCATTTCTTCCTCACTCTCTCTTTATAAGGGATTTTACTTACACCTTAAATCATTTTAATACCTGCATCTCTTTCATATGCAATATTCTACCTCCTTTAGCAACTGTTTTGAAAGTCATTTCCTGTCATTTCTCTTCAGGGTTTGGTCAACTCTCTCTTCATTTGCTGTTGTCTCTATCGTAAAGCAGATCAGGTTCAAGGAGTTAATTTCTCAGAAATGAATTGCCTTACGTGAAGACTTGAAAGAATATTTTCACAGAATATTGTGGGTTTCATCCTTGCCCTTAAGTGATCCTCATCAGGCCCAGATCTTTATTCCTTTTAGTCATGGAAATACCTTTTTGGACTATTTCTATTGTGCATGGTCTTACTGTAGAATAACTCCATAATCCTTCAAGATGGACAACTACTGCTTTTTCTGCCTTGATTACTGATTCCTACAGAGAAGAGAAATACAGTTAGGCTTTGCAGCTCGCCTAGTACTCTTTCAGAATAATTTATATTATTCTGCTATTAGTGATGGTCCTTGTCGATTATGGTACATCCAAAAAGATTAAGGTTGAGAGACATTGGTTTTCTGTTCAGGGCTCTGGTGAGAAGATATGAACTTGTTAGTGTCTTTGGTTTAGTTGTTATTTTCTGCATGAATGCCTGTATCAGGTGACTTTCAGGCCTGCTTTTCAATTATGACAGAGCAGAACTGTTATTGCTTTATGTGAAGGACAGCCCAGATGCATTCTTCTGGCCTCAGACTCCAAGTGCAAGTAGTATTTTTTACAGGCAACTGCTCTGTATAATGGTTTGCTTCCTATCCAGAGCTCTGCTTAGTGGCACAAGGAGCACCACTGAAGTATAGATGATATTATTTTTGAATAATAAGGAGCAGCTGTCTTCTATTGCTCTGTTTAACAATGTGAACTTTAATTTCTGGTCCTTTCTCAAGTTGATACAAACCCTCTGAAGGTAACTGCTGAAAGAGAGGTTATTGCTTAGATCATCTGAAAGGGAGTGAAGTGGTGGCCCGTAACGCTGAAGATGTAAATTAGGCTACTTTGGGGAATTATAGAACCTATGTTACTTAAAAGGGAAACCTAAATATAGCTAGAGAAGTCTTTACAAGACTTAGGGGTGAATTCTCAACTTCAATTCAAAATAAGTGATTTTCTTTTAAATGGAGATGCTTACTAAGTTTTCTTAATCTGGCTTGTTTTATTATCTACATATTCTGAATACACTTACTAATCTGTTTTACCATGTGCTGTCACATGAAATTATGCCTTGTTTGAGCTCACATAAAGAATTCCAAACTCTTTCATGCAAAAGTAGTTACCTTAAAAATGCAGTTAAAATGCTATTTCTGCTGCCCATGCAAAACTGCCTACAGCTAAAAAGTCTTGGAAGAAAAAATGCCTCAACACTGTCTGCATAATATTCTGAATCCTCCTTTCAAATGTGCATTTGAACTTGTGCGTCTTTCAACGTCCCTTGATGTCATGTCAGTTAGGCCACAGAAAACCACTCTGAAGTGCTCTGACATGCTAGTGACCTACATGGTAGAAGAGATTATGAAGGAAATGAAAATGTGTGCCTCCAAATACTGAGAGCAGGCTGAGGAAATATTTCTCATTAGCTGGACTGAGTGCTTCAATTGCACTTGGGTGAGCTTTCTCTGATGCCAGGCGCTAGGTAGGACTGTCAGGCTTTGCTAGTGAGTAATGTAGAGGCTGTGGTGTGACTGTGGGGGGGTACGGTGGAAACCCTCCCTCCCTGGCACCCGAGCATGCAGTACCAGCCCACTAGAGGTCCTCTCCAGTGTGCTTTTGCATCGAGGCTTGACAGCCTTCCTCATACTGGGAAAGCATACTTTTTTTGGTGGAATTTTTTTGTTGTTGTTGAATTGTTCAGCGGCTCTCTAGGACAGCAAATACTTGGGTTTGTTTATTTATTTACTTAATGCTGTGATACCAGCAAGGCATCTGTTTTGTGGGGACTCTCCTTTCTTCTTTTTAGCCACTACAGCTGACAGTTGAACAGTTTGAAACTGGAGCCCCTGGCATTTGTTTTAATGTGAGATAGCTGTATTTCATTTGGTAGGATGCTGAGTTTTGGGAAAACAGGCAAAATACTAGAAGTTTAGATAGATATAAAATAGCAAGTTGGTAGGAACCCCTGAACCCTTTTGTAGCAGAACCTGCAAAATGAATGTTTAAGAGAGAAAAGCCCTTGTCTGTCTGCCTCGGGCTAAGTAAACTCCAACTAAAATCTGTTAAATACAGTTTTCTGTAGTTTTGTGGTGCAGGATTATTTTTACCTCCTCCTTAAAATGCTGTAGCTTGATATCATGAAGCAATGGGAGCTTATACTTCAGAGCCTTCCTGTTACATTCCTTGTTGTCATTAATAAATACTGTTGTAAGCTAGAAGAGAAAGCTACAAAGAATGTCAGTTGAAGATGTGTAGATCTTAAAGCAGAAGTAGCTGCTACAGGGGAGATTGTATGACACGTTCTGAAGTATGCTGTTGAATTCCACCTGTATGCCCCAGTGTTAAGATCAGTAATTTTTGCTTGACAGAAAAGTAAGACCTAGAAGACATTCACGTGATGGTAGTGATATTTTTTTTTTGGTCTTTTATTAGAATATGCTGGGTTGCAGGTCCAGTGACTGAATTAGAGTGCCACTGGAATCACTATAGTTGCCTGATTTGCATTTCCGCTGGGGGCTTG
The DNA here is from genome assembly GCA_013396975.1 of Bucco capensis. Lineage (NCBI taxonomy): Eukaryota > Metazoa > Chordata > Aves > Piciformes > Bucconidae > Bucco > Bucco capensis. The sequence continues at coordinate 131,407 of VWZO01012985.1, forward strand.
GGTGGGCCAGTATTCTTTTGACTTGGGTCCAAGCAGATCTGGCAGCTCTGCTGGGATACTTCAAGAGAGTGCAAGGTTCATCTCTGCTGTACGTAGTTCCAATGCTGAGACTCCAGCTTAAGACAAAAAAAGAAAAGTGGCAAAAGGAACAAAAGAGGCTGAATTGAAAAGGCTGAATTGAGATAATTAATGGAATCGAACAGGAAAATGTTCCTAGCATTAAGCACTTACGTATTTGTTCTGAGACTTTTTAGGGAGCACTTACAGGACCTGAGTAGGAAGGTCTATTAAGTACCAGAATTGCTGACCAGATATGACTTTGCTCCTCAAAACTGTGAAGCTTGAGAGAAAATAAGTTGATACTAAATTTTTAGTGCATGCATTGCATGTGTTTTCAGTTGTCATCACTTTACACTGATGATATAGTTGGTTCTCAACATACACATCTCACAGTCTGACTGATAGTGGAACTTGGAATTATATTAAAAAAATACTTTAGATGTATTTGGTTTTGGCTGGCAAACTTTGGAAGTTTAGGCCTATCTTGAAGGTCTTGCACTTGATTATAAAGGGTAGAGCATGGAGAAGGGAGAGAGAAGTACATAAGCTTGAGAGCAAAATTCAGAAATGAAAGCTTAGCAGAAATTAATATGGGATCTGCAGTAAATCTAGTGTGCAGTAACAGGATTAAAGATTCTAGAGGCATATGGAAATGGCCTTGTTTTCTGTATTGTCTTCAAAGCTGTCTCCTTGTTCCATCACACATCCATCTTTCATTGCTGTTTCAAGTTCCACAGTAATTATTTTTAAATGAAGTTTGTACAAGCCACTGAGAGGTTGATGGGAGCTCTGTAGTATGCTACTTGTGAATTCTGTTCCTATCTGTTAAGATGAACATTCACTTGACATTTTATGGATACATGTGAGATTTTACGGAAATGGAATTGGTGTTTAAGTCAGTTCAAGATATTTAACATAATAATCTTATTTGTAATGAGTTCACATCAAATTGCATTTATCTTACGGGTTTTTTAAAAGACACTTAGGTAAGTAAGCTCTGCAAAATAGATGTGTATAAATTCTAAAGTGTTCTGGAAATTTGTGGCAATTTACTATTTATTTTCTGTGAGTGCATCAGGGAGGAGAGTTGATTTTTCATTTGGCCGGGTAGTGGAGTGGGATCTTGCTAGGGCTACTATAGAAGATTTTTCTCTTAACTGCCAAATTGCCACTGAATATTAGGGAAGATTTTCTGCCAGCAGATAGTAAGTGGTGTATCTGTGTGTGCAGCAGTTTTTGTTGCCCATGCATAGTGTGAGATGGAATATTGTGATTTTATTTTATTTTTTCCATACTTATAAATTCAATCTTTCTTGGGGATAGGGAAAAGTGGGGATATTCCAGAGGTAATACTTCACCTTATTGCTCGTTATTCATCTCTTGACTTCAAAGGACATGAATTTTCCTTCTCATCCTCTTTTAGACTGTTTTATTCCTCCTGTCAGTGAGAATGCTCCAGCTAGAGCTGCTCATTATTTGAGGTGAGCAGCCCACTCTGTCTTAGTCAATTGTAGTTGCTGTTCTAACTGTTCTGCCTCTGAACAAGCAGGGTGATCTCCTGGGAGGCTCTGGAGGTGCAATTGTGGGTTTTATGGTACTGTTCTGTTCTTTGTACTTCATATCTTAAGAACAGCGCATAGTTAGGGTTGAACTCCATTGGATGTAAAACTCAGCTGCTTCTGGAGCTGCTGAGGCAGATAAAACCACTTAGCAAGTTCTAGGATTGTGGGGGAGCATCTAACACTATTTTTATAATGCTTCCTATTTCTTTGTAGGTATTGTGACTCTTACTTTTCAGAATCATGCATCTTTGAGGCTTGTTATCTAGTGAAATCTCAGTGTAAATGGTCTCTGTATATTTGTTCTTGGGATTGCATCTTGTGGACAACAGCAAAAAACCCTTGTTCTTCAGACTGCAATTCCAGATCACTTCTTGTGATATTTCTGTGTCTGTCTTTCAACAATATACCCTCAGGTCTTTTCACAAGGTGAATATTAGCACTGGGAACTTAACTGCCTTCACTTTGTTTATCTCTTGTAGGCAGATGCTTGTTTCTTCTTAGATAGGCTCAGATGGCAATTGGATATTAAAAGTAGCAGGAACACTTGCACTCTCCAAATCAGGCAGATTCATATATGTTTGCAAGATTGGAGCAATAGGTAGTGCTTTTCATAAAATGATCTGGGAAACATGGATATATTGTCATTTGTAATCTCTGAATAATATTTTCTGTGGCATTTAACTGTATTAAGTCTAATGAAACAAGATCTGGACCTTGCCTCAAAGGGGATAATGCCTGAACAGTCTGTTCATGGGCAAAGAGTAGGAAATAAGACAAGAACATGATTGTGAACAAATAAAAACGTGTATGCCTTGTCTTACAATAGTTCAAGGGTGTTGCTTTTTCAAAATGGTGTCCAGAAAGAATTGAGTAAGAGTTTAGAAAGAAATACTTACTCAGTTTTGAGGAAGAGATGCTCAACTGCAGAAGAAGGAAATTCCAGGTTTGGGAGGCCTATATGGAAGAAAGCATATAACAGTGCAGAAGGGCATGGAGATATAAATATAGAATGTCAGTAAAAGTGTATGACTCATACTGCTGTAGTAGCACAGTGCAGAATTTATTTGCAGAAGTACAGAACAAAAACCCTATGGTATACTATGATGCCTTTGCAAATAGTTTTCCATAGCTGGTTAATGTTTTATGCATTCTGCTTTTTTAGAGGCGTTCCTAAATTGTGCTTTGATTTTTCTTTTTTTGTCTCTTCTTTTTTTGTTAGGACTTTGTTTTTAGATGAAGAGTTAAGTCCTCTATTGAACCTTGAATGCAGCAGTTCTGTTTGCTGGGTAGAGATGAGTTAGAGTTGTTTTTAATCATGTAACTAAATTTAGCCAGCAATCTGCATTTTAAGGCATTGCTATTAAAAGTCTAAAAGTGAGATATGTATCGTAGTTTGAATTTAAAATGAGCCAGAGGCACAGCTGGTGAGGCAGTCATGACTCTCTAATCATGAGTAGAGAGAAATGAGAAAGGAATTTTCTCATCTTGCAAGATGAATGCTAAGTATGATAGGTTCTTTAACATCTGCCCCTGCCCCACCCCCCTTCCCTAGCTTTGTTTCATGATTGAATGGACTTCATGACTACCCCCTCCACATTTTCTTTTTTGAGCCAAGACCATGTATCTGTTTGATATCAGCAGTACAAACACAACTTTACAAGCATTTAACTTCTTACATTTTCATTTTTCTTGCAGTGTATTCAAAGCTATGTATGATACTTCATGTTTCCAGTCTTTCTTCTAAAAGCAAAGCAGTGTTTATTCTGTATAAAACCCAAACCTGGAGCCAGAACTTTCAGGGTATCTGGAAAGTCTTGGAATTTACCATACTCAGAGGTTATTTTTGCCCCATCTTCCAAAGCAGTGAAGCATGCTATTAAATATGTGAATAATCCCAATAACCGAATGTTGCCCATCTTGACACATAACATGGTGTAACTATGAAAGCAAAAAAGAAAAAGCCTACTTGTTTTTTTAATGAATGAATGTTTAATGGTTTCAACAGCCCTGATAAAGGTGGATCTGTTGGTAAAGTGCATGATAAACTTAGAATGTTGTTTGAAACTGAAAGTTATCTCTAGCCTATCATACAGGATATTGAACTGACTTAATACAGCATTGCCTTTAGCAGTATTTGCTGTTGCCAAGCTCCCATTTCCCAAGGCTGTTTTTCAGGCAGATCGATTACTTGGCTTGGTTTACCATCCCTGTCACAAACAGTTCAGGCATAATAATAGCTAGTGGCCTAGGGATGAGAACAACTCTATGGGTCCAAAGTTTCTCAGGTTGTCTTGGTGTAAGCTGTTGCCTAAGAAATTCTCAGCCTGTGCTTTGAACATTTTTGTCTGTACTTAAAAGCTGTCATAGTCTCAGTGTCCTCTCTTGGAGAGTCTCCCACATCCTCATAGCATTACCTGCTTAGCCAAGTATTTTCCATTACACTGCATTATCATATGAGTTATTGGATGTTTAATGTTTTGGTATCTCCAGGAGGCTCTGAAAGGACACTGAATGATGTTCCTTTATGCTGTATCTGTTTATGTTAATGCCATGCAACAGGGTTCCTACTGGTTGGATGAATTTTCTTTCATTATGCATAATTGTCTTCTAGGTTGATTTCTTAAATTTCCTCTTTCTTTTTTCTTTTTCTTTTTTGTAAGCAATAGGAATGGGTGACAGTGAGAAGCCAGTTGTTTGCTGGATCATAGGTGAGCTGGTGTGAAATTCTTTGGGTGTCCTGCTGGTTTGTCTTGCCCATGCACTTGTGGTGAAATTGGTCACCAGATCTGGGGATGTTTGGTGTGGCTCAGAATGGCAGAAATTTTTGACCCGCTTGAAGAGTGTAGGAGTTTTAACTGACAAATCCATACCTATTGCAGGACAACTGGGTGATGCCTTTATGGTTCTCTTCCTGTGGCACTTGTGGCCTTTTGATGCAGATATAAACATATTTATAGGGTGCTTGGAAACCCATGTGAGCTGCAGCTCTTTGAGCAGATGCCCTGTGGATTGTTCTGAGCTAGCTTTGTATTGCAACCTGTGACTGCAGAGGCTGAAAATGGCAAGTGAAACCATCTCTAGTTTTCTGTTGCTGATGTCCCTGAAATGCATTTGCTGTTTTGTCTGAACATTCCTGAAGAGGCATGACCTCAATACTATGCATTGATTTGTGGTTTAATGATACATTTTAATAGCTTTTATAAAAGAACATAGAAAAAAAATAGGAACATGTCCTATTATATAAAGTTGCAGAAGTCTGTAAGGAGGTTGTAGAAAGATATATTGAGATGTTGGCAGCTCTGAGACGCTGAACTCCTGTGTAAAAGGATGAAGGGACCATTTAAACCTTTGTTAGAGCAGATAATCCTGCTGTGTACTGAAACCATGCACAGGTACAGGTGTTAAGACTGTAGGTGTGGTAGTGATGCCTGGTTCCCAGCTGCTGAATTAAAGCTGTCTTCAGCTGATTAGGAATTAGGAATGGATGGATGCATGTTGTTTTGTAAGGTTACCCTGCACAAAGGTTGTTCCTAGGTAGATGAAGTTTCTCAGAATGGTTGAAGGATGGCAGAGATCTGTAGTTGTGTGAGAAGTGTTGGTTTGCCCTGTGTGGGTCAAGGAGGAGACAGAGGCAGCCTCTAAATGTCAATTTTTAATACCTGCCTCTGTGAATTTTCATGTGAAAGGAGGCATTAGGAATTTTATATAGAACATCCTATTTCAGATCTGAATGAGATTAAACATCCAGTGTGAATATCCAGAGTTCATTTGAAAAGTAATTGTTAATGCAACCATGAATTGAGATAGCCTAGCTGAACTCTTTCATCTAGTATTTATGAAAGGGTAGTTCAAAGCTTGCCTGGATACTGAATAGAGACTTCAAGGAGATAACACTAATGCAATCACAATATTATTTTAAAGCAGGCAAACTGATGAATCTGAATATAGTGAAAATAAGTAAATTTTCATGTTCCTATTTGTTGTGTTTTACTGAGAAACCAACTTGGTTTTAAAACTAAAATGCCTTTTCTTTTTTTTTTTTTTTTATTTCTAATTCTTTCTGATACTTATGTGGCTGAGCAGATTGCTTAAGAAAGTACTAAAAGGGAGAAATGCATTCTCTACAGCATCAGCAGCACCATAAAGCAGCACAGTAAGAGCTACAGTGCCAGGCAGGAAGCAACTAGAAGTGGTTTATGTGATGTTGCTGGATTTGCAATACTTTGAAGGTTGTGAACTTTTGATTTTGGGTCTTTCTCAACTGTCTACGCTTTATGATAACATAAGGACAGAAGGATCACATGAAGAAAATGCAGAGGAGCCTTTCTGACAGTGGATTGCTAGCATAATACTGCAAGCACTTGAGTATGTACATACTTTCATCTGTATTCCATGAGGGATGTGAGCATGTGTTTCAGATGATTTGCTGCTGTATGTATACTGATGCACAGTGCTGTGTTTACAGCTCAAAGATCAAGAGGAAACTAGGTCTGTGTGACCACACAGAATTTCAAATAATGTAGCATACTGCTGTATATACTGTTTACTTAAGGGGCTGTTGGGAGGTTTTTCTTAAAAATCTTCTGACCTCTGCCCTTTTCTTGCAGCTCTCTGAACTTCTGTACTTTGTTTCATTCAGGTTGTACAATGGAATGACACAGGGTGCATGAATTCTATCTATTACTGCTTAATTCAAAATGATATTGAACAGTGTGGCTTTTATTTGATGTAGCATTTGCCTGCTGGAAAAAAAAAGAACAGCTGCAATGAAGTCATCTGGGGCAATGTGGATGTTCACAGTTCAGAGTTGGAGTTGGAGTCTCCATGCTCAAACATGGCAAGATCAAGGTCTTAGGAAGCATTGTTAGTATCTTAGAAGAAATGGAAAAGCTTTCCAATGTCTTATGCTGCTTTCTTTCATACAGGTTGTAGAAAAACCTCCTGCCTTTTGTGCCCTCTTACTGTATAGAGTCTGGTACAAAAGACCTCCTTTTCTGATGCCTCAGCTACTTCCATGGTTGATGTACTCTGTCCAGTTGATTCATTACTGTATATGTTTTCTTGACATCTAATTAAAATCTGTTCTAGTCTAATATTAGATCAACACTCTGTTATATCACCCTTCATTCTTAAGTAATTCATCCTGCAACTTCCTTACTCTTTATGACTAATGTCTTTTTCTCAAATATTCTTAGAACATTTTAAAATACCATTTATATTATAAGCAGCACAGTAGCAATACCTCTCAATACAATTGCTTAATGCTTTCTGTCATAACTCAGCCCTTTCTTTTGCTTAGGATTTTGATGAGATTTTAACCTTTTTGGCGGAATTTTCCATGCCACTGGTGTTTGCCTCAGCCTGGAATTTCCACCTGAGACTGATACTTTTCTTTAGTTATTTTGTTTGCTTGCTGGAAGTATGACCAGTATTTCATAGAGAAGACATTTCTAAATCAGCTTCTGTTAGGTTCTCTCACAGGAAAAACAGATTAATTTATTTCAAGAGGATCCCTAGGCAGATGTGTTGGGCTGAAAAATAGGAATGATTGCCTGTGAACAGGTGACTAAGCATGGGAGGGAGAGTGCTCACTACACAGGAGCAAGTCTGGGGAATGAATTTCTGCTGATTTGAAGGGAGAAGTGAATTGATGAGGACTGAGAAGGAACTGGTTGATTGCCTAATCTTTGGAGATTCAAGAAGTTATTCCTAAAAGCGGAAATTAATTTATCTGGCTTCAGTTTTTGTAATGGATGTTCTCCATGTTTGGGCAGTGCGGCTGGTACTCACTGCTCCTAACTCCTCTGTAGGATTTGTTTGTACTGACTGACGGGGAGAAGTGTGTGTGTTTACAAGAATTGCCTGATTTGGTGGTATTTACTTCCAATACATGTCATTTGGTTTAAGATGTGATGACTTGAGTTCAGTTCTTGAGAGGAGTTTAAGGCTTACCTGAAGTCAGAATGTAACTTAAGGTCATTGCTGCTTCTAGTTAAAACCAAGTTGAGAACGTACTGTTTATGCTGTATATGTACATAACTTTTTAAATTGGAAGCTCAGAAGGAACAGCTTTTCATGACTTACCTGCAGAGATCTATTTAATTCATTAAGAAAATAAAGCTGTCACTTACTTTAAAAAAAATATTATATTATTGGGAAATGAAAGTAAAAACATTGCTTTATGGATGTTATCCACACTGGAGAATGGACTTTTGGGAGTCTGTCCTGCAGCAGTAAACTTGGTATAATACGTGGACAGGAGGGTAATCCACATACTGCTGAGTTGAGTAGCAATTAACTTTCCTTGGCTAATGTGTCCTTCCTGTGAAAACAAGCCAGAGCATTTCCAGTGCTTACTGAGAGCTGTGGTGGTGTTCCTCACTAACCAGTTGCTATCCTGAGAGCTGTTACTCTGCTAACAGAAGCTGTGACAGAATGTAACTTCTATCAGGAAAACAAACATAAACTGTATGTTACATATCTGCAATATGCATTGCCCATGCAGTGGATGTCTTCATGGAAAAGACTGGGAATTGAGAAGAATCTTCTGTGTTTCATGATAAGCTGTTTTGTGTGTGCTTCTGTTAAGCTAAAAGTATGTCCTTTGTACAATTGAAGTGTATGTATTGTATGCAGACTGCACAGGTTATACGGCTTTACTGACATGGTTTCATTTATAGGCCAGACCACCCTACAGATGTTATTCTGCTAGAAAACAAGTTAATGAAATTTGAATAACTGTGTAGAAGTATATCATAATATGTCTTTAGTTTTAATATTTTTTTTAATTCAGTTCCCAGAACTAAGTTTTCACTGGGTTTTTGAAGCTTTAGGTGCATTAAGAGATGTTGTTCTGGTTTTGAATTGATATCCAGATGTTGCAGGAAACTAGTGAGTAAGTAATCTCAAAATGTGTTTTGTGTTTAGAAACTGGCAAGGTATTCACCTGGGGCAGAGCAGACTATGGGCAACTTGGAAGGCACTCAGTGGTTCCTGATGGGCTGGAGGCATGCACAGCATCCGAACAACACTTGGAGCTGTTGTGTAACATCCCTATTTCAGTGCCTTGCTTAAATGGAGCATCTCAGGTAATGAAAAAAATTACTTTCCCCCACTCCCCCCATTTTTCTGTGTATTAAAATAATCAGAACAATTTCCTAATAGAACCTTTTCAAATGCTGCAGCACAAGCTCTTGCTGCTTCCTGTAAGCTCAGAAGTTAATACAATTCAATTATTTCCAATTTCTTAAAAGACTTTTGTATTCATAAACTGATTTGTCCTTGGTGGAATCAGAGTTACTTTTAGCAGAGGATGCCAAGTTCTCTCAGATGTCTATGTGCAGGAGATAGCAGCACCTGCAATAGAGATGAGGTGGGACCCTGCCCATTTGTAGCGCTACTTTTGTCTGAAGCCCTCTCTCACAGTTTAGCCAATGGCCTTTCCTAGCTGATAAACTAGAATGTTACAGCTTCTAGCTCAGGCTAGCTAAGCATATCATCAATATTTCTGTACCTTTATAACATCCTTGAGTGGTATTGGAGGTTTTAATTTCATATTGCTCGTTTGATAGAAAATGATTTGTCCTCAAGCATAAAGATGATCAGAAAGAGAACTTCGCTCAAGTTGCTTGCTGTAGTCTGACACAATATGCAACCTGTACTGCCTACAACCATTTTCTTGGGTTTGTAGTGGCTGGTTGGCAGCATGTGGCAATTGGCCTGTTGACAGGCAATGTGCAGGTCCTATCTTGGCAAATAACCAGTCAAGAGTTATGTATCTACCTGTGGGGTAGCTGGCAGTCAAAATGCAAAGGGTAAGCACAGGTTGACAGCTTCAGCTGCAATGTAAATACTGTTATCTCTGCCTGGTGGTCTCCCATGGCAAGACTTTGATTAGAAGATTCAGCATCTGCCATTTCCTGTCACGGTTTCTGTGGATAAGTGGAGCTTCAGAGCCCAGGATGCTGAATAATGAATAATTTGTTTAGTCAGTGTTGACTCCACTGAGTCTCAAACCTTCCTATCCATTTTGAGATGGATGTCCCTGCTTTTGTCATGAGATATCTATAGAGAACACCATTGTTGAATCTGTTTCTTGCTGGTTTTCATCTGTGCTTTGGGGAATGCCTCAGGTATGTAGTTCTGTCATTTCTCATACAATACAAAGCCAAGGCAGCTATAGCTTTTAGCTTTTGCACGGGGGAACTTGGAGCCTTTGATTATCTGTGAAGGTGAAGGGATGCATTCAGATATATTCCTTGAAAAGGAACAGAAAAAAACAATCTCATCTTCATTCTGCTGCCCTCAGTGCTGTTCCTCCTTATAGACCTAAGAGAGACCTAATTTGAGTGATTAGCAATGGCAGTGTTCTGGAGCAGGTATCATTCTTTGCAGAGCTAACAGCATGAGGATGATTTAAGAAGAAAGTGATCAAGAGCTAGCATCATTTGTTCCCTAAGAGGAGCTGTGTTGATGAGAAGAGGAAAAAGCAGATAAGAGCCTAAATTGCTTCACTGCAAGATTACAAAATAATGCCAGAGCTAGAATTTATACTTAAAAATGCATTAAATTGCAGTGTCTAGGCTATATAGAATGTGAGCTGGTTTTTGTTTACATGTAAGGTAACCATTTCTCTGTTTGTTATCATGTGGAGACTGATTTGAGAGCTGAATTAAAAGGAATACAGAGAAGATGAGTTCTTTGCCATGTTTACCTTGAATTAAGAGTTCCAATTTGTATGTTTAATGCAGAGAACCAGATTAACAGTGAGGATTACAATAATGATTTTTATCCAAAGTCTCATTTTTACAAATCACTTTTAATGATTCAACTGGATTTTTGGCAATGTTGTGGTCTGCTGATTGCCTTTGCACTTGAGTTAATATTGTTAAAGCTAAAATGGAGAAGCTAATCCAACGATTAGAGGACAGTATAAAAGGCACACTAGTTTACCTCAAGGACAGTGCAGTAGATTTAACGTCCTCTGCTGCTCCTTGTTTCCATGCCCATGGTTTACTTGCTTTCTTCACCAAAGACCAAGGATTCTCCTTTCTTTGTGCTGAGATAGACACAGATAATTATCAGTCTGCCACTCCAAAACCTGATCTTTGAAGTGTTGCAAGTGACCTATTCCATTGTGAGTTTGACTTCATCTTACAAACTCATTTGAAAACATTGACCTTGAGAAATAGAAGCACTTATTTTTCTTTCAACTGAAACAATGGAAGAAGATAAGCCTGGGTTTTATATAATGATCTACTAATCTGAGTATGTCTTCCTGGCAGTTTTAAAAGTGTGGACATCAGGTTCCTAGAGTCTCCTGTGTTTAAACTTTTTGATTTATACAACTGCAGGTCTATTTATTATTTTCTTCAGTGCTTTGGTGCATAACTGCCATGGAATAGAATGAGGCACTGAAAAGCAGCTTTGGGCTGTAGCCGAAGTCAGTTGTGTGAGACATTATGCATGCAGTGCTCTTGTGTTGTTGGGGTGTCCTTGATTGGACCTCTTCAGAACATCTGACTCATCTGCTGCCTGATGTGCATTCATATCCACCACTTTTCAGATGAAAGGACAATTAAATACAAATGGCCTCAAATGTGATGAGCCTCTGTATTTATCAAATGGTACAAAGACCTGGTTTAATGTTTCCTTCTTGACAAAATTCTTTTCCAGTCTGTTTGATATTTTTGGTGTTACTAGCTATTCTTTTCCTATTCGTGGTATGTTCAGCATGGCATTCAGATTGCAGCAATAAACAAATGAGAAGTAATTGTGCAGTGCTTAACATTTCTTGCTAAACTGGATGGAAGGGCTACAGTCATTTTGGATATGCAGCACTGTTCACATGGAGCCATGTTTTCATCATATCCTTTCTCTACCTCTAAAGCAAGCTGTGGTAGATTACAGTTTTCTGACAAGGAATCTCTTGAAATTTCAGTTAAAAAATGTCACACTGTCACTTTTGGGTTTTCTTGGCCTTAATTCCTTCCTCAGTTTTACCATCACCCCGCTTAATTCTTGATGGTGATTGTAGGGGCCAATTGTGTAAGGGAATGAAAATAACTTGTGTCAACCTGTAGCTGCCATGTTTATCCTATTGTGGTCCATAATTCCAGTGTGTACATTGGTTCCATGCAATAGATTGATTTGGATCCTCTGTATGGCTCCCTCTTTTAGGGAAGGCCATCATGAGTACACACATTCTCATGGGCCTTTGCAGTCACAGTTTGTCAGTCTGGATCAGTTGCTGCTTAAAAAACCTCCCTTTGGATGTTAGGGAAGGAGGCGAACACAAAAGTGTCTCTAGTTTTCCAAGCTCAATAACTTTTATCTAATAATGAAAACAAGCAGGGGATGGGAGTGGAAATGGAGAAATGCCATGACTTCAGGTGCTACAGCAAGTCAGCTGCAAAGTTGAGAAGAGAATCCCAGTGCTACATATTCCGCTCCAGCCCTTTAGTTATTAAGCTTTCTCTCTTGAGGTATCACTAGAAGGGAAAGTTACTTGATATCTGCATGCTCCAGACAGGTCAGATTACTATTTGTGTTATATTTCAAGTATTGTGTGTTGCTTTCCCTGGGTGGTTGTTAAATACTGTTAGATCTGTCCATCTAGTGATCCTTCATGAGGAGAGATACCCAGAGAAGGAGTGGTAAAGGCCAGCTCATCTTTTACTGAAGATTTTGTGAGGTTCTTTTGGACCAATTCTTAAATTGGAGTTTTTCACTTGGTAAGCAACTAGTGCAGTGTTGTGGGGTTTTTTTGTCTTGAATTAATGGCTTGTACAGGTTAGTCTTGATGTATGTCCTTTGAGAAATGACACTGCTGTATTTTCCTTGATTGGTGCAGGTTAGGTTTGTTATGCTGTTTTAGAGCTGCAGTGATGGAAATGGTAATTAGAAATGATCCCTTTAATGTTCTTGCAAGAGGGGAAACAAGTTTTTGGCTTATCAATTCATTTTAAGAGACAATAAAGAAAATAAAGGCCATGGAGAAACGTGGAAGTGTAAAGTTGCAATTAAGGGTGAAAATAGAAACTAAATTGTTCAAATTATCATTAGAAGAAAAAACCCAAACAGGGTGTTTCAAAAGAATGAAACTGCAGTCTACATACTAAATAAAGTCTGTGTTAGCCTAGGTGTGTTTCTGTGATCTGCATGCCCTGTGTAGGGGGATAACACTGATCTTGGCAACACTGCAGGGAAGATTGAGAGGGGTTTACAGTTTTATCACAGAAAATGAGGAAATGGGATTTACTGCTTAGGTCAGTCAGTTCTCCCTGCCACTCTCCTAGCAGGAAATTGAGAGCAGTAACAAACTGCTGAAACTCAAATGCAACTTTCTGGCTAGGTAGCCGTCCCATTTATTCTGTGCTTTTCTTATCCCATTAAGATGTGACCATGGTTTGTAAAGAATATCTTACAGCCTGGGTAGAAAGTCATTTAACACTCAGAGCAAAGTAAAGTCTGGAAGTTATGAATAGGAGTGTGTTAGGCAGCAGAAATAACTCTGCAAATATAAGTGTGCTCCATGAAAAGCATGACTCAGTGGCTATTTTATTGCAAATAATTTGGTGAAGCTCAGCTATTTTAACACTGGGTGGGAGGGGAGTTTTGCTTTCTTCTTCTTCTTGTGGTTACACACTTAGAGATGTCCAGCTCTCGGTGTGTAATTTTTGGCAAGCAGAGAGGACATGATACTGCTTCCCAGCACCATGGTTCCCATTACCCATACCAGTTTCTCTGCAGTTGGCATTGCAGAAGGGGAGATAGAAAATCAAATTCACACCAAGCGAATGGCAAAGGAGAACTCCTGCACTGCCTTGGCATGCCAAGAGAGTGTATGCTCACTGAGTACAAACTAGAGGTTTTCCATTTTTCACTTTTACAGAAGAGAGTTGGTTTAAAATGACTGAAATTGTTCTGCTGGTGTTCTACTGTAACACTGAGGTGGCAGCCAGGTGTCAGGCTGCTATAGTACAGGACACCATGAAGGGTTGATGTGCCTCTAGTTTGGGTGACTTGAGAGGACTGATGTGGGATGAAGTTAGCAGTTGGAGACCATATGACGACTGAGATGGTAAAATTCGTGAGTGTGGCTGAAACCATAGTCTTCACAGTTCGTAAATTCATCTTCCATTTGGTAGTGTTGCAGTTAGAATTCCAGATTAATAACTCAGTTGGAGATCTCTGAAAGTATCGGGGGAAATGGAAAGAGGCTGAAACTACTTGCAGCAGTAGCCATGGTTTCTGCAGATGGGCATCAGCTGTCAGTAGTGAGCCCTAATAATGAAACCAAATTGGCAGCAAAATGTCTAATCGAAGTTATGTTGTCTGTAACTCTGTGATCTGCATATGCTTATACTATATTCCTTAAATTAAAAATTCAGACTGTGTCCCATCCTTCAGCATGGATTGTTCTAATAACACGGTGTACCATGACTACAACTTGCTCTAAGCTCGCTGCTCCTCTGAAGTATGAATGCCATGAACGTTCACCAGTGCCATTCACAAGCATGATGCAGTTAATGCCAGCTAGTCAGCAATGGGGAGTGCTGCAAAATTGCTGCAAAATATACTTGGTGTTAAGACAGAGTCTCAGCAGCAACCTTGGAAGGTGACAACTGTTAGTGTAGAAATCCAGTTCTGCCTTACTGACATTGTTTCAGTTGCCTTGTTCATCCACAAGGAGCATAAACAGAAACAATTTACACTAAAAACCTATCTGTCCTAGTTTATTGTGAGTCAGGTCTAACCCAGGGTATGTGCATGGACATGTTCCAAATCCAAGTGAAAATATAGTTTGAAGCAAGAGGCTGTGGAAAAGGCCCCGAAGCATGCAGTTTTTCATTCTCTATTTGTCATTAGAACTGTTAGAGAAGGGATTAACAAATCAATGCAGGCTAAAATGAGAGAAAATCTATAAGAAACTGTAGTGAACTGGAACAAAGCTATCAATTTGCAGTGTTCTCTGCAAAGAAACCTCATCCATACCTCCTTTTATGGATAGAAAAATAATGCAAAAATGATGATTTGGGGTGAGAGTAATTCTTTTTTACTTGGCTTACCCCAGAGCTTTAGGTCAAGAAACTTCTGATGCAGATGTCACTTGTGTTTCCTTACTCTAATGTGTTGATGAATTTTATTGGCAGGTTCTATAACAGTGGAATCTTAAAGAAAAAGAGAAAAAGGGGAGGGGGGAATAGTCAAGGAGAAATATATCATTTATATATCATTACCCTCATAGGAAATTGATGCAGTACTCTTTCTAATGGTTTACTTTTTTGTACTACTACAAGTGACTTAATTAGTTCTTCATTGTTTTTCTGTCTCCCTTTCTTAAGAAGAGTTACTTCTGAGATGTTACTCCTTAATAGGTAGTAAGCATTATGTAGCTGGACAATATGCTGGGCCTCTGGGTAGTATACTACAGATGACTGAAATAGGAGAGATCTTGCTGGTTGCAGCTCTAACAGCTTGTTGAGTTCTTCCATTGGTCCTTTCAAACTCATTTGTCACTGTGGGGCTATAAACTCACCAGGGCAGTGCTATTCTGGCCAGCACACAGACTGCTTCTCTCTGCTTTTAGTCTAAGGATTTTGGATTTGGTTTGAACTTAGGCTGTGCTTGTACTTTTATGCTGGTAATGGTGTTTATTTTCATTTGTCTGATGTTTCTAGCTTTCACATATCAGTGAGTCATTTAAGCTGTGAGCCCTGCCAGTCTTTCTGGCCTTTGGGCTTATGCTGGAAGTTTTGTAAAGCTACTGTTTAACAAAAGATTCAGAAAAGAAACAAACCTGTGATTCTGCTGTGATCCTTAAAGTTGTTGCTGACACACAGCAAGTTTGAAGACTGGTTTACTAGATAGTCTGCTAAATAATAGGTACCTGTTTATCCTCTCAACTGGTGCCTCATCTCCTTTGCCTGTTGGCTGCCTTGTCTCTAATTTAAACTGAAGTTGTCAAAGGCAGAAGCTACCTCTGAACTTTTTTACATGGTCTAATATAGCCTGGGCCTTTGCTCCATCCCAGTCATTCAACCAACAGAAGCTGTTTGTGAAAGGAGAGAGAAAAAGGAGAAGAAAAAGTCAAAATGATGTATCTGATTCTGCAAGGACAAAATTGCTAAACTGTCTTCTGTTTTAAAACTTTCCCAAGGGTTTATTCTTAGTCTCCTGGCAGTTGATTGCCAAGGTCTCTATAAATTCAGTGTATATTGTATGATAGCAGATACCAGCAAGGATTGCAAAGACCTGTGCTCCTGTTGATGCCTTGCAGGTGGTTTGTTTTTTTAGTTTTTTATCATAGGAAAAGCAAATAAATACCTTATAAAGAAGTTTTATTTCATTATTAGGGAGAAAATAGTGATAGTTCCTTAGGGGTATGGTTCTGAAAATGCCACCTCCTACAATTTGCCACTTGAGCTCCCATTTTCCCATTCCGCTTTCTCTTCCCAGATGTAGAGCTAGTAACAAGTGCTCAGGGAGCCAGTAAGGACTTCTCAGGATGTGTTTGTTTTTCCAGAACATTGTTTTGGTATAATAAACACTTCAAAAGTGTGAACCCATTTAGTGCTTTGAAAATTTGAGACCGTGGTTTATTTCTGCGGAGGGCAGGCAAAAAGCCTCTGGCTTTGCTGAACCTCACAAGAGATTCAAGGGGAAAGGGATGAAAGTCACCTAACAAACTTCATCTAACAGATTTCAGCCATTTTAATCCAGGCAGAGATATTATGCAGATTGATTTTTTTTACCTCGACAGTGAATCTAATGTTTTTATTGGGAATGAAAGTCACAGATTGTGCTGGGAGGGGATGTTACCAATTCTCAGAAAAAAACGCTCACAATGTTCTCTCACTGTTTGATGGCTTCTGTTGTGGTTTGATTCTTAATTCTGTTTTAAAAGAATACAAAGTTTTTTATTTCATGGTTATTAACATCATGTGGAAGTAGAAGTAACCTTAATCAGATGAGAAAAAAGGGATTGTGATCACAGATTTCCATTTAGGTTTCATAGCATGTCTCTAAGACTTCTTTGATACAAATACTGAGTAGAAACAGCAGTATCTGGGATCTCCATTACACAGAATTGAGGCTAAGAAAAACAGAGACTTGCAGAAATGCATTTATGTGTTCAGAAGTAAAACCTTCCATGGAATTGGGTGTTTTTTCTTGTTCAGTTTAGACATTAAGCCTGAAATCTCCTAAACAGAACATAATGTTGAGATTCACAGCTTCAGAAAATGAGAGAATACTTGAGAGTAATAGAAGACTCTCCTTTGGTTGAACAATTTGCATTAGGTCTTACAGGATTAATTTGCTGTCTCTGGTTTTCCTTGCCACAGCAAGTCTGAAATACAAATTGCATGAAAAGCAAAATGCTTTTTTTCTTTTTACTTAAAGATTAAGATGGTATTTGTGTATTACAGTGATGCTATTTAATAATCTTAATATCCAATTGTTTTAGCTTAACGGAGAAGCTGCTCAGAAATATGAAATAGGATATTATGTGAATTTAATTTCTTTCATGTTTGAGACATCCTCGAGAAATGAGGACAGCATAGTAACATGTTTTGCTTTTCTGCATGGTACATGGAGACATCTACAATGTTTTGTGGTCAAATGAGTTAGGAGTGCACTAAGACTGACAGTATTCAGGGTCTCCAAGGATGACTGGCTTTGCCTGTGAGGTCTCTGTTTACAGTCAGATTGGCAGAAAGCCAGCAAGAAAAGAGCATTTATTCACTTCTGTGGAGTTCGTGCTCAGCATGCTGTGCCAGAGAGAATTCTAATAAAGTCATTTTATCTGAGGACTTCAAAGTACATGAGTGACTACTGATGTATCTCTGCTGAAATTAAATACCAGGTTGCTCTTCAGCCTTTCTTTGCCTCTACTCTCCCCCTTATGCTTTACTTACTGACAGCTTCTTTTAGATACCTGTGGTATTACAGGTATTTCAAAGTATGGTGCTGCTTAATACGTTTTTGGCAACAGGTAACGTGCTTCAGAAACTTCCTGTTCAGTGAGACTGCATTTGCTTTCTCGTTGAGTTCTGTGACTGAAAGAGAAACATTTTGCTTTCCCTTCCTCTGTTATTACAGGGCTAAGCACTCAGTTTGATAGCTTGAGAAATCAGGACCGAATTCTGAAATTCTTTTATTCATGTTAGATAGTGTGATTCATTGTGATGCACTTGTTTGCTCATACTTACATTGAGAGAAATTTGTACTATACCAAATAATCCTCATGCTTAAATTCCATCTATGATTTTTATTTTCTCTTGTATTCAATAGCATATGTTGACTGATATTCAGGGAGAAAATGAATCCAAAACATTAAAACACTTGGAATGGTGATGCTAAATTAGTTTTATGTTTGAGCTAACAAAAGTGATTCTATGAATTCTAGATTTGCTTTTCAATGAAGCTATTTTAATGTCATTCACTTAGTAATTTTTGATTAAACTCATGGTAAGACAGATGTCAGAAGTAGTAAAAACACAGGTGCTGTGCTTCTGTTGTTGCATGTAATTTAGCTATACCTAGGTATAACTGAAAGGGAATAGTTTGATTTTACAGGATTGGTATTAGAAAAATCTGTGGTTGCTACATTTGTCAGAGTTGCACCTCCCAAGAGTTCAGGTAATTTGCTTTAACTCATAATTTATTTATCAAAGAACTCTCCTACAGGACCATAATCGTTACACATGCCTTAGCTGAAGCTTCCTCATGAGATATGATGCTGCTTTGTTTTTTCCCCAGTGTTTCTTTATCTTGTTCTCTTGCCCAAGAGAGTTGTTCTTGTGTAGCCCTACTGAGAGCCATCTGGTGTGGCTGCTGGGAAGCCAGCACTGCACACCTAAACAAGCTTGTCACGCTGTTGCCATTTGTCATAGTGCTGGACCTGCCCCTGTGAGAGATGCTCTGCAGAGACAGCTGTGTTACCATTTTTAAAATGTGTGTTTGTTCATAAACCTTTGGATACTTCAGTGCACTATTTCTCAGAGAAAAGACTTTCTCCAAACTGTAGAGAAAAGGAGTGGCCAAGTGGCTATAAGGAGGTGTCTTTGGCATTTGAAAATTCTTTAAGGTCTACTGTCAGGACCTTCTAGGGGATAGCATTCAGATCTGCCAGTCACTATCTCAAGGACACTTTTTGTTCTATATATTGTACATCCTCTTGCTTTTGGAGAGAAGAAACTTCTATACTGCAGAAACCTGAAGGTATGGCACTTTATTCATCCTTTTTTCAGCTCAGGGCAGTACCTCAAAGTGAGGTGCAGTAGCTCTTTATTTCCCCTGGATCAATGTCAAACTTTTCAGCTGGGTTTTAGAGATGACCTGCCTGATCTTAAAATAATCTTTTCTTCCCTCTGGCAATGTAGCAGCACATTTTCCCCACTCCCCCCACGCAGATTCTACTCCCAGAGTTGCTGAAACAAATGCAAGACTTTAATGGTGAATAGTTGCATTCTGCACCTCTTTCTCAAAGCACAAGCTCTGCTACCTGTAGAAAAAATCGCCAAATGTTTCTCTCCTGTCTTTGTGTCTGAAGATGTGAGAAGAATTGATGACCAGCACGTTGCCCATCACAACAAGGCAAACTGCATGATCCTGGGAGAGCAGGAATGCACCAGTGGTTTTTAGATGACTGTACAAAATTAATTGGTTAGCCAAGTGTGCTGTAAGCCCAACAGCGTCTTCCCATCTGGAAGTCCAAAGAATCTGTTGTTCATATTTCTGCTCTTGTCTCACTGCCATGCTAAAATCAGGAAGTGTTATGCACCTGCCTCTTCCCCTGAGGCAGGTCACAGTGAGCAGGGTTCTCAAATGGTTTTTTCAGCTGAGCTCTCTTGGAACAGAGGCCTAGTTCAAAGCATGTCTTAAGAAAACAACTAACATAAGAGAAGGATAAAACCTCTGTGGTTAAATAGAAGCCAAGCAGCAGTGCTGAGGTCTCTGATGGACATTGTAGAATAAAAGGGATAAGGAAAAACTTTTCACAGTCAATTTTCTGTATAGAATCCTTCAATAGTTGTTTGCGGACAACATAACTCTATAGTACTCTTATCTGGAGACCTGAAATGCAGCAGGAGTTTCTGGGTTAAGATCAGTGTTGATGGTAGAGAGGAGCTCTAGAATACCCAGTAGAGCTACCCACCATGTTGTAAAGCCATATGATCGCTTGGTTTTGGTGTCTGTCATAAACAAAAGGTTTCTATCCGAGATGGGTTTCAGGTAGTGATGGTAGTGATCATCTATGAGAGGCTGAGTGCATGTGTTAAGGCAAGCTTTTCTTGAAAGTCTTGTGATAGTTGTGTCTGTTTTTTTTAAAATACATCTTGAAATCTTGCTTATAAAACATCTTGAAAACCTGAAACTTCAGGTTTTAATACCAGAGTGAAGTAGTAAGTTGCAACTCTATATTGTCTATTAAAAAAAAACACCCCAAAAAACTTGTAAGCTGCCTTCACAGGAATGTTGTAACTTCAGCTGAATTTTTAAAATGTTTTTGGATAACAATATTCTAGTTGTCATTTGACAAACATCCAGTTTTAGATTCAGCTATGCAGAGTATACTTGATTAGGCCTATTGATTTGAGAAGTAAGGTAAAGCTGAAGATGATTAAATGTAACAGATTTTAGCTCAATGCAAATGTTTTTAAGGAATTAAACATTTACTTATGAGCAAGAATAAGTATACCGGCTTTGTGTCTCAGGGCAATGGAGTGAGTTGGCTAATAACATGGTCAATGAAGTGGTGAGAGAAGTAAATATTTATTGTGCAGTCTTTTTTTTTCTAATGTGATTGAAGAGCACCAAAAAAATGAAGACAGGTTTAAAATGTGCTGCTGTATTGCTCTGTGTCTTGTTACAGCTTACAGTTCATGTGGTATAGTGTAGGTTATTAGTGGCTGCCCAGGCTGACATGGTTTTTTTGTGGGTGGGGTTTTTTGTTTTTCCTTTTTTTTTGGTATTGGATTTGAGGAGTCTTCTGGAATTGGGCCAGGGGATTATGCATTCCAGTAAATGACTAGAAGTGAAATTGTGTCTAAATGACTCTTCCATTGATATCTAAGGCACTGGAATATATGTTATCGTAGTTATTGAAAAATTACTTAGTAATTTCAGAGAGCTTTATTTTAGTTAATGTAACCCTCTTCTTTGTTCTAATACTGATTTGTTCTCTGATCTATTGGATTCAGTAAGTGTTTGAAGTTTGAATTTCCCATGACCTATGTCTTGTTAATGTATCTTTAATGCTTGGAAAGCATAATTTGTTCTTGTGAAGGTTTGCAGAGTAATAGAACATAGCTCCTTAGAGAAGAGTGAAATTCAACAGCAATATTATGAACCTTACCCAATATATTGTAATGTTGCTGTAGCTACTGTGTATGAAGGCAGCATAGCATTTTCTGTTTGGTTGCCAAAATTTATTAATGTAATTTGCCACTCAGGAGAGAAACTTGAATGTTTACCCTCTGTTCTGGATTGGCTTTATTGTGAAACAGTGACTGAAACCAAGCTATCCCTCCTTAAATTGTAGGAAACTTGTTCTGCTCTTGAGTAGTATTGATAATGATAGATTCTTCTGAGTACTTACAGAAAGGGAACTTAACTCAGAAAAGTTCAAAAGTCCACTCACATGACACAATTACAGTGTCTTTGGAGCCCACATTATTTGTTTTAAGAGCTGGAAGTTTTGGGTTATTTTTGGAGGAGGTAACTGTCTCAGTACCTTATGTACTGTTAACTGAAACTGATTAAAATCTCACAAGTAAGATCTTACTAGGCTTACTCAGCATGGGGAAGAGGAGGTTTCAAGGGCATGTAGCAGCCTGCCAGTACCTACAAGGAGACTCATCAGGAAGATGGAGTTGGGCAGGAGGATATGAGAAGCAAAGGACACAGATTAAAACGTGAGGTTGAGACATAAGGAAACCTTTTTCACCATGAGGACAGTCAAGCAGTGGAACAGACTGCCTGGACAAGTTGGACAATTTCCACTTATAAAATGGAAAAGGCTCATCTGAATAAAGCTTGAGCAATATGGTTAGATTTTTAGCTGACTTTGCTGTGAGCAGAGGTTGGACTAGAAACCTCCTGAGGTCCTATCAAACCTGAGTTACCCTGTGATTCTAAGCTCTTGTTTCTGCCCTCAGAACTGTTTCTGCTTGCTCGAAAACCAGAATTGTGAAGCGTCAGTCCAGTGCTGTAATACAAGAAGCTGTCAAAGGGATGAGTTTTCAGTTTATTTGTTAAAATGCACTGGGCAAGGCTCAAATCAAGTTCAGTTTGCAGAAGCAATGCTTCTTACCAGGAAGGCAACCAGTGTGAGAGAAGGAAACTAAAGCAATCATGCTGCTTTATCCTGTCAGCGATAATACCCATTTTGGGTGCAGCAAAATGTATAGAAGCATTATGTAAGCAGTTCAGAGCTCTCAATGTGCCCCTCTGGATAAAATAAGGTGCTTGTATTACTCTGATAGGGTAGAAGCTGGCATCTTCTTTCCAGTACTGGCTTGCGGAGAGGAAGACAGTAACTGAAATAGCAACTTGGAACAAACTGCGTTATGGTTCAGTGGTTCCTTGTGATTTTGTTTTAGCCTAGAAGCACTAAAATTAGTTGTCCTATCCTCTTTGTTCTTATTTTCTTTATACTCCAAAGTTCACAAAGTAAAAAATGTGTTGAGAAGCTACTCTGCAGTTTTAAGTATTGATACATTGAAAATCAGAGCCCTTAATTTGGGTGCTTAAAATGATCATTTGCTTTTTCAGGGTTTGTTCTGCTGTTTCTCTAGTTCTGTGCCATTTTCTCATATAAATTACTCAGGTAATATAAAATTAAGTCATATTGGTTTATGCTGACAGTTTTGCTCTATATTTATAAGCATAATTTTAATTTTGTGCCCTTCTCACTGTCCTCTGTTTTCTTTTGAGCAGCAATAGATGCATAAGTCTGTGACAGATATGCTATTGAAATTAGTTCACTAAAAACAGAGCCTGTGCTCTTCAGAAAATTAAAACCCCAGTGTCTGCAACACTGTGTTCTTCTGCAAGGGTAAGCAGAAAGGAGACAGAGTTGTTTAGAAGTGACACAGATGTGACTTTGTCATCATTAAATTTCTTGGAAAAGATTGTCCTGATTCATGAGAATCATTTTTATTTAAGTGTTTCTTCTGAGTTACAGTATTAGTCATCTAGAATCATGTATGCTGTCTGCAGTTCTTTTTAAGGATCTTTGCCTGTCTGAGGAAGTTACCTTTATTTTTATTCTTTCTCAGCGTGGTATATGTGAACCTTTAAATACAAAGCTAATTTTTTGACCTCGGTTACTCTTGTCACATTAAGCCAGCTTGATCCACAAATAACTGTGCTAGAAATAAGGCTTTTGGCTTTCATTTCTTTATTTTCTGCTTGTGCCTAGACTTTCTACTTGAATCAAAGGCCTCACGACCATTTTTGTCGAGAAACAGCCTATGGGCCAAGATTTTACTTTCCTTTGAAATCTGCAAGACAGCTACAAGGAACCTTTTCTGTTCTTTATAAAAGCAGCAATGCTGCTGTTTCTATAAATCACATTGTTGTGGGTCTGGTTTTGGCATGATGAAATCACTGGGGTCAGCACCACTTCCTAGTCCTAGCTGTTGATTCTGATGGCACAGATGGTGACTCCTGGTGATGTGTGCTCTAAAGCCAGTTAGAAATCTGATCAGCTCTAAGCACTAAAGGGATAAAACCTACACAGAGAGCTACAAAGGTGCATTAGCTATTTAACTGAAGAACAGTGAAGAGGTGACACTGTGGAGTGAGATTGTTTGAAGGCCATGACAGTGTAAAATGATTTCTATGAATGCAGCTTGCCATTGGACCTCTAATTCCCCAGCTCTAGCACTACAAGGGATGCCTCTTGCAGATTTACAAACTTTCCAAAATTCTCTGTAGCTGTTTGAGCTCCAGAGGATTAATGCACTTAGTAGTATCACTGTATAAGAACTGTGGGATAGTCAGAGGAGAAACATTTTAAAAAATGTTTAACTTTTTCAAACATGTAAGTAGTACATTAGCAATTGCACTAGTGATTTGTAAGCTTTAAACCAAATAATTATTCATGCAGAGACAGTAGTTCTTGGTGGCTATCACCATGGCCTGATTTCACAGAGTTCCAAGTATGCACATCTCTTTGTAATGCTGAATGAACTTTGCAGATATTTATGGCCATCTCTGCAGTACATGTAAGGTACTTTTGAAACACAAAATTTGTATGTTTGGCAGGATTTGTGATCTTTTCTGGTGCTGACAAAACAGTCATTTTTTCCTCTTCCAAGGTGAAATCCAAAAATAAGCACCTCAGTTTATGATTAGCCTGTGCATTAGCTGTTGTTATGGGCTCTGGAGTTAAACATGCTTGAAATTTTTAGATCAGGCTGGCTTAGAGATATGATGTGCCCAAATGGAGTTGGAAGATTTTTGATTATGGTATTGCATTTTTTCACTCCTTCAGTCATGGAACAGAACAGACCTGTATGCTCTTATCCTCCCTTGCACCCAGTACACCTACTGCCTGCTACGTGTACATATAGAAGGGGAAAAAAGCATTGTTGAAAGAACTGTGTTGTATCCTGTCCTCCTAAGTGCTTGCATGTCCGAGTTAATTTTCCTCATGTTGTAACAGTAGCTCCTGCAGCTCTGCAGGAGCAGGTTGTGGCTGGGAGCTTCTCTGGCAGCTTGCTTTCACACCTGCAGCTTGGCTTGTTGAATGCACACAAAATTCTGATGAAAACGATCTGGACACGTGTGTGTCGGCATATTTGTTGCTTCTGTTCCAGAAAAGGAGCCACAAACATGGAAAAGGAAAGGTTTTCCAGTGGCAGCTTTAATAGATAGTATGGCTATAACACACCCCCCCCCCGACTTCTCTAGATGTGCCTTTAGAAACCTGCACAACTTTTCTGCTGAGCTTTTGTCAGGGAGTACAGGATGGCAAACTTTCACTCTTACGGTTTGATTATCAGTGAGTTCTGCTCACCTTTGTATATGGCTGACAGGGTAATAAAATTAGACACCACACTGTCCTCAACCAGAAACTGAGAAATAAGACTCTCAGAATAAGGCACCTTCACTTCTTGCTAAGTGATTTTATGCCAAAAGTCAATGTTCAGAATTCTGACACCCCTGATCAGGGATAGCTCTGTTACATTGCACGAATATTCAATGAGTCTGTTTCTGGAGGGCAGCAAATTTGTTCAGCTATAGGAAGGTGGATTTATAACATTGCAGTTCTGAAATCAGAAGTATGATGTAAGTCTGGGAGTCAATCAGTTTGTGCTGAGGTCCATACTGCCAGAGGGAGGGATGTGCTGATGTTGGAGCTAGCTGAGCTCTAGCACAGAGCTGCACTAATGCAGTGCAGGTTTCCAGGCTGGGTTTGGCTGGGGTACAATCTCAGTACGTGGGCAGGGGAGCGTGGGGCAACCTGCACCTCTCTGTACAGTCCAGCTCTGTGACTGCGCTAGTGCCCAAACTAGCTGGGTTAAAGACAGCCTGGCTGTTCTGCACTATGCAGTCACCCCAGTGACTGCAGTGCAGATATTTGCAGGGTTATGCTCTGGGGTTTGGCCTCTGCGTCCAGGTTTTTGGAGAGTGCAGAAGTTGAATGAAGTTGTGCTTGGGCTGCAGCTTTTGCTCTGCACCTCTGAGAGCGCCAAAATAAAAATCTCTTCTTGTATCCACAAAAAGCTACTGAGAACCAAAATTGGATGAGAAACAGAACAACCTAATGCATTCTGAGAAAGCAGATATTAAAACAACTGTTAGAAATAGTGTTTTATGTCTCTAAACTATTTATAGTGTAGCCGTGATGTCTCCAAAGAGAGCAGTACTATATCACCAACATTTGATAGTGGTGCTCTGAAAAGAGAACAGAATGCAAGACAGTACAGATGGCTGACAGACTACAGCAAATTCCAGCTAATGGAGAAATGCAGTATGTTTGTTTACATGCAAGTTGAAACAGTTGGCTGTTAGAATTGGTTTTAAATCCAGCTCTGAGCTGTGTAAACATAGATCATCCTTATACAACTAATAATAAAGTACGTTTCTGTGTTTAAAAAAAGAAAAAGCTTTAGTGCTTCCAGCAGTATTGCTGCAGTTTGATAACTTGGCTGTTATGTAGTCAGTGGTCTTCAGTCTGTGTGTAAATTAATGCTGCAAGAAGCAAAACCAATGTACTGAGTGAATTCATCTATAGCCTCAAATCATGAATCTGTATCCATGAGGTGTAGGTTTTATGATTAGGTTCTAGAGGAGATATGTGGTTTGGGTGAGTTTTGCAATGCCCTGGACATACAGTTCAAACAGAAGAAACAAGGGAGCCAGACATTCTGCTGAACTAGTTCATCCAGTGGATCAGGTTATAATTTTGCCAGCAGTTTATGCTGTGAATCATTGGGGGGGGGGGGGGG